>WBMY01001898.1:128095-269914 GCA_013397315.1 Donacobius atricapilla | reverse complement strand
AAAAAGAGAATGTTTGATAGGTCTTGGACCCACTTTTATCCTGAGCCAAAAGTCTTTGTTGTGTTGTATTTTATTTACGTTGGTTTATAATTTTTGCGCACATAAATGAACTTATTTAGTCTACATGTCCATGAAATGAAACAAGAATATCAGCCCTGCACTGCGATAGCTCTCTCACAACTGAAACCAAAATAAAATCTTCATTTTACTGATAAATGAAAGTAACAATTCGGTTGTTTCCTACTTCTTTCCCTTTTCAGCTTTAAATATCATTTACGAAAAGGTAGAAGGTTTATTTGTAATGACATCTTTTGTTTTCTCTCCTGTAAGTATAATTTTTCAGTTAAATGCACTTCAAAAGAATATTTAGACAGCTAGTAGCACTGATAACATAGAAAATTGTAAAAAGACACAGTCCTTGATCAAACAGTTTCACTGGGATGGGATCAAATTATTGTGGGTTCAAGGTAACTAATTTCCCTCTAACAGGTTTCTGCAACAATGCTGCAAAGTTCATAACTGCCAGATCCAAACTTCTAACCCCACACAGTTGCTACAGGAGACCATATATGTCTCTCAACGCCTACAGCTTGTAGGAGCTCATGTCAGGCATGGAAATAATAATTAGTGTGATAAACATTTAATATGAGCATGTCTGGAATTTCCACCAAAGTAAAGGTGTAGGGGTCAGAGAGGTAGTTCTCAAAATAGAGAGTGGCATTTTCTTTCCTGAGATGCCTCTTGGAGACAGAAGAAAAAGGAAGTGGAAAAGGACACAAAACTTTAAGAGAGGTGGATGCACTGTACCTTGGCTTGAGGTACTGCCTCCAAGAGCATTCTCATTCGAAAGGTGAATGTAATGGGTAAGACCGCTAAAATTGTCTGGACTAAAATGCTCAGTAGCTCTATCTGGAAGATGACAGTGAATGAAGCAGAGATTTGTACCTGTTCCCCTGTGGTCCTACATTTCCATCTGTGGCCTGGATGGTGGCAGAGGCCATCTTCAGCAAATCTGTAAAGCACACTGACCTAGGGATATGGCTATTAGGATCTGCCAAACTCTGTAGTCTAGAAGTGGAATTCTGCTGCCACTTCATGCTGGCAGGACCAATAGTTATCAAGGCTGTTTGGCCAAATGCAGACACACCCATACACGCTTGAACAGCATGTGGGCCCTGTCCTGCTCCCCTTTCCAGCTAAGGAAGAGTTTGCAAAGACACTGGGAGGACCACACTGTCACTGCCTACAGTGCTTGAAGAGGGAGCTACACAGGCAAGGGGAAAAAAAATCTCATCACAGTGCCAGGCCACATCATCCACAGTAACAGCTGCATCTGGCGCACTGGGGCTTTCCCAAGAGAGCACCAGAGCAGAGCAGGCTGCCCAGGGAGAGGTGCAGGATGCACGGCTGGAGGCTCTCGAGCTGGGGCTTGGCAAATCCCCGACCAGCACAACCTCCTGTAGTTCTGCTCAAGAGGAGGAGGTTGAGGAGAAAGTTCAGTTTGAAGTAGGGTTCCAGGGCCATGGGCAGAGGAGAGGAGGCCCCAGGTGGGGCTGGTCAGGGTCGGGAGTCTGGACAGCACCCACCCCTCCGATGAGATGCAGAACCGGAGTCCTCCAGCGGTGTCCCTCCAAACAGCATTTCTGGGGTTCTTCAGACAGAGCTCAGTTAATCAAGCCTAGCAGCTGCATAACCTCCACCACCATTCTCTTCATCTGTGTAACTGAATCCATGGAGCAAGATGGAAATCAGATTTCCTTTAGCGTTTTTTCCTATCCCCCAAGATAAGCTGGAGAGGGCAGAAAGACTGCCTGATCTGCTTTTCATAAAGTAAATCTAATTCTGAAAGCAGCAAGTGCTTGCTAATGCAATCAGCATTTCAAAACGTGTATGATTTTAATGAAAAAAAAACTGCCCAAAGTTTTCTAAGTACACTTTTAAGCAGATGTTCATCCTCATCTTTCTGTATTCCCATAGTGTCTGCAATGTATGTTCTGTGCTGACATCTCTGTTTATTGTTGTATTTTCTTTTGGCTTTTTGTGTGAACCAAAGGCACTTTGTCAGTAGAAAGAAAAGAAAGACGTGTCAATTTACTTGGTTTTGCATACACAAGTAGCAACTAGAAAAAGAGAAGGACCAAATAAACCGTGTGAAGAAGTAAACTTTGCTTTCAGCATTAAGTAGGTATACACAAAGGCAAAATAACTACCTTTGAGTGATCAGCTACTCAAAATCATTGTGAGAGAGGGCATGAAAACTAATACTGAGATGTGAAAGCCAGATCTGTGGCGGCATGTGAAAATGCATAATGAAGGGCATAAAGAGAGATGTGATGAGATGCAGGCAAGTTTAAGTGAAAAAGAAGGAGTATATGAGTTATACCAACAAAGCCTACTGTGCTGCAGAAAGGAGCACATTCAATAAGAACCAAAACCAACAAGATGTAGAATGAAAGGTGATATATAAAAACAAATGCATATATAAAATGAAAAGTAAAACTTTTAAAAGTCATAGCTGAGGAGGAAAAGTCATGATGAAATGGAAAAATCATGACAAAAGGCAAGCATGTAAGCAGAGGAAAAAAATGCAGAAAATATTGCACACTGATAAGTAATAAAAATGTATAAAAAAGGAAATTCAAATAAAAAGACACATAATATTATATAAAAAGGAAATAAAACATCCTGGAGAAAAAAATAGTCAAAATGAGGTAACAAATGAAAAATTAAAAAAGAGGAAGAAATGAAAAGCTGTAATGCGATACAAAGAAGGCACTTGTTTTTTGAAAGTAAAAATTAAATGATGCAACATAATGACAAGTGGGAAATAACAGGTGCAAGAATATATGCAGGGAAATATGAGTCTATGTGATAAGAAAGTTAAAATAAATGTTGAGCTATAGAACTCAACATGTCTTTAAAGAATCTGTGTTAGAGGTGAAAATACATACCGAGTCAAAAAAGTGAAATGCTTCAATGAGAAGTGAATGGAAAAAATATAATGAGATGTGCAATTTGAAACCTAATAAGTTGCAAAAAATCCCAATATGTAGTAAGAACATAGATTAAAAAAGGAAAACCTGAAAAAGCATAATGAGACGATGGAGGAATGGATTATGAGATGGGCAAAAATCACATCTGGTGCACATGAAACTTCTCAAAAACACAAACAAGTACTCCTAAGTGGAAAAATGCTGTATGAGCAATGCATAGAGACTTGTAAAATGGAAATATGTAATGGCATTTTAAAGACAAATAGGGAACAGGATGCAAATAATGAAGCTGCAGAATGAATACAGCATAGTTATGAACATTAAAAGAGGAAACACACAAATCTAAAATGGGTAATGTTAGATACCAAAGAACGTAATTTAAAAAAATCCAACCAGGTAATTCATTCAGGAAAACTTGTAAGAAAAATTACATTTGGTGACAAACATAAAAGGAAAATTTATTCTCAAAGGGGAAATTCATTAAAAATGCAAAAATAAAAATTAATAAATAAAGAAGGAAAGCTTGACATATTCCAAATCAGAAATGTGTCATGACCTATAAAATATAAAACATCTCTAGAAATAAATCAAGCTGTGAAATTTCAGGCATTAGGGAAAGTGCCGAAATAACTCTGAAAAAGGAAACATAGAAAAAGTGCACAACGTGAAAAGAAAATATGGCAGGATTTGCAGATATGAAAATGTATGCTAAAAGGTACCACCCCCATCTTCAAGTCTCAAAAAATAAGAAGATGGAACTTCATTATGCATTCTTTCAATGAAAATCTAGTATGAGATATAAAATTGAAATCTGCAATATGATATCATTCAAATGCTAATGAGATATTAAAAGAATATATTTATTGAGATGCAATAGAAAGTTTACACAGCAGCAACAAAAATTACAGTCCTGAAAAATCATAGTAGGATGCCAGTAGGAATATATAAAATTTCTCATAAGATGTAAAAAGTTAACTAAAGAATGTGAGGAAAGAAAAATGCACAGGGAAATCTGGAAGCTCATACTCAAAATATAATGCATAGTCTGTAAGGGGTGGCAAAAAGGAAATTGGCTAATAAGAAATGATACATGAAATTCCTAATTAGATCTAAAAGCACATAATGAGACACTGAAACAAAACCAAGCAGTGAAATGAAAATGAACATGCACATCAAAAGATCAAAACTGGAAAGGAGATGCAAAAAAGCATTCATATGGAGATCTAAAATCAAAAAAAGTGGGTAATAAGATATGAAAAGGAAAAGTATCAACAGGATTTGGCATCAGGAATACATAATAAGTTGAAAAATTTTAGTAAGTCAAGAAATATAAAATCAGAGAGAGTAATGACAGGCAAGACCAGAAATGTACCCTTAAGATCAAAGAGGAAAAATTAAATAAAGTTTAAAATTAGGTAGTGAATCCTGTGATGCAGTAGGAAAAATGCAGAACGAATTAAGAAAGATTAAATCCATGAAGAAATACAGAAAGAAAAATCTGTAACAGATTGTGAAAAATCAGTGTTTGATGGAAAGCAAACCCTCCAGTATATACTGTAATATGAGCACTGAAATCCACAGTGAGGGTCTGGAAAATGAGTGATGAGATGTGAAATCAGAAATAAAATGATTTGTGATAACAATCATTCATCATGACAAGCAAAAACAAGAACCGAAATGCTAATGCAGTATGGCATGTGAATTGCTGCAGGAACTTCTGAGGTGCATAATGGAATATGGAAACAGAAATATATAATGAAGTGTGAAAATAAAACATGTACCATACTAAAACATGCCTTGCAAGCTATTTTATCTTAGAAGCAGCATGAAAATTGAACAATGGAACTGAAATGTTCAAGGGGTTCAGGGTAAGAATTTTACTTGAATATTTGAACAGTGGGGTTAATTACAAAGTCTATTGTGGGTTTGTTTTACCCTTTTTTTAGTTTTGAGCTTGCCCCACTTCCTACTGCAGAAAAGGATCTGGCTCCTCTCACACAGAAGTTCCTGACATCCATCAATACGACACTGTAACGTGCCAGCTTCACTCTGTGCGGCATCATCTCTTACATGTCACAGAGATAAGATGCACTGACAGATTATGTAGGAGAAACAGCCTTTGGGAATTCTCCCTCAGGCACGTCAAGGCCACCACGCAGCATATTAGTTGCATAACAGTTTCAGCCCTAAGGCATTTGTGCCAGGCCACCAGTGGAAATGTGGATGATGTGGTGAGGTACAGGTTTACACAGAATCAGACATCAGTGATTTTGAGCATGTCAGTAGAACATGTAGACAATGGGCTTAAGTGCTCAAAGAGGAAGACAAACAATTGCAATACCTTTTTGCTACCTCATGCTTTTGTCATGCCACACAATACATACAAGGCTAAATTCCCCAAGCAGCAGCAGCAGCAACATGTTTGGTCTTGAAGGATGCTCACAAGCCTGGTGAGCATGCTCTGCTGAAATGCTGGGGCTGCTTGGTCTTTGTGGTGCTTTTTGGGGTGTCTTGAGCCATTGGACTCTGACCTTGATTCTCACCTTTAATATTTAATGTTAAAGCAGATCTGTTCTCCGATACATACCCCAAAGGTAATGTGACATTCACATCATCTCGTGCCCCCAGGATATTTCTGTCCCACAGGCAACTCATTTTTCCAAAGACTCTTTAGCATGGATAGCAGGTACTGCTCACACAGGAGGCTCATCACGCCTGCAGACAGTGCCCACAAAGACGGAAACCTCTAAATCCCAGGGAGGAGCAAGACTTGGATCATGCAGGATGTGTGCTGGGGAGGCTACACAGTCACAGGCGGGTTGGGAGCATGCTTCATTTTTACAACGCCGAGCAGAAGGGGGATCACAGGCTCTCTGGGATCAACACAAGAGTGTTGAAGCAATAACTCCAGCTGTGCCACACTAGCCCATCCTAGCCCAAGATGGGTCCTTCACAGGTTGATCAAAGAAGGCACACCAGAAATGCAGAGTGACGCACACTGTCACCCTGGTCAGGTGGTCTCCTCAGGAGGGGTCACTGCACAGAATATACACTGCCTTACTCCTGCTGCCTGTCATCCCTGCCATCAGCCACAGAAAAGTCACTGCTCAGAAAAGACCTGGAGCTGAGGCTGACAACACTCTTTCCGTTTGGAGTAGCATTTTGGAGAAAGGATCTCAAACTCTTCCAGTGAGCTGGCTGAAATAGAAAAGTTCAGTGATGGCACTGACCTGTCTTTGGAAAACATTGCTGCCATGGTATAAACAAGCTGAGTCATCAATCCTGACTGTACATGGGATCAGCCTGGGGTGCTCCTAGGGCTAGAAAGGGTCAGCTATTAAGCAGAGAAAAGTGCAAAGCCCTCACATGACATCTCTAGAGGACTCCCTTGTTTTATTACTTGCCACTAACAAGAAGTGTTCCATCTATTTTCTAACTGCCCACTATGCTATAAGGAGTAATTAGAGCTTTCATCAGTCTTGTCTTTGTCTCAACAATGTCACATGCTTCCTTATGTCATGTGTTATGGGCCACTGATCATCCTTATCTCATGTTATCCTGAAGCCAGCTACTCTATCTTACGCTAAACGTTATGTCAGGGTTACCGAGAGGGATGCAAATAAATGGCTGGCATACCTTTCTTTGTTTTTCTTTCTCAAAAGTAAGAAAGCTGCTAGAAAGCTGACTGTCATCTAAGCTTTGGGGAAAACTCCAGCTGACTGCAATAAAATCAGGATTTAACCAATAAAATTTTCTCTGCTTCAGAAACTCCGATCCTTTTAGTACAATAACCTGTAAAATTTGATCTGACAAGAGGCAAACCCCTCAATGGCATTAAGCTTATTAGAATGCTTCAAAAGCTAAAGTAATACTGTGATTAGTGCATATTGCATGCATTACGACCATAATAAATAAGAATACAATCAGTTGCCAGCAGCAGCTGGTAACTTGTCTTATGCTGTAGAGTCTATCCAGATTACTCACTGAACAGCAGAACACTTTAAAAAATGGATAATGTTTTGGATGAGAAATAACACCAAAATACAGGCTCTGATAATACACATAATAAAGCTAACAGTTAAACAGAATGGAGGTACTGAATGCATATCTAGACCCCATTACCTTTCCACGGCATGCTTCCCTCCTATGTATCCTGCAGCCTCCATTTATACTGTCTGGTAAAACACTATTAAAACCACACTTAGCCAGCTACAGAAAATGCTCACAGATTGTTTTAAATAAATAAGCATTCAGCAGAACTTAACTTCAATGGTGCAAGAAGCATTTTGTCATAGCTAAAGACCAACATGAGAACTGTCTATCACTGATGAAAAATTTAACCAGTCAGTTGGTTACTGAGTGCTCCACTTCATGAAAATGTTAAACAACATCCCTCTTCTGAGAACATGAAGACGTCATTACAAAATACTCTCCTTCATTAGTTAAGTGTAAGCCATCTTGATGCATTCTCTGAGCACACATTACTTCTCCCATAAATAAAACAGCCCTAATTCTTGGAAAGGTACATGTACACCTTGCCTAAACCTCCAAACTGTTAAGGGGTTGTTATAAATTTTGCTTGTAACTCCTCTCTAGCTCACCCTATTGTTTTTGTGTGTGTTGCTTCTGGAGTTCTTCTTCTTGGTCGATATATTGCTGCACTCCAGTAAATTGAACCTGAAAGTTGCACCAAGGTTAGAAAATGCCTCGAAGAAAAGTGGAGTCTGTGTCTGGGCATTCCTGATTGAAACATATGGAACATGTTTTTACCTTCTTCAGTATTTTAAATTGTCACATTATCCTGAATCTAGGAGGCAGGTGAGAGAAGGCTGGTATTAAACAGCTCATCCGCTGCTACATAACCCAATGATGTTCTACATGAGTTTACACTGGTTGGCAGAGACTGCTTTGATAGGAGCTGAGTGTGAGGTATTCTCTAGTGACTACCCTGAATGGCACAAGTGAAAATTAGAGTTCCTGTTGAAGTCGTGCCTACCACATTTCACAATGAATGCATCCACTAACACTTTATTGGAAGCGGGGGCAGGCTCTGTTTTAAAATATTCATGCTCAAAAGTAAGCAACAAATTGGATATTTAGCATAAACTTAAGATTGCCTAACACTTTTTTGTTGTAAAACGTGGTCTCTGCTAATTACAATTTTGTGAGTCTTAAGCTGTTTGGGCTTAAATTCCATCATTTATGTGTTTGCTGCAATTGGCTGTTACCTTTTTGGGTTTTAGTTCATGTAATACAGATGTTTCCAAAACATATGTGCCAAAACACATTTTCCCTAAATCTGAAAATAATAAAAGGAAAAAAAAAAGACCAGAAAAAAAAATCCCTTTTATATTATTTTCTTTTAGAAGTTTTAGTACTTTTGCAGATGAAGGAGTTCCTACAGTTACTACATACTTAACAAGAAGGCTTTTTTTGGCTCATGAGGTTGCCTAATTACATTAAAATTATAGTCCTTTGGAAATGAGAAAATGAGAAAACAGAAGTTCATATATATTCAAAGGCTGCCAAATTGTCTAAAGATGTGGCTTTCACTGAGGATGGTCCATCCCTTTGCTCTTTTACATATCAAGCAAATGGCAACTGCTCCAAGAGCCACCAAGCAGATCCTTAGGTATCTCCCTTCAGTGCTGGGCTGAAAGGACATTGCCTGCTGATCCTCCCCACAACAGACAAAACAGACAGCCCTTCTTTGAGTTTCCCAGGACTCCCTCCTGTGGCAAAGAACATGAGGAAAGACAGAAGACAGACTTTTCTCCTGGTGGTCCTTTTTGTAATGGCAATGGGATCCTAGAAGCAAAGACAGGAACATATTCTCAGCATCTCTCGGCAGACAGACGGGAATACCACCAGCAAAACATGGGTTTTTTGGTGGTTTTTTTGTTTATTTGTTGTTTTGGTGGGGGTTTTTTTGTAAGGGCAAGGTCTTGCACTAGCATCCCTTCTAACAAAGCAATAGAGGACTGTGCTGTGGCTCTTCAAGCCCCCAGCCAGCTGATGAGTCATGTTTTAAGGAGGGCTAAAATTTTTTTTAACATTTCCCACTAAATTCTAAGGCAATAAGTCTAATTACACTTTATGCTTTAGCGCACTTAGAAGAACAGCATGATTTGGAAATGGCTCTTTTCAGAAAATGGCTTTGTAGAACACATTTGAAAGTGACTGCTTTCCTGAATGCAAATGTCTGAATTGCTCTAATTATCTAACTGGGGAAAAATAGGCTTTTTTTAGACTGCCAATATCTGAAGAAACTATGAAAGGACAGGACAGTTTTTCCCAGTATTCCTTTATACTATGCTTTCTATTCTAGTTCTAAATACAAATAAGCAGTGAGATTGCTAGTACTTTCATTTTATTATGTAGTAATTAGATGTCCTTTTTTTAAGTCTCTTAAACAAAAAAATCACAATTTTAGATTTCAGCTTGTAAATCCTAATTGTGCTAATTGTCACACTGAAGTTTGGAGCCCCTAAAAGTAGAAGTAATGTTTTCAAGACTTCCTATTACCAACCTTGTCTTTAGCCTGACAGGTAAATAACATCCCTGTAGTAAGTACAACACCTGTTTGCATAAAAAGTAGTAATAGAAAGTGTATTTTTAGTTTCTTTTAATGTAATTTCACAGCAGGGAACTGAAAAAAGAAGCATCATGGCTGCATCTGATCTCCTTTAGATTATGATTTAGAGACTAAAACAGCTTCTACCCTCACCGCTTACAGGTGGGAACATCATCAGGACTGCTTCTAGAGATTTCTGCTTGGCTTTCTGGGGTGGTTATGGGTCACAGGGATCCAATGCAACTTTTATTTAAAACTGAAGCGAACATTCAGCTGCAGTAAGTCAGCCCTCAGCTATCTCACTGAGTCTTCTGTTGACAGTATCATGAAGAAAAAGACGGCCTGCATGACTTTCCTAACTGCAGGAGAAGACGTGGCCTGTGAGTATCAAGAACTTGGTCTCAATGTTTATTCTGGGGGTACCCACAAACAGAAGGAGATACCAATTCTCCTGATTTGCACTCATGAGGAAGCCCTGGTCCCTCAGGCAGTTCCCCAGATGGCTGCAGCAGGAATCTCAGGTACAGATGGGTCTGAACAGCCCCTAAAGGAGTTGCCAATCCTGCTACTATATCCTAACCTTCCAGCTGCCTCTCTTCTTACTATCACACTTTTTACTGTCACCTGCACAACTGGACTTCAGTTTAAACTTCCAGTCATCAAGATTGTCATAGCTGGAGACCAGGTCTCTTCAGGTCTCCAGGTTAATCCTCTCTGATCCTGCTGCCTCATTACTCTGCAGACAATAGGACAGAAGGCAGAACAGTGAGAGATTCTTTCTGCAGCTCAGCATGGCTCTGCAACGTGGTACATGTGCTGGGATTTGTTACAAGGGTTTCTTAGTGTGTAAGAGTCCTCATACAGCAATTAGTTGGATAATGGAAATCCATGTCTACACCTCTGTATAAAGACCTAAGTAAATTGTGTTTTGCACTTGCCTTTATTCCCCCATTCACTGGTTTGCTCTGGGTTGGATGAGGAGGATGAAATAATTTGTATATGGCAAGGATAAGGGGAAGACCAGACCCCTACACCACCCTGTGCAGACAAACTGACATCACGGTGGCAGTGGGAGCATGGGAGAATTCTGATGAGTCCCAGAGGAGCTATGGTAGGAGCAGCACATGGGCATAGCAGACACAGCTCCAGGCCTCCATGTGCAACAGCAGTAGGGATGAGCCGATGTTCCCAGTAGGCACCTGCATAGCCCTGCACTGACTATCATTGGGGTTATGGCCAGGTCCAGAGCAAAGACAGGGTCAGATCCAGCCTGGAGACAAGGTTAGCAGCAGGACTTACACTGAGGCGCACCCCTATGCACTTCAGGGATACACTGATGATGCTCATCCAGGGCAGCCCTGGAGTGTGGCTGGATTATCCCAAGTTCTCTGCAGTGCCCTCTGGGTTCAGCCACGGTCCCCAGAACCCATGTTCCAGGTTGCCTGCAGGGAGATTGCAGAGGCACACTGTAAGCACTGTTTGCCTCATTTATAGGGTGAAGTTCAGTCCCAGGCATGGATATAGAGACACAGAAGTTAGGAGAGGGCTGAAAGGAACAAATCCTTCACATGCTTCAGTATAATTACCTTACTTCTAGTAACACTAAGAGGTCCAACTCTTCAAAATAGAGAATAGAGGCCAATGGTGGGTCTATCAGTACACTAATTTCACAATAATTCAGTGATCAAAACAAGTAATAATCATTAAAAATATCCTCTAGGTTTCACAAAGTAAAGATTTGGGGTTCAAAAGTGATAATATAGAAACACTTGAAGGAATAGTTATCCATGGTTCAGTGAAAAACATTTATATGCTTGTGCAAGTCAACAAAGCATTGTCCCTGGTATAAATCATTACATAAGTGTTCATTTTTCAATATATCTGCTGCTGTAAGTTCCTAAAAACATGTCTGAAAACTGAAAATGGGAAGGAGTATTTTTTCCCTGACTCACTTTCTTGTGTCTTCAATAGCACTGCTTAAGATGCAGCTTTTTTCCAGAATGGTTTAAAGTAGTTACCACATAACCTTTGGGTCCTCATAATCTCTAAGGATGTATACTCCTTGAGTATAACATAAAAGCTCCCTTCCAGTCTGTGTTTCAGACATAAGACACAACATCAACTGATGTTGGAAAGTGGAGTTTTCTTAACCTCACATTATGCTGTGAAGAAACCAGGAAACAAGAAAACTTTGATATAAAAGCTTCCAGAAGGGACTTGGGTTTCAAGTTAACATGGACATTTCTAAAGGAAATACAAATATAGGAGATGGGTACTTTTCCTAACATGGACTTTTCTAATGCTTTTCTCTCCATTTCTGCTTTCTTTTCCATTTCTGCCTACTGAACTGTAAATTGCTTCACACAAAAACCCTTTTTTTTTTTAGGATAGCAAGGGAGATAGTATATTAAATTCACCCAGAGACTGCTGTGACTCCATCGACTTCTGCTCAGAATAACTCATTTAAAAAATACCTAGTTACTTGGTAAGAAGCTTTCTTTTTCTACTTAACAGTTACATTTTAATCCCAGTATTCAACTGGTACAAGTGACAGCACTATCAAGAAATTAACACTGTTGGTGTGGACAGGTGCACCCAAAGAAGAATCATTCTTTCTAGCTTGAGTAAGGGTAATACATAGTGACAGAAATGTCGTTGTGGCAGATGAGACCTCATTGAAATAGTTAAGAGTTATATTGCCCGGTCTTCAGCTCGATTTATCTACTCCCTACCCATTAGCTGAACAGAATATGCAGTATTGCAGATACTGACTGTCAGCTTAGACTACTCATAAAACTGTGTCTGCACTACAGCATCCAAGCTAGAGCTGATCATGTCTTCATTACTCTCATTTCCTGCATTAGGTAAGTGAGAAATTGTGTGGGTATGCCTCCTCATATTTTCATTTGCTCCACAGATTTCCCCTGCATGTTGACTGCACTGATAGCTGAACACTGCAGAAACAGGAGGGTACCATAGATTTATTCACTGTTTTTGCATGCAGCAAATTTCTGAATCATTGGTAAAAGTACTTTAAAGAAGTATTTTAAACCTTGTAATTAAAAAAAAAAAAATTCTCCTCAAACTTCTCTTTTTAATCAGTTAGCATTTCACTGGAGGGAAACTGTCCATGGCAACACTCCATATATTAAGATGCAGTATAACCCATGAAGACATGTAAAAGGATTTTCTACACATGCATTTTGTTCAAATAATAACTAAAATTCCCAGTGTTGGCTCACTGTATCCACTAAAATAAGATTATGATTTCTATTGCCCTTCTGTCAACTGCAACCACATGGAAATGGTGGATAGAGATGGTCCACTCAGAGAGACCTTTCACAGGGATAGCTCCTGCGTTCACTGGGGATGTCAGTGTGAGTAGGTTGTGGCTGGATAGATGGAGTGCTACTCATAAGCAGTGTAGGGGCAGGTTTGGAACCAGGTATCTGTTTGTATCTTTGTTTTCAGACAAACGAATAGAATGATAGTCAATAGAACAACCATTAATGGAATAAGTAAAATAATATCACTGTTTCATGAACTCACACTGGTTTGCTCACTTGAACTTATCTATTTTTGAACTGTGCATATGCTGCCTTGTAGCTGTACCAATATATTCCTTTGGCTGATAACAACTTTGGGAAAAATATTCAAGGACAATAAAGGGAATATATTAAAGGTTTCACCCTAAAAATAATCGTTCTATTAACAGAAGACTTAGATTAACACTTCTAAACATAAAATAGTATTAATTCAGTTCACAAATAACTTCACAAACAGATGAACTCCAAATATAGCCAGAAAACAGCTGAATATTTCAGAAATAATGACATATTTGTTTAAGAGAAAGCACTGTTGTCATAAACACATCTTACAGCATACAGATCAGCAGAACACCATGAATACACAGCTGCACACATGAACTTGTGTAAACAAAAAACTACTGCTGCTGTTACTGCAGCCAGAAAAATATAATAGAGATCAACTCTCCTTTTTTGAGAGGAATGGAGAAGAAACTCCCAGCATATTTCTGAAAGTGAATGGATTTTTTACTAACACTGGGACAATTACTGTCCGATATGGTTTCTGACACAAAGCTCCTTCATATTCCTTCAAGAAGGGACTCATTCTCTTGAAAAGATGATTTTCTCTTGAACCCTCTAAAATATTGCCCATGTTTGATGAACCATCACGTCTTCTTGCTATAGGGTCCTTATGTTTCTAGTGGGATCAGACAGCTGTAACTGCATCCCTGGAGCAATCTTTATCACCACAAGAAGCAGATCTCCATGCAGATCTGTGTGGATAGAAGGTGCCATAAACAGCTGCCCTTTCAGTTCTCCATGTGCTGATTTCCTAATCTTGTTAATTTAAATGAATGAAGATAATACTGAAGAATGAGGAGAAAGTAAAAAAAAAAGAAGTTGTAGTAAATATATTACCTAAGAGGAAAAACGGTGAAATCAGTTGAGTCACTAAATTATCAAAATATCACAGAAAAAAGAGATTAATTTATAGCAATATTAATGAAGAAGGCAGAAACACCTGAAGAATTTAGCTGGAAAATTCACATCAAAATCTTATGAAATTCTTTACTGTTAAATAGTTGAACTAGGCAACATTAGGTCTTAAAACCATCATTTATACCAGTATGTCCTTACTATAGCCAGGAAAAGAAATATGCTCAGTCATTGACTGGCTCAGATGCTAACCTTGTTCTATTGACATGAAATTTTAGTACTGAAATGGTACTAAACCATGGTTTCTTCACCTCAGGCAAATATGTTGTTCACTGACCTGTCTTAGATAAATTAATTAAGTCAAGAGATCCAAGTGTTAATCTAGAAGCAAAAAAAAAAGTCTTCAAATTTTGAATGAAGCACCAAAGTACCTACACAGGTGACGCTGCTGCACCTCCATCTCCCCAAGTCCATCAGCTGCAAGACTGGGATTAAAATTTAACTGTTAAGGGGTATCCATGCAACTCCTTCCTACTAGAATTCCCATGACAAAAAATTCTGGGAAGTGTTTCATATTACCAATGATGTTGTGCAAAAACTTTGGTGTTTACAGTTTCAAGAGATAGTACTAAAACTAGAAACTACCACATAGAGCAACTTCTTTTGATGGATTTTGTTGAAGAAAGAGGAAACTAGCAGTGGAAAGAAGCACAAAAAAATGTGGATACACAGATACTCTTCATGGACTTGAAATATTTGCTCACTTTATCTGCATACCTGAAACCAAAATCCTGATTTAAAGTACATTCACATTTCAGTTAAAATCTCTTTGACCCATGCCTAATCATTTTAATATTAGAAAACTCTGGACGCATTGAATATCCTGGATGTCTCTCATAGACAGGACTAACGGACCCATGGGTGCCTTTTGCGCTGTAGCTACTAATGCAGTTTAAGGAATAAAACAAAAAAAAAAAAAAAGAGAGAGAATGTTTGTGTGGAATAATCCCTGCTTGCTTTGATTTACTACTGATATTTCAAAGTATAAAACATTTCCACTTCACCCAAGATGGATCTTAATCAGGCATGTTTCTGCCATGCTAAAGTTTCATCTAGGCTAGGAGAAAGCATGAAGTTGTAATTGTGAATAGGAGGTCAAATGTGTAATATGTCAACATTATGTTAGTGCATAGTGACATGAAACTCTACATAGACCACCACACACCTAAACAACCACATCCTAAAAACTTTAATCAAGCAAGGCTGATTATTGAAGATGACTGATCTGGTCCATGATTAAATGTACTCTACTGACTCACATTCTTTCATTTTAAAAAGCTCAATTCCCTGTCAAAAATTCATTAGCTGACATTCAAGTACACTACAATTTTATTTAATTCTGCATATATAAGCTATAGAAGAAGAGCAGATTCAGTGAAAAGAAAAAAAAAATGCGTTCTATTTTAGTCGTTCAGATTTCTTCCATTAAAACTTGGTTTCAAGCCTTATTTCTCTAGGATTTGTGCAGGTCATTAAATATAACCAATGATTTTATTTCGGTCTCAAGGTGAATATTCACATGTGTTGCGTTTGGGAGGCAAGGTTTTGGTGGTGGGGCTACAGGGGTGGCTTCCGTGAGAAGCTGCTGGAAGCTTCCCCCATGTCCAACAGAGCCAGTGTCAGATGGCTCCAGGATGGATACACTGCTGGCCAAGAGTGAGCCCAGCAGTGATGGTGCTGGCACCTCTGGGATAATGTGTTCAAGGGTAAAATGTTGTTTTACAAGAGTGAATGCTGCGCGGGAGGGGAGGAATGAAACAGCCCTGCAGACACTAAAGTCAGTAAGAAAGGAGGGGAAGGAAGGGAAGATGCTCCAGGCATGGAATGGACCAACACTGGAGCAGTTCAGGAAAAACTGGAGCCCATAGGAAGAAATCATGTTGGAAAAGTTCATAGAGGACTGCCTCCCATGGGAAGGGCCACATGCTAGAGTGGGGGAAGAGTGTGAGGAGTCCTCTCCATGAGAAGGAAGGAACAGCAGAGACATTGTGGGATGAACTGACTGCCTCCACCCATTCCCTGTTCCCCTGCACCACTGTGGGGGAAGAACTGAGAGAAAATTGGAAATGAAGTTGAGCCCAGGAAGAAGGGAGGGGTGGGGGGAAGGTTTTAAGATTTGGGGTTTTTTCTCATTATCCTACTCTGATTTGATTGGTGATAAAATCAAATAATTTCATCAAGTCAGTTTTGCCCTTGATGGTAACTGGTGAGTGATCTCTCCCCATTGCTATCTTGAGCCACAAGCCTTTTTTTGTCCCCTGCCCAGCTGAGGAGGGGAAATGACAGAGTGGCTTTGGTGGACACACGGCACCCAGTCAAGGTCAGCCCACCACACTGCATTTAACACAGTTTTTCTTTTCATCAATACAAGGCTGTTCTTTTAGAAAGCACCATGAAGAAACCATGGTTCTGCATAAAATTTCTGACTTCCCAGAGGAAAATATATGCAGGGGTAAAGAGAAATTTAGGTTTAGAACACCATGTAATCAAGTAAAGGGGAGAGAACTCAGTGCAGTCTACTAAATAGTGATAACAGCTCTTTCTCCCTTTCATTTCAAAGATTTGCTAAAGCAAATGCAAATTTGAGAGAGAAATGTGGGAAAAGAAACTTAACTGGAAATCAAGAGAGAAATGGAGTGGGGTATTACCTTTCATTTGATTTTCCACATGCAGAACTTGCGTAAATTCCAACAAAGTAATTGATGGGGAAAATTATTACAGCAGTAACACCTAAAAGACATGCAGAATGTCTTTATATCTGTAGTTTCCCTCTTGAGAAAGCTCAATTTGTCTATAAATAAAAAAGTCTTGTCATCAGCTACACGGATATTCACTGCTCTGATGTTGAAGAAGCTCCTTGACTCAGCACATGCACCTTCACTGCTTCTTGCTCGTGGCTCAAACTCTGAGCACCAATATCCACACATTTGAGATATGTCCTTTGAATATCCTTCATTTTGAATAGTGAAGTGAAAAGTCCTCCTTGTAACCTTCTCTCATGCCACCTCCTCCACATGCAGCACTTCCTTACTTGATTCCATGTCGAGGTCTCTGTTCATAAGCATTCTTCAAAAATGTCTTATTTCATTATTAAGTCTGTTCACACAGATCTTATTAGGTGGATATCATCTTCTAGTAGACCCTCATCTTCACCTAATGAAATGCCACGATCAAATAAAAAAGCTTTCTAAAGATGGGAGTTAGCTTACCCCTGCAGCAGTACAGGCTGGGCATAATAACATGAATGTCAATTTTAAATTTCAAAAATGTTAAACACCATCACTGTGGTTCTTCTAGTGGTGTGACTGTTTTGTAAAATCCTTGTCAACTGAATGTTCATAGAAGACTGTGAAATTACAAACTCACAGACTGGACCTTTGTATTTATTCCCAGAATGGAAAAAGTACGTTGCTGAGATTAAGAATGATGCACATTTTTACTGTTTCACTACGGGCTTAGACAAGCCATTCAATGCAAGAAAGTGAAGGTAAGCAACACCCCATTTATATATATATTGAACCTTTTGCCTGTGTGGTAGACTAAAGTGTGGTCACTAAAAAGCAGATACAGAACTATAGCAATGTTCTCTCATTCTTGACATTAACTGAGGTTAATGTGGCACCTGGGAGGTGGAAAAATATCAATCTCAGTTTTCATTTGAACAGCCATATTTGAAAGGCTGTTTTCACCATCCTGTAGTGAATGAGATTGTGTGAGATGGAAAATCTAAGAAAAAGGAATGAAACACTTTGCTTGGCTAAAAAGATCTTTCTTGATGTCACAGTAATGTGACATTAGTACCAAGTGATAGAAATTCTTTTGCCTTGCTGATTGTAAAGTTTTAAACTATTTAAAAAAATTGTCATGATAAAAATAAACATGGTCTGGATATCTGTTAGGGATCTAAATTAAAACCACAGCCATTTATTACTAGTCTGCTAAATGATCACTTTTAAAACACAAAACAATCCATATTAAAAATTAGCATGAAATTGATATTGAAATTAATACATCAAAACACAGAATTCAAGCTTTTGCTTGGCTCCATTTCTTTGTGTTTTCTTGCTTTAAGAACATTTGCTGAGCCAAGCATAGGATTAACATATTTCATTATGCAAGTCGTTAAGATGTTAGCTTGGGAGAACAAATGGGATAACATAAGTATGATTACAGCTTATCAAATAATACAACATCAAAAGAGCACAACAGAAAATTTCAGTGCAGCATAGTATGCACTCATCTGCAACACCAGTGGTGAAGCCTTCAGGTTGTTTGTCTGGTTTGAAATCTGAAAATGAGCAAGGTATTGAACTTCCAGTCATGTGTTCAGCTTCCCTTCTGAGCTCATCATTTAGAGACCACATTCTCTGCTGTTGTTTGTAAGCTCGAACACTTTCCTTTTTGCTTCCCCCAAAATGCACAACTAATTTTCCCGTGAATCGGTGTAGCTACCAAAGTGCTGAATACAGACTCCACAGACCCCATTGAAGGTAGCTCGTCAGATACAGAAGGAAAAATACTCATCCCAATCAGCAAAGGGAGAGAAGAAAAGTCCATCTTACTACAGCTGCTTCTTTGTAATTCAGCTTCAAGCAATGGGAAGACACTGGTGTCTTCTAGTCATACCCATTATAAACTGTGATGTAAATCCATAACAGGAAAAGATGATGAGGAACACACAGGAAAGGCTTCATCAGTGCTGGAGCTGGAGAAGCCTGAGCAGCTGCCATTGCTCCCCATACTCAGTCAACAAAATTCGTCTGCATATGAGATTGCCCAGTGTTTCATTTCTTAATGTGTTTAGTAAATGGTGTGTTGCAACGTGTCTGTGCCATAACTCTTGTTAGAAGACACTGTGATCCTGGTAAAATTGGAATCTTGGTGGGGGGAATAAATCACCTGATTGGAATAGCTTAAAGCATCATGTGGCTTACAAACCAAGAAGCTTAAAGTTTTGGTAAGGCAGCAAGTAAGAACTTCAAAAAAAAAACAAGGCAATTGTGGCAGAAGTGGAGGTACAATGGCTGCCCTGGAAAATGTTGCAACAATTTTCCAAATACGATGCTGGCATTAAGTACATCTTCAAGGTGACAGGTACATTGTGCAGGCCACTGCATAATAGCCAGGGACACCAATTTAGAGACATTTTTACAGCAGGCACACCACCTCAGAAGCTACAGATTGACTGGGAAGAGATGTTTTAAGTTGTTCTTCAAAGAAGGCTTTTAAAGCTGTATAACCTTTAACACTTGTTACTATAAGTAAAGTAAAAGCCTCCATTACAAAGCACTTTAACTGAGCACTTTAAACCAAATAGTGTGCAGCACTTTTTGCCACAAAATACATTATCAGGCCATATAAAAATGTATAACCATAGTTGCACTGTCTGCCAGCTGCCTGCTGCTGTGTTTTGACAGTCAGGGTTAAAATAAAGACTGACCACAACAAATGCATATTGTTTTAGCTTGCCATGTATTCTGTGTATGAAGGAGGTGTATTCCATATACTATGTGGAATTTCATACTGTTCAGCAGGAGAGAGGCCAGACATTTTAAATGTTTTTGGGAATTTTAAAGTCCCATGTTGAGAGTCTCACTCAAGGTGCTACAGAAAATATGTTTGGATGTATTTCCAAGCCTGTGTTGGGAAAGTTAGAAGCAGCAGAAAATCAAGGAGGGCTCGCAACTTACTCTCATACACAGGAAAACTTTAAAAGAAAGAGAGACTTGTCATACCTTCTGGCACGGGGCAGCCTGTGTCTGTCCCTTGAAATGATGAGGACAGGAGGCACCAGGCAGCAGTCTGGCTGTGAAGAAGAAAAAGAACAACCCAGGCCAAATGGTACAAAAGAAATTGAAAGCCTAGGGAAAAAATACCTGCTTTATGACTAGAAAAGGAGATAGACAATTTAAAAAGATATAAGTTACATTTAAGGCTTCTCAGGAGCAGTAGTACAGCATATCAAAGCTGGATTTCTTTGAAGCATTGAGAAGACCGCAGAGCTGACTCCACTTTCCACCATGGCAGTCTGCACCTCGGGGCTTCTCCATAACCAGGACTAGGGAAGGTTAGAGAGATCTGAACACATGTAAAAATTAGGCTCATGCAGCAAATGCAGCATTTGTTTGATGTGCTCCTTGGCAACAGGAACCTGCAAGCCAGTAATTATCCATGGCCTGCTGTGTGTGAAGAGAGTGAGGGTGGCACACAGGGTGTGTTTGTGACACACTAAGTCTTTACACAGAGCCAGCATTAAATACCTGGCTGACCAGGTGGACATGAAAGGATTCAGCGAAACAGGCAGGCAGCCATGTCAGCAAACAGGAAAATTTGTTTCTGAGACAGCTGCTTGAGTTTCTTGTAATCATGCTGACAGATAACAAGGCTTTTGGCAGTAATTAGACTTAGAACCCTTCCAACTTCAAACAGTAAGATACAAATTTTGTGGTTCTATATGTGGATGATGAACTAACCCTAGTGAAACTACTGCAGCTTTTATTCAATCTTACATGAGGCCAGCATGTAATGAGCCTCCCAAAGGTGTATCCAGTTCTGAGAGTGTTCAGCGCTTCTCAGAATGGCTTAGAATAATTGTGAGATGGCTGATCAGGGGTGCTTTGAAAAAGCAAAAGGTTTTAATAAATGAGAAAATAAAAAATGATACAAAAACGAAACAAAAGCTGGGCACGGTGCAGAGAAACCTCTTTTGCACCTGCTACAGCACCCCCAAAAGCTCTGAGCACCTCTGTGCTCCTTCTTAAGTACTTAATGTTTTAGGGAGGGCTTTTGGCTTGCTGCCGAATAGAAACTAGCTACATTTCTGAGGAGCAGCTAGAGGGTCCTCCTGTCCTGGCACTGAGCCAGTCACCGGGCGAACATCCCATAAGATTCCAGTCTATTTTCCTTACAAGTTCAGAGGCAAACTGAAACTCTTTTCCTTCTATGGAATCATTTGCTTGAGTGTGGGAAATGCACTGCAACACCGCTTGACTTTAGAAATGTCTGTGGTGTGAGAAAATACCTGCAGCTCATGCAGAGGATTGGCAGCCATAGGGAAGACCACATATATTCTCAGCCAACAGGGAATAGTTGACCCCTGGCTATAACCTGTTTACCTTCAGCCTATCTTTAGATCAGTACTGTGTTGGTCCCTATTCCTTGAACAAAAAAAAAAAAAAAAGAAAAAAATAGAGCAGAAATACGTCTGCAAGGGCTTTGACTGTCACTGTTAATATGATCATGTACAGCAGAATTTGGCAATGTGATAGAGACAAACCAGAGGAGATGCAAGCCTTTTGACTAAATGTGAGGATGGACACCAAAGAGCTCTCACTATCATTTTTTTCAACAACTCCCCTATGCCAGAGAATCCTTTCTAGGCATGCACCCAAAATGGCAGATCCCTGGGCACACTAACAGATCATTGCTCCAGAAGGTGCAGGTCACTCGTCAGATGGTGGGACATCATGCTCCTAAGCCTGCCCTGACAGAGAGGCAGGATGCTGGCCTTGGTCCTTCCTCTTTAGCATTGAAAGCCAGTGCTTTTTACAGTATGTAAATAGAAGCACTGACAGAAAAAAAAAAAAAATTCTTATACTAAAAGCCTCTTATTTCTATATGTGACTCTTGTCTCTTGCTTATCCATGGTATAGCACCAAGAAAAGTCTGGCCTCATCTTCTTTACATTCTCCCACCAGGTGTTTTTACACACTTAGTACTCTTAAGCCTAATCCTCTCCTGGCTGAGCAATCCCAACTCTCTCAGCCTCTCCTCATACCAAGTCACTAATATCTTCAGCTAAATCATCCAAAAACTTAATTACAAAAATATTTGCAGAGCTGTTCTAGGGTTTTCTTTTTCTCTTTTTCCTTTTCTTTTTGCTGTTCTGATACAACAGTTGCCAGCAACTTTAACTAAACATGAGGCTGTCAGGCAGAGCAAAAAGAAAACAGTTGGCATTCTCCAGGACTTCTTACAAAGCAATTTTTTCCACAGCTGCTGTGCCTTGTCAGAATAGAAGTAAAAGGATGTTCCTAACTGTGATCAAATGACAAGTGATCCAAAACAGTTGGGAAGGTTGTCAGTATTTTTAATCAACGACTACCTTCTTGACATATATCATCTCTGCATCTTCTGAAGGTGTTTTTCTCCTATGACACACTTCTTGTTCCTGACAACACAGCACTGTTGTTCTCATGATCTTTTGGGGTGCATCACTGTCTGTATTTGTGCCATAGTCCAAGATGGAATCCCTCAGCAATTTAAAATGAATGTTTTCTCTTTGTTTCATTTAGAGTGATGCCTTTAACTTTCATACACATCACAGAGAGCCACAGGATTTGAGTGCTGATGCTGCAAACTACAGTGAAGAGCTCATCTAGCAGCAGATCACTCATCAGGTCACCAAATCAGTCACCAAGTTCAGGGTGTTTGGTCCCGTAAACTATCCATGAAAATCTTCAGAGGCTGTGTCATGATAAAATTGGTGCCATTGGAGGGCACCTAGGATGTCATAAAGCTCTAAGCCTATGTGTGTCGGGGCAAGCAAGATGTTAATGCTGTGTTCTAGGGTCACACCTCTTTTGACACTCTGCTATGCACATCCTCATTAACAAAACCACAAATGAACACAGTGAAAGGGAGAGAAAAGAGGCAGTTCCAGACAGGACAAGGTTGACTTTTGCAGTAGCCAGGAGGGCCCATGGCAGGGACACAGAAGTTATTCTGTACTACCTCACATCATTTCCTGGGTGGGGGGAAGAGATCTCTTCTGGGTTGGTGCAAGGTGGCAGAGGGAATGGTCAGGCATTGTTTTCATGTGAATTATTCACCTCTTTCTTGTACCCTCTTGTCATTCATATTGCGGCTGTTACTGTTTATTTTCTTACCTCATGGCTGTTTCCTGTAAATTGTTCTTATCTCAACCCATGATCTTCACCTTTTGTGCCCCCAGTTCTCCTTTACAGCCCTCCACAGGGGAGAGGAGGGAGGGAGGGAAGGAGGGAAGGAGCAGCACATGGTTTAGAGTGCTTTTGGTAGGAATACTAAATTGGAGAATACCATTCCTAAACCATAACAACTCATCTGGTTCTTTCCCCACTGGCAGCAACAGTGTTTGCTTTCACCAGTCCAAAAGGACATCAAGGTATTAGAACTCTCAGAAATAACTTTGGGATATCCAAAACAATATTGTTCTGTTGATGAGGTGATGATGATTAGTAAAATCTAAATAATCTATCTTCTCACCAGTCAGCTCTACCATACAGAGAAAAGGCACAGGTCCCTCTGCCCAGAAGCACACCCCAGGGATCAGCAGCAGTGGCAACTCAGCTCTTTCTGAAGGTCACACATCTCCTCCTTACTTGTTGTGTGATATGCCAAGAATTTTTTCAAGGACTAATTTGTGAAGGCACCAGTAGTCCCTAATTCCTCCAAGCATATCCACAGCCTCCACTCATGTCCATAGCTCAGGGGCTCCCTTTAAGCTCAGTTTTGTGCCCTCAACCTATTCCTTAGCTATGTATGCCTGTCCCTAGCCTTATTTCTGGAGTGCTGTTTGTCTTTCCTGGCTTGACCTTGGACCTGTCTTGTTAACCTTGCCTGTGTCTGTTGCTCAGAATACAGACTTGTGCCTGCTCAGGTCAATTTTTGATGGACACCACTTTCTTGATGGACAGTAGTCGTCTGACCTAGGTCTGCTACAGTCACACCAAACTGCATGCAAACCACAAAAGAAATATGAAAATGTTAAGTCCAATTACTAACCAAAACCCAGCTCTGTTTATTTCAGTATCTACATATGGTGGTTGTTGTTTGGAGGTGGAGTTGTTTGGAGACAGCTGGCACAAAGTGCAGGAGAGTGCACCAGTATTTTTAGCTGCTCTGCAATGAAACTGTTTGTGGTGCAAATGAAGTTTATGGATGTTGGAATATTGTGCTTGCAGGGGATTTCCATTAAAATCAAAACAAGATGCTATTTCGTACTGGTCAGCCACAGAGAGATGGCTGATGCCCTAGAAAAAAACAGCCTTAGAGGCAAGTATAGAAGCTGTCATAATTTGCATTAAATGCATTTGGTATGGTAATCTAGGAAAAGACTGGAAATATGGGAACCTATTAACTGATAAGATATAATTCATGTTGGGGGCAAACAGAGCCAATATAGTGCTCAAGGACTGTGTGAGACGAAGTTAATTTTTTACAGAGTTTTTGGTAAAAATGTACACGAGCCACTTGAAATGAGGAAGGTCACCGTAACCTCGCTGAACATCTTTCTACTGAAATTTCATTTTGAAATGTGCCTTTGTACTTTTACCTACTAGCACTACAGTCTTAGGCATGAGAAATACTATTGGAGAAATGCAGATGCAGATGCAGATGCAGATACAGCATTGCTTTCCATCCAGCATTCTACTCACACATTTTCATCACCATCTCTCTCATAGAATGAGAGATGATCCTTGACATTGTCTCACTCCTGTAGCCTCTCAAAAGTTTCACCTTTTGCAGGAGACAAGGCAGTCCTTGCACATCAAAAAAATTCTCCTTCCTTGCTATGGACTGTTCCAAGAACTGCTTCTTCTCATCAGACAACAATCACTGGGCTGTACCTGATCCTGACTACTCTCAGTAAACCTGACCCTGGCCTGCAGGTTGGCTTCCTGTCTCCACCTGGACCTGACTCATTTGACTTGACCCCTGGACCTGACTTACCTTCTGATCTGGACTCACAGTTCTACCTGGTTTCCACTTCTGGGGCTTGCCCTTCTCATCTTGCTTGGATAGTGCAAGGCTGCGAGCCAGGCAGTGAGGCACCAGCCCTGCTGACTCCATTGTCTTGCTCAGCTCATCCTTCTTGAGAAAAAAGCCTGTCATCACTGTTCCCTGACACACATAATATTATTCATGTTTTGGAATGGATTGTATAATTTTAGTATTGATCAGATTTCAAAGAAAGGTGGGAGGAGGAAGGTTCCTCACAGGTCTAGGACCACAGTGCTTGGGAATGGCTGCTTAGTTTCATGAATTAAAAATATCTAAATATTCTAGGAAAAGGATGCTGGGGCTTCCATGCACATGGGTTTGGACATCTTATTCTTGTGCTCATCTTATCCTTACAGGCACTTGGTAGGTAGAGCTAGCTGTAATAATGACTGTCTTAAACATGTTTGTACAATGAATGACAAACCTCACAAAAATGTGTTGCCCCAAAATCCTTCCTGACACCTTAGCGCTAATGTCACTGTGTAAAAGGAGGAAATCAATCTGGGAACATTAGGCATGAGGACAGCCCCACCACCATTTTTCCTGTCACACAAGGTGATGACATACAGTAACACATAGCAGATACTACAACAAGGGAATACCACTCTGTGTGCCTTTCCAGTTCATGGACCACCCCACCAGTCATGCAGAACTTCTGTACCACTCAGAGAGTTCTGGAGCTGTCAGATCTGTCACTGCTGTGAGACTGGCAGCAAAACTGATTTTAGTGTTCCTGTTACTTGTCAATAATCTTAGAATTGAGGGTGGACTGCATACTGTATCTTGAATGCTTTTACAACAGTAGAAGTCAAACACAAAACGGATAAAAAACCCCCACCCTATCAATATGCAGATTAGTGACCCTTTTTAAAAATGTCTCCACATTCATATTGCTTAGATTTATTAGGGGGCATGATAAAAAATTGTGTATGTTGACAACTTCAGAACTGATCACAGAGTCCATGCTCAAAGATTTGATGTATTCCCCCTACCCCAACCACTTTACGAGCAGTGAAAGTGCCTGACCAAATTGATATTCTTTTAACTGGTCTTATTGTTCCCTAGCCCTAAAATTCTGAACTTCTAATTCCCATTGACACATATATTCCATACAAACCATAAGCTGTACTTTGTCTTTCTTCTCTCCTGCATTTTATGTGAGCAGTGAAGCTGAAGTGTATCTGATGGGTCCTTAAGTAACCACCTGAGTGTGACAGGATCATAAGAAAAATTAGATCCAAAAGAGAAATGTGGTGGGATGTGGGAATCCATTAACTACTACCCTCTGGGCTCTAACTTCCAACCTGTTATTTACCTTTCAAGACTGTGGGAGAGAGTGTTGAGAGCTTTCCTGAAGTTGTGAGAGATGACATTCACTGGTTACCCCTCCCCAATTCCACACATGCAGACAAGCTGTGGATAAAGTATAACCTACCCTTGGAAACTAACTCCATACTCACTGTTTCCAGTGATCTTCTCTGCATGTTTGGAGAAGCTCCAAGGTGACTCACTCCATGACTTTTACAGAACCAAAGTGAGGTTCTGTTTCTCTGTGTTGACTTTTTGAGACTTTTTAAGTTGGGTGCATCTTTTTTTCAGTTATATCAGGGATCTCTCCTGATCTCCCAAGCCTTCAAAACTATGGAGCATGTTCATGCAAAGACATTGGCCAGTTGTCTTGGTATCCTCAGATAGAGCCCGTTAGGGTCTCTTGGACTTGTGGCAGCTGAGCTCTCACATAAAGTCCCTGACTCAATCTTCACTTACTACTGGAAGTTCCCCTCCTCCTTGAACACGTTCACTGAGTGTAGAAGACTGGCAGACCTTGCTGGTGAAGAGTGAGGCTTTGAGTACCTCAGCCTGTATCTATTTCATTAAAACCACTGACCCACCAAGCAAGTGGACCATGTTTTGTTGCCAAAGTAGGATTAGTAGTTCATGGTAGCTAGTTTCAACTGCAGCTGAGCTTTGAATTTTCTAAACCATCCTTGCATTCCTGGGCAATATTTCAAAAGCCATCCTTTATACCTTTGTATCCTTGTAGCTGCTTCTTCTGCCTATAGCTGTCTTTTTGCTCACTAAAGCTTCCAAGTGAGTCTGGTTCTTCTTCTGAGTCTTCTTCTTCTTCTAATGATTGTCAGATAGAGGGGAAGTGTTGGAGTCCTAGAAACTTAAAATTTGGTG
Source organism: Donacobius atricapilla (assembly GCA_013397315.1). Taxonomy (NCBI): domain Eukaryota; kingdom Metazoa; phylum Chordata; class Aves; order Passeriformes; family Mimidae; genus Donacobius; species Donacobius atricapilla. The sequence continues at coordinate 242,876 of WBMY01001898.1, read as the reverse complement.
GTTTGGTGCATAGTAATACATCTGAGTCAAGATGGAAGGCTTTAGATGTTGTCTTTGCACTTCTTCTTCACCTTCTTCTTTCTTCTACTTCATGAGTTTAGGTAGTTTTCTGTAATTGGGTGAAAAAAGTCCACATTGCAAGCCTTAGGTAGTCATTATGAGGTCAAAAACATAAATAACATAGGTATCACCTTAGTATTAAGTAATTATTACTTTAAAAACCTTAGAAAGAGTTAGAAGGGCTCCATTTTACCTTCGTTTTCAAAGAGCTCACAGATTATAAGTCTGTAAATATTGTAAATAGATAGGAGATAAAAAACATTCTAAGTCCAAACTCAGCGTTTCCCATGCATTATTCATCCTAACCTTAGCAAAAGAAAAAAGAAGCCAAAAACTGTCACAGGGAAGAATTACTTTCTTCAGCCTACCAGCTCCTCTCCAGAGGAGCTCCTCTCCTCTTCCAGAGACCACAGACTCTTTGCCACACCAGCCCACCACTGGCTGATATTGTACTTGGGTTACCAGTTTTGCAAATCTGCTGCCCAGCTGGTGGGAGCCCAAACTCCCTTGTTCCATGGGATTATGCTGTTCCTGAGGCAGTGATTAGCCTTTACCTGTGCAGTTGATGAGGTTCCTGTTGACCCATTCCCTCAGCATCAGGGCAGCCAGCCCTGCAGCATAGCACCTGGGCTACTGCTGGCTATCACCCAGCAGTTTCCTCTGAGTGTCATCTGCCTCATCATCAGAGGACAACCCAGGCTGGAAGAGGAGACAGAGCTTCATGCAGTCGAACCTCCTGCTCAAAGAATAGCCATAAGACCAGGCTGCATCACCAAGGGTTTGGTCTGATTTACAACGAGACTTCACAAACCTCCAAGGATGGAAGCGACAGAGTCTTTCTGGGCAACCTGTTCCACTGATATTTTTGTCCTCATGGTGAAAAAGCTTTTCCTTCTATCCAGCTCTCTCCTTTTAGGGGTGCAATTTTAATGAAGCTTTCCTGTATTCAAGTGTAAGCATTATTGCGATTGTAAGCAATATTGCAACTGGACTAATAATAACCAGCCTGTGGTGTTTTCATTAGATTTTTAATTGGTAACAAATCAAAGTGATCTTGTGTTTTTCTCTAACAATACCTTGAGTGGAACAACAGCTGGGAAGGAGCGACAATCTGTGCTGATAGAGGGTCAGCATGAGAAAGATGCTTCTCTGCTTCATCTATGGGAGTAGATCAAATCAAGCCTCTAATAAGGGTGTTGCGCCTCCCTGTTTTGCCCTACCCTGCATGAGGAACTGCAAGTGTCCATCTCACACTTCTGGCACAAACCTCCTCACAGAGCACCTGAGAGGAGACACTTTGGAGCCCAGAGAAGCTGAAAAGTAAAGCAAAGTTACTGGAGGGCAGCAGGAATTTGAAGGACCTGCATGCAGAAAGAGCAGGTAAAAACAACTGAGGATGCTGCCCAAGGCTGCCTTGGGACTATGCCAAATCTGCAAATTGGGTTCTCTCTGGGTGTGAGAAGCGGGAGAGGGAGGGTATTTGCCCTGGTACTTCTTCCTCAGGGTGGAAATACCTCCAAAGATTAGCCATAAAAGTTGCTTCCAGGTGTGCAGAGGTAAACTTTAGCTGTGTGACCAAGATACAAAACACCAGTTTTGGTGGTTTAGGAGTGTCCTGAGTGCTCCAGAAGTAAAGGAGTTGGCTGGAGTCCTTGGGCAGGGCCAGCCATGTCAGTCTGGTTAGGAAGACAAGCATCTGAGCATCCTTACAGACGCTGCATTATCATTTCTCAGGAGGCAGTGCTCTGGTCTGTGAGATAGCTGGTTTTGGTTTTATCCATAATCCCCAGCAGTTGCTGCTATGACTGCTGTGGTTGCCATGGGAGACTCCCATTTGAGGATATGGTAGCTCTCCGCCGCCCACAAAAGCATGTGCCAAATTTCTGCATATGTTGTCCGCTGTGACCAAGCATCTGATGTTAGAAAGGCTCCATGTTCTACCCCAAAAGGAAGTGTGGGAACCCCATTTAATGCTCACTAGAGCTCTCTTCTGGCCTGTAACCCAATGAAGGTTGGGGATGCAATAGCAGGTAGAAAATCACTGATAATCTCTATCTCTAGACTTCATACTGGCACTTCACAAATACTTGGGAAGATTCATTTGATGCTACACACACCTTCACCCCCCCATATACACACACTCCTGGTCCATCTTCCCACACAGGGTCCTCAAAATGAGGATGTTCACTTCTTCAGGATCTCACATAGCTCTAAGCTGTTTCTCTTGTCAAAGACTTAAAAAAAAACAGGCTCTGAGAATAGGGTTTTCACAACACAATGCAAAGGGTGTTTTTTTCATGACATGGGAGCACAAGACCTATGGGAAAGAGATGGATGACTGAAGCAGAGGGATTTTTGCCAAGATGGCATGATGTCGTTAATCCTGGGAGCTAGGCACATTTCTTGGCCCAAATCATGTCTAAGTATATTTTTAGTCATAGTTTAATTCACTAGTATAGTCACAGTCTGAAAGTCTGTCCTCCCAAAATTATATTTATATTCCCAGCAGCAATCAGCAGAGGGTCTTATTCTATTCAATATGCTTATAGCCAATTTAGAGAAAGAAATCCACAATGAAATCTCTGAGTTTTGGAATAATACTAAACTCTTCAGAAGTTCAGAGACTGATCTAGGTGTTTGGGTTGCTTGTGATTGTCCCAAAATAGCCATCAATGGCTGTATCTTGAATGGGGAGGACTTCACATCCCAAAGCCCTGCACTCACTGCTGTTCATCCCAAGCTCACTAGGTACTGTCTTCTGCAGCTGTAGGGACTGGCCCACTTGGCACCAAGATTTGTCCTCTGCAGATTCAATGTTGACAGGGACAACCGCAGACTGTTGCTGTTAATGGAATTCCAAATCACCTGGAGAGGTTTGTCCATGTCCTCTTCACATTTCTAAGTCAAAATGGCACATATATTCACTTACTCTGTTTTATGAAGTTTCCTTGGAGCTCCTAGCAATTTAAACAGTCTTTGAATACCAAAATACATCGCTTGCAAACTTGCATTGTGCACCACCATTTCTAATGGAAGTGATGAAGTTGATGGACAAATCTCAGATCCTGATCTAATAACAACCCCTGGGATGCCACTGCTGATATTTTTCTATCCTGGAAAATTATCACCAGCCCTGCCTTTATCTCTCTTATTCTTTTGAAGAAGTTTCAAGCCATAAGAGGACCTTCTTGGCAAACCTGTAGCATCGTCATGTCTGTATGGGTATCTCATACTCCATTTATCCCCTACAGAGTCACAAAGAAACAATCTTAAAGCAAACCATCAGAGCAGTGTTAGGTTTTAGGTAGCATTCAGAGAGACAGTGAGGATGGAGAGCTGTATCCCTTCTTTATTCTCCACAGCCAGAGCAGTCACCAACAGTGACAGAGCACCCAGTCCCAAGTGCTTGCTTTGCCAAAGGTGCAAACCCAAAGGTGGCACGTCAGAGTGCCCTGCTGGTTCTGGCTCTGTGAAGAAGGCAGGGAGCAGGTCTCTGAAATCTCATGGATGTAGTGCACGTAAGGAGCAGTGCCCTACTCTGTTCCAAATGGCATTTAAAAGTAGTAGGTTGCCCTCAGTGAGGGACAGAGAACAGAGTTCCATATGAATTGACACTTAAATAAACACTTAATGAGGTACAGCAGGATTGACTGCTCTTTACACTTGTGGCCACATTAGAGTCAGCACAATTAAATGTCTTCTAGAGAAGATGCTGAAAACACTGCATTCCAGAGCATCCTGTACCATCCTCCTCTTGACATCACGCCACAAGTCTGTGAGGCAGGAGCTTTTCCTGGAAAACAAAAGGGCTTTGTGAAGGTCCATCTCTGAAACAGGCAAAGAATGATTTGTACTTTGGTTATCCCAAAGCAGCGTCAGTGATCAGCATGAGTGGTACTGCTCAGAGAGACAAACCAAGAACAGTACAGAAAGTGAGGGCAACCACAGCCCAGGCAGTGTCCTTATCAACAGGGCACAGTCCCACAGGACCTGCGCACAGTGGAAAGGGTGGGATGCTGGTAATGGGCTCTATCACCAGCCTCAGGAAAAGGAAATCCATCTGTCAGGTTTGGGAGTCCACTTAGGAATGACAGGGCTGCAGGCAGGAGTGGAAATAATGTTACCTGATGCATATGTCCGAAGCCTGTTCTGAGGAGGATCTGGAGACCATTATGGCCAAGACGTAGTTCAAGCAAGAACTGAGGACCTAAGCTTCAGCTTAAATGAGGGCCTGGGTGCCCTGGTCAAAGAGGTGAGTGGAGTCCCTTGGGTGAGGCTGGCAGGGGCCATTAAAGCCTACAGGTGCTCTCAGGGTCTTGAACATCTGAAATACCAGATCTTCCTGTAGCAAAGACAGCACTGTTTCCTCTTCAGGTTTGGGTAACATTTTCAGACAGAACTATTCTACACAAATTTTTGGCTATGCTGAGGTCTCTTAAACATGCATATTTTAGCAAGTGAGCTATTTAAAATCATCTTCAAAACTACTCAGTTCTGCCCTAAATACAGACAGACAGCTTGGATGATGATAGGGTTACCACAAAATTAGCTTGTTTAAATTCAATGAATTTTGACCGTGGCTCTTTAGATGCTGAGAGCTGTTAGTGCATGGCTCTACTTCCCTCGTACTTCAAGCTTGTTTCTTTTTAGAAGAGGTCTTATCTACTCATTTGTGGAATCTTTTCAATGAGGCTACAGATTTGAAGTTGGAGGTGGTTTTTTGCAGCTCAGTTCCAAATATTTGAAATTTGAAGTATCAATTTTCCATTCTCTAGGGCTGTACAGACAGCAGCTGGATAATGAAAAAACAAGTATTGCTTCTGACTTAAATTTTCAGGCATATGTATCACCCACAAGGAAGCCTGGGGCTAAGTGTAGTAAGGCAAAGTTATTTGTCTTACTTCAGGGACACACAAACAAACCCACTGTGATTTATTACTACTGACAAATTAAATGAAATAGATAGGGAATATCCATTCAAGAGGTACTAACAAGTGCAGGAGCAATACACCAATGGGTGAATAATACAAATGGTCTATCAAAATTGACTACATGATGTAAAGGTAATTTGTCATTCAGTACAGTTTAAAAATCCAAGTATATTTTCCTTTTTTCACAGAAAGTTTTTCAGAGTGAACTATGTAAAAATCAGCAAACAAATAAGTTTTTTCTTCCTAATTATTATAATCTAAATTTTCAATTATTTCTGTTCTGTTGAGCAATCCCAATTTTAGCCAAAAATGTTTACTTTTTTAAAACCAGAACACTGAACTGCATTGAATGATTTCTTTCTCACTGCCAATATACTGTGAGTACTTCCTTTAGGTATTTCAGGTCTCTTCACATTTTTCATCTTTATTATCCTAATTTCTTTCTTCTATAGATGTGTACTTTGAAAAATTCACAAGCCCTGAATGATGCTTGCAAAAAATATTTTTAATGTCTTATTCGGTTGTTCAACTTTCCTATCTTATGTCCAAAATCATCACAACATGCTTGCTTTTAGAATAAAGTCTCTTTGCCCAGTAAGTTTAGTGATTTTTTTTCCTTTTAAAATTCTGTTTTTCCTTTTTTAGCACACTTGAGTTGACACGTTGATCAAATAAACTATCTTCCCAATCTTTTTCCATGAGAAGGTGGTGATAGAGAGGCACCTGAGCAAAGCAAAAGCAGCTGAGAATCTGGACCTACAAAATTAATGCTTGCCCCAGATGCTGCTCCCAGTCAACCCATCCATGCACAGATCCTCTAAGTGGCATCAAAGGCCACAAGCAGTAAGACTACATGCAATGCTATCTACACTTGCACTACAGAAACTGGATGCAAAGAGCAACCTGAGCTTGGACATACCACTAATTTGTTGTGTTTGATCCCTTTTATTTCTTCTTCCACCTTTATTATCTCTGCCCTCTAATACCAGCCTCCACAATCCCAAATTCTATGAGCCTGCCTTGATGCTTAAGCCTTAGACCTGCTGCACTCTTTTTACTAACAAGAGGGGAAGACTTCCAGGTGATACCACTCAGACATCCAGAGGAGGAACAAGGAACTGCAGTATAAAGCTTGAAAACCAAAACATTAATGCAAAATCTACACATCAAATTACAAAATGCATTATAAATTTTTCTTCAATTTTAAGCCTTCCTGTACCTGATGATGATTTTTTCCCATGCAAAGCTCTGAACGTTACTTAGGCAACTAGAGACTTGAGATTTAGAGTCTTATTTCTTCCAGTTCACAAGTGTCTGGCTGGATTTTGGGAGCCATTTTGGGTCCCTTATTCCCACCAGTAAAAAGAGATGAGATTTCTCCCTACTTTCTGGGGGGCTTCTCCCCAGTAACTGATTACAGTACCAGTGAATCCATTTTAATGGCTATCCACTGTAACCCACTGCAGATACAATCCTGATCCAAGCACTGTTTCTGCACAGCACCTGTAAAACTGTACAAGAGATGTTAGTCACAATGGGATTGTCATAATGGAATTCAGTTCCTCTGGTTTGCATTTTTTCTTGCTGTTTATTTTTAAGGAGAATAAGTCTTCAAAAATTGAACTCAGCTTTTCTTTCTACTTGTACCAACTGGAAAGACCACTCTATATTTACCCTTTGTAAGCTCATTAGGGTTCATTTGCAGGTTTTCTTACTCCCTGTCCTGTTAGTAAATGAATGTGATCACTGTAGCTCTTTCTTGAGGGCAAAAACCTTCATAGGAAGTATTGCAACATTAAAAATTTGTCACTTTGATTGGGGCAACACTTAACTTTTCTTATGTGCAATAAATCTGAAATTCAGCAATAGGACACAATGAAACATATGAAAATGTCTCATTGCTGAGTTCCGGTTTCTTGGAATACATGTACTTCAGGATGCGTAGCCAGTGAGGTTTTACAGGATGCTGGTTCAGTACATTCTCAATTTGTCCAAAGCTTCACGTCAGAATGTACACAGGAAACAAAACACAACATGAAATTAGACAAGGTTAACTCTGGTTATTATTAATCTGTACCTTGTCATGACAAATGACACCTGAAGTCACGGAAGTTGGAAAATTATTTGTGGATACATGGGTACTTGGTATGTACACTGGAGAGTGACTGAAGTAAATCAGTAGTTATTTTTTTGTGTTTCTCCCATCTTTTCTCACTGCAGAGCAAAACCAAAAGGTTGTTGCTGTCCTTAATAAGAAGCAGAATGCTTCATTTTAAGATTGAATAGTATAGTTTTTCATTTCCCTGCAATTTTAAATGTTTATTACTATACAGTTTTTCATCTCCATTTGAATTTAAATGTACAATCTCTCATCTGTCCCTTAAAATCTTACTTTACTGCCAGCTTATTATATATAATCTCTGCCATTTATGTCATCTTCATATCTAATAGCATACATTTGGACTTCCTCAGAAAAATTACAGAGAGTGTCAGAGTAGACATTGTTAAACATTGTCCTTAAAATGAACCACAGCTCTTTCATCAGACCTAAGGAATAATTTGTCACTTGTGGATAAATAATAAAGATGGGCAAAATCTGGGCAAAGTCAGCTTCTGAGCATTTTCTGTTTGTGAGCTGAACAGTTGGACCACACCAACTTGATAAAGTCATGGTTTAATAAAATCATGCCAGCTGTACTAAATTATTTGGGAGATACACAAAACAGAAAAGTGAATAGTAAATGGAAACATATTCTAAATTCAAACCCCTCAATTGTGGTTTCTCCTGAACTGTGATAAATGCACAAGAAGTTCATGTCTATTTTACATTCATATAAAACTTCGAGCTTAGTCTGAGGTCTGGTTCCAATTCAGTAGAGGTATTTTTACCAGATTTGCAGTCATTTGACATAAAATCCATAAAGATATATTCATGATGTTGTAATTTCCTTTCTTATTTTCCTAAATATAACTGCAAATTCTTTTATATGCATTGAATTTCAAAAGGGAAAAAAAGTTGAGTTCTATTCTGTTTTTTGATGGATAACTTTCATGATGGCAAATATGACTTGTGTCTATTTTAAGATATCTTCAGTCTTCATAGCTTCTAAAGCTACCTCCTCCCTGGGCTTCCTACGGTCAGCACTTTAAGAGCCTTCATTTTATAACCACCATTTGTCAAACTGATCATTTCTAAATAGACAAGCAGTTGGTAATAGCTTATTCCAGAAACAGATTGCTAAAATCACCAATGCACACAGAAACCATTGCTGAAGCCTCCCTGCTGTTGGAGTTTGCATTTTTGCATGGTGTTTGTCACCCAGAGTGCATCACCAAGAGGCTCCGTGTGACACCAGGGGTGGGTTAAGCAGGACACAGCAGAGATGTGGGAAGGTAAATCCTCTGCTTCAAAGTCACAGAAACACAGAATAATTATGGATGGAAAAGACCTCTAAAACCATCAAATCCAACCATTAACCCAGCGTTGCCAAGTCCACCTCTAAAACATGTCCCCAAGTGCCACATCTGCTCATCCTTTAAATACTTCAGTAATGGTGATTCCACCACCTCTCTGGGCAGCCTGCTCCAGTGCTTGGCCAAAATTTCAGTGGAGAAAAGGTCCAACCCAATGGTCTGCTCTGCCCAGGCAGGACAGAGAATGGTAGGAATGGTCCTTTTCAACACTCTTTCAGGTTTTTGTAGCTCTTAAACTGGTTTTCTGCTAGCTTTGGAAGTTGAAGTCTCTAGGTTTTGTGTTGTAGAGCAGTGAAGAGATTTGTAGCCGCCTATTATATCCCCCTGTCTTTGCTAGGCTGTCAAGTTACATGGTAAGTGAATAGAATTATACAATGGAAGAATGGCATTAGCGTTTTCCTTGAAGTTCCTGTTTGGTTTCTATTTGGACCATTACTGGGTTCTGAGCCAATGTCTTCATGGAATCATTTAGCACAACCCCACCGTCTTGCCCCTGAGCTGTGCAGATCAGCTCTGAGCCTGCCAGTTTACAATTGACATGATGTCAATCTTCCCCCAAAGCCCATTGCTTCATGTCTGCCTCTGTTGAATTACATCTGGGTAAGCATATTACAGGACTGAATGGCTGGGAAATGTCTTTCAACTCTTCACAGCCTGCTGTAAACCTTACTGCTATGAGTGACCGCTCACTATTTCCAATTTTCTTAACCCATCATGCATGTCCTTTCCTGGTGAGCCGCACTTGCAGGCGGTTGGAGATCTCTCTTTGGCCACACCTATCAAGCACTCTGTCTTACCTCTGTAACCAGTCATGGACTGGTGAACGGACCTGCTGTCCTATTCTACAGCTACTATTCTAAAGCTCTGGCAAGGGACTTCATCCAAAGGCACTGATCCATTCCACTTATTTGCCCCAACACTGAAAGCCCTGATGGAGCATGTGCCCCAGAATGGATGATCCTGCCTGTGTCATGTAGGGAGAAGCCTACTCAAGCACAGGAGCAAACACAGCAGCTAAGGAATGCCAACAGCATCAGCTAATATCAGCAACAAACACAGTAATGAGCTGCTGCTGCTACAAAGTGAGGCACAGGGATGCTGAGCACAACAAGCACTGCAGACCAGTGAAAAAAACATGTGCAAAATCTGCAGGGCATTCTCTGAGGCATGGGTCTCTCTAAGTGGCACCCTACATAAACAAGGCCAGCCATTCACAGAGAGAGATTCACTGGGGATAGATCTAAATAATTTTGACAAAAGCCAGCCTTTGGCAAAGGATCACTACAATGTGATATGACAATAATTATGCATACAGTTATGTACGTATGCATGCATATAGGTAAAATTAGAACAGTACGTAGATAAATATGATGTGCATTTTAAGAACTTCTTTTAATATTCTAGTATTGAATAATATTAAATTTTCTTATTAATTGAATCAGTAGTTATTGATTAATAAGAAATTACTGTTAAGTATTTACATATTTCCTTTAAATTATTCATTCTTAAAAATAATTTTCGAATTCTCTGACTGGAACGTTCATACTCTTTCATACCTAACTTTCACCCCTTACAGGCACTGTCAAGAATCCAAATACCACATAAATTTTACAGGTGACAATGCAGAAAGAAAATCTAGAACCAGATAGATGCTTTTCAGATATGACCCAAGAGATTTATTTCTGTTGTTACCCCTTGAAATCCATGTGTTTCCAAGGGTCATGGATTTTTAAATTCTGGGCAGCCATAGGTACTACTGTGATGGATTTGTTAAAACACCTAGAAAAGAGGCATTTGTTCAGGGACGTTATCCAGATCCTTACATATTTTATAATAAAATCATATTTTTTGGAAATAAGCAATGACTTGAAAGAAACCAATTTAACAGTGCTGTTCAAGTCAGATTATTATTTTCTCCTACATAAGAATTTAATGGCAAATTTTCCCCTAACTAGAATTTTTCAAACTACATTTCAGGTCTGCTATCCAAGAATATAGCAGTGCATATTGGCAAAAGTAAGTGCATAAAACTGACAAACTGTACAGAAACTTTTCAAGCAAGATTTAAAATAGAACTCTGAATATATGAACAAGGAAATATCATTATCATAAAGAATCCTCTCAGATGCAGAATCTCCTCTCTTGCAACATATTGTTACAAGAGAGAAGAGCTTTTGCTGGCAAAATGCTTTATGTAAGAGTTTTCATTTCACTTCCTCTCCCTTTTATGAAAGACAGATGATTTTGGAAGAACTTTGTCAATACCAACACTGTGAAGAAGCAGTAGATAAAACCTTGCTTTGAAGATGATCAGTGTAAAGCTTTGCTTTGAACATGGTCAGTACCTATCACAGAACAGGCACAGCTGCTCTGGTTTTATAAGCAGAGAGCCAGCCTCACACTGGCTTTTATTTCTATACATGGTACTGGGACATGTTGCTTAGGTATGCCCACATAAATGGCTGGTATAGTGCAGCACTTATGAAACCTCAAAGCAACCAAGAATAAAACCTTCAAGTCTGTCAGCAGAGATATTCCCAATAGATGGAAAATTGCTCTCAGTTGTGGATTCAGGACTGATGACCTACACTCAAGAAAGACAAATCTTAAAAGGCATGTGGAGAAGGCCTACCTGAAAGGTGTGAGGTGCTGTTTTAAGAGAAATTGTGAAAAATTCTTCGCTGTTGGGTTCCAAGAAATCCTCCTCTAAAAGGCAAAAAGCTATTCTTGCATTTATACCTACACACACAATGGCAGATATTTCAGTTAACATCCAGGAAGGAAATGAACTATTATGCATGAGAACAAATTACTCTCAATGAGCTGTGAATAAAAACCCATTTGTAATAAGGGTAGGATACCTACACTATTGATGCAATCATGTTCTGAAAACAGATTCTTACAAGAGCAGGATCAAAAACTTCAAACAGTTTAAAAATTGGTCTTAGTAAATTGGTGCTTGCAATACGTCTGGACTGATATGGCCACCCAGGGGCTGCTCGCAAAGTTCAATTGAACAAGGGCAATCTCACTTTGGGTATGACCATAAGCACATTTCATGGATGTTTCCCTGTCTGTAAATTACTTTGAAACTGAAAATGAAATAATTTAAACTCATGAGAATGGACTTTGTGAAGTGGGAAATGAAAGAGCCAAGCTAAAGAAGACTCTCAGAAAATGGAGTCTTCCATTTGCATTTTAAAATCTGTTTGACTACCTTATTTAAAGCTTTATTCTATTTATAGATATCTGCGTCTAAATTCAGATTAAAACAGCATCTTAAACAACATCAAGAGATAATTTTCTATTCCTATCCAGCTTCATCCTTGCTCTTAAGTGACAGATTTCTATTCAGGTCCACAACTAGATGCAGTAGGCAGTACCAGACCTTTCCCAGCAGACTGTCCCGAAGGCTATGTCTTTAATGAATGTTAATTGACTGGCAAGATATTAAAACACTCAAAGCCTACTGGAGAATACCCATGGGAATGGTTCTTCCCCTAGGCAAGACAAAGAGTAAATATACAGTGACTAGAATGTACAGATAATCTGAAAATGCAAACACTAAGTAGCTCACCTGCACTCCTCTTAACCTGGTGTTTAACAAGGGCAAAAAGACAAAAGAGAGAAAACAAAGAGAATTTTAATTCCCGCACTATGAAACCTTGACCTCAAAAGTAGTAGTGCAAGAAGCTTCTCTTGATGTATAGAGGTTAGATGTTCTCCAGCCTATAGTAAAGAAGAGGCTGAATGAAAAGCACTTCAGGGTGTTTATACAGTCCAAGTACAGAAAGTACTGCTACAACTCAAGAACTATTATGCATGAGAACAAATGGCTCTGACATAACTTGCATCTTAAAGATCTAATGCTATATAATAAGCTTTTCCTGGAGCCTGACATCATGGCCATTAAACCAAACAGGCTAGTTCATTATGACAGAACTAGTGCAGCATCCAAATGTGATGATGTTAGAAGCCAGCAAGTTACTATGCTTAGGAACTCTTGTTTCTTATGCATAATTCATGTGGGAGGAACAACAGATCTGAAGACACTGAACCAAATCTCAGCTTACTGATACAAAGTTAGAAAATCTGGAAAAAAATTATTAATAGTTTGACCATGTAACCTGTTGTACAGTTTTCCATGGTCACTGACAGGCCACAAGTTTTGTAATGAGTTTAAAAGGCATTAAACCTTAAGTTTCTCAGATGTGCTCCGGCTCAGTTTTCCTGGTCTGCCTGTAAGTTCGCTTCACTTGGTTGTTCTAAATTAGTTTACTTGGTTATCACATGTCCATGGCTAATTCGTTTTACTTTCATTTATCTTTGTATTGTACCACCATAGCTTTATGTAGCTAGCAGTAATAGTAAGTTATTCTAAGCAGAATGTGATATTTATGCCTGTAACATGATGATGAAGTATAGAGAAATACATGCCTCATAAGATAGTAGAACAACAACACATTTATTAAGAGCAATACATAAAAGACACAAGGTGCAGCAAATGTTGATGTAACACTTGAGCTGGAGAAAAATTAATAAAGAGCAAAGGTATAGAAGTGTATTAGAGAGCAAATAGAATTGACCCCAAGTAGTTCCTAGAAGGAAGAAGACAAAATTATTGATGTGAACATCATATTCCTCCTGGCAAAGGACATCAGGTGCTGACAACACATTGTAGCACCCAGCATATCCACCATGATAAAACCACAGATAGCAGGATCCAGAGAAGCAGAGAATGGGTGTATAAAAAAGGATATGAAAAAGATCAGCACTCATCACACCTCAGGAATGCTCAAGACAGGTGTAGTAGGTTCATATAAAAAAAAAGATAAACCCGAAGAGAAAGCCACAGTCTGCTTCTGAGATTTTGTCCATATTTAAATGAAGCAAATAGAAAAAAAATATGGGGAATATTCCTAATTAGCTAAGCTGACTCCTTTGTTTTATGATTTGGGACACACTTGCAAGAGTGGCTGCAGAATTAAAAAGGCTCTGTAAGTTGTCAGTCTAGAATGCAGTAAACACTTCAACTGAGAGAAATAATCTTTATAAGAGGATTAAACTTTAGTTTCTTATTCCTATTATGGATAAAATAGCTATTGGTTTAAAGGCAAATTATATAAATAAATATTTGAACTGTTAAGTAGGTGGGAACAGAGATGCTTACATCCATTGAAATTCCTTGGCATAGAAAGTGAAATATCAAAGCATAGAAAACAGCTTTCTTCAGTTCACCCTACACAGTCCTGTTTTAACAGGAAAGTTTTCCTCACTTCCCTTGACCTGTTGAGGGTGTAGGGTGTGGTGAAGGAAGGGCTTCCCCTCCAAATATTATGAGCTTGATGTGAAGAAGAAAAACAAAATTTATACCTATTTTTAGCACAAGCAAAATGAAGAGGAAAAACACTCCTGTTTTCCCTTTTTAAGAGGAAAAACAGCCTTGTTTATGCAAGTCCCTATATATTCCATGCAGCTGTCTCACAAAGTCAACCAAATGGGACAGAAAAATAGGGTCCTAGAATAATGCAGCCTCTAAAGGTCATCTTATCTTATACAACCTCTGATCAACACAGGATCAGCAAAATAATCCCCAAGGTATTCTCCAACCTGGTCTTTAGAACAGAAACAGAAACAATACAGACAAACTGGAATGGATTAGTTCTGCTGCTCATAAAACAACCTGCTTCTATCAGGTTTTGTTTTCTTCAGACACTATATTAATTCAAACTCATTATGTAAGATTTGTATTTGCTGCTACCCTTTGAGCATGTTGCTACTGAATAAATGTTATATTTAATCATTGTTCACCTCTCTACAGTTAAAATGGAGCATGGAGCAGAGATCAGCTTGAACAATTCTACTCTCCATTGTTCAACTCAAATAATCAATATGTGACTTTCTCAGAATTATGATTGTTTTCCAGCTTTGAGAATAAAAGTAACTTCTGCAAACTGAAAAGAATTTAAAAGAAAATGAAAATAGCTCCAATTGTTTCCAGTGAAAGAATACACAGGAGTTATTTCTGGTAAATTACAATCCTGTGTATGGACATTTTACTTTCTGAGACTCCCTGAGGTGAGCTATATATTTTTTAAGAATATCATATCACATAGAGAACAACTTAATTAGCAGCAGGATTTATATTCTAAGAATACACAGAATGTACCTGAGGCAACAAAGGAGACAAATTTAATCAAGTTGTTCTCTGCTTCCAAATCTTGGTACCTGTCACACAAGAAAAACAGCCATTCAGTGGGATGCAAGAGCCATGAATAGGTCTAAAAGGTCGTATTTTTAGGAGAGTTTCCTAAGAAAACAAAGCTCATGCAATTCCACTTTGTAGTTGTCACATCTACATATCTTCTATTAGAAGATTGGATTCTGTTGGCCAATTTCAGACAGGCTCAAAGGGGGTGAATATCAAGATGATCCTGTTACTCAAATCCACAGGAGTGTGAGCAGCCACACCTGATCACACCAGCCTACTTGGGAAGGGAAAGTGCAGAATTCAGCTTCCAACAGCATTTATCAAGCACTGATGAGATGCTGATGTTTAAATCCTACTATCACCCTTTCTGATTTTTATGAGGACTTACTAATTATTTCAGTATTTTTCACTTCTCAAGACATTTTACAAACAATATATCCTACTTTCAAATTTCTGAGAGCCCTTTCTTAGCTGCCGTAAATCAGCTAATTCAACAGTGGCATTCTGATATGCACCAAGAGAGGAAAAATAAAAGATAAATAAAATAAATATTTTTTTTTTTTCCCCCAAAAAACAAATACAGCAGCTATGGAGAAAAGAATTACCCTGATGTATTAAATAGTCTACCTGATATAATTCTTTCTACACAGGGGTACACAAAATGTTTATACAATGAAGTAATAAGTCATCTAGATTTCATCTCCAGAAGTCCATGTATAGACAGAGTACTTACAGAGTAAAAATGGAGTTATTCCCTGCATGTGAAATCACTGGAAGGAAACTGGTTTAGTGTCAGACATTGTTAAGCACAAAGATTAAGAGTATTGCTGCATACCTCTGGTAAATGTTGCACAGTATTGACTAAATACATAGAAAGGGGAGACATATTTAGTCTTAAAATCAAAAAACTCTTTAAAAGCATGACCAAGGGATTACCACAGAGGTTACAGTAGCTCTCAGACTGCCCAAACCTGTACCAAATCAAAACAGACATTAGCCTAAGCCAAAGGGCAGACCCAGTAAACAATACTGCAAAATTTGGTACAATGAAAATTGTCAGTGGTACATGGAAAGAATAAGGTACAGACGCATACTGAAGAGGCTTCTACACACTAGAGAGAGCTTGTTTTGATATATAAAAGTGTGTTAGCCTTACTAATATTTACCCTAGACTGCTGGCATGAATCCCACCGGTGGTCAGGAGCAGAGCTAAAAAAAGCCTCAGCCACCCAGCAGAGTGGTGGCAATGGAGACAAACCAGAGAAGAGACAGATGGCAGAGAAAACAGCAGCTGGAGGCTGTAGAACTACATGGCTTTCATGACAGGTGGGAAATTGGGGCACAGTGAACAAACCAAGCATTTGAGCCTCATAGATAGCTGCCAATTTTCTCTTTTTATTCTTCCACTTTTTCCTCTCAAGTTCCATTTATCTCCCCCCACCTTCCACTTCCCCTCTCCAGCATCTCTGTGCAATTAGCTTATTTTTCATTTTTCTCTTCTTTCTAAAGCCCTTTACTGTTCCCCACTCTCCTGTACAATTGAAGAAGACAGTATCTCCAGACTCTTTTCATGCAATTTTCTTTAATTTAATCTTACTATGCTTTTTCCTGGATCCTTTTCATTGTAGGAACTGCTTTTGTCTTCTGACCCTTTCCTTCTCCACACAAACTACTTTCAGTTTAAGTTTATCTGGAGACAGTTTACCTCAACCTGAAGCCAGCCAAAGCTCTGGAAACTGTTGGCTGCCTCTGAAGGGGGGTGAAAAGAGATGCTTCCATCAGCACCACACAGCTCCTTTACCAAACCAACTCCTTTGCAGCTTTGGTTGCTGCATCCAGAGGCATTATCTCACATTTAATAGCCCTGAATGGGTGTCTTCTCTTGGGATTTGTCCAAATGATCTTCAAACTCAAGATTTCACATACAAAAATCTCTCATGAAAAAATTCTGCAACTAAACCAGGAGTTACAAATATTGTTCCCTTTGCTCTATTTCAACCTGCACCTACATGATTTATTAGATGATGTTCAACTGATGTCAGAAGACACTGACAACTCACCAGATAGTTTAGACCTCTGTCAAATCCATCTTCATTTATCTTTTGTCATAGGTGATAAGTCCTATCTGTGTATCCTATGTAGTCTTATGTGGAAAATATAAGGTTTACATAGAAACTAAACAGGGTATTACTTTTGGCATCTCCAAATCTGACCATACTTGAATAGATGGCTTAGATTCTTAAATTTATCTGAACTGAAGCATTGAAGCATTGAATGACTGAGAACTATTTAAAATTATGTAGGGGAAAAAAAAAAAAAAGACATCTGCTCTAGGCTGCACTGCTGAAAGCTTTTTTTAAATATATGCTGACTTCAAATTAAGAAATAAGTAACCAAACCAGAAATCTAAAATATTTGATGAACATTCAACATAAAAAAGTCTGGTAAAACACAGAAGGTTTGATACACAGGACGGACAAACCATGATTTTTCCTAAAGGAGTACTCATTATACAGCATATGAAGTAGCTGGAGAGAGAAACAGGCTCTAGGAAATATCAAGTCCTTCTGCTATGGCAAAACAAATGCTTATTTCTGACAGTGAAAGCCAAGCTCTGCAAACCCCCCTCCCATTCCTCACTGTGTTAATATAAACACAAGAAAATTAAAGTCTTAGATGTTTATTCTGAATGCAAGTCTAAATGGAAGAAAAACCCCAGCAAATGGTACAGGAGAGAAACAGGTATCAGTACTCTTATCTCTAGTAACTTCCAAGGAGAAGTGGGATGGAAGCTTTTGTGGGGGGAACCCCAAACATAAAGCCAACACTCAAACCTTGATTGAAATAATTCTGGTTCTAATCTGCAAGAATGGACAACCTTGTGTACATAAACAGTTGTGTTTAGAAGTTCTTTAACTAAACGTAAGAGCTTATTTAAACACAATGCCTACTGATGCAGCCTGTTTCACTTGCAGTTCCAATTTTTCTTTAAAAGCACAAATGTCACACTTAAACTGATGGTAGCACAGACTCCCTGCATTCACCCTGAACTGCACAGAACTGAATAAAGTTCTGGGTTGCACGTCTTTGCTCTGTGTTAGAAGTCTTATTCCTATTTATTCTTTCCCATGCATAGTTAGTGAATACAAACTTGTTTGCCATGGTGATTGCTGATAATATGTTACTGAATAAAGATTTTGCTCTACCAACTCTAGCCTTTAGAAAACATTATTAATGCTAAAGCTGGATAACACAAGGAACTGTTATCTGAACACAAGTACTGATTTGCACAAATCAAAGGATCCCCAAAATGGATGATGCCTGGAGCTATTTTCAAGAGTGTCTTTTATATGCATACTGAGTATATTCTATTTTCAGCTGACATCTTGAAGTTGAAGGGAGAGGGAAAAAAACCAACCTGAAACAGCCATTTCAGGCTAGCTGGAGAAAACATGTCAGTGTCCCAGTTCCACTTCCAAGAGCATTTGGGAAAAAAACCTTTTCTGCATTCTAAAACAATTAGGAGCTCATGCACCTGAGCTGGATATGCGTACTTAAGGGACCAAGAGAACCCTAAGAAGGAAACAACAATTTAACCTCCAGAAGGATTAAACATTTTTCTATTGGTACAGTTACACAGCACAAATCAAATGTAGGCTTCCCAAGTACAATTCTGATAGACAGAAAAACAGCTACCTTGTTCAGACATCCATTACTGACTATAAGTGTTCTGAGTCTTATCTGTATGAAACAAAACAAAATTACCTTTAAAGCTACCCTGTGCTTCTGGAAAGGTTTTCCCATCATGGTAGCACCATCTCCAGAGACTGTCGAGCTGTTGCTTTTACATTGGGAAATAAGAGTGATGCAAGAGCGCACCCTCCCTGTCGCCAGAGCAAACTGAATTTAGCAAATTCCATTTTCCTGATTAACAGCAGCAAAATCTTGTGATACTCTGTAAGGAGATTAAAAAAAAAAAATCCTATGCTTGAATCAATTTTAAGTCTTATTGCTAGATGAGCAATATTCAGTTCCACGACTCCACAGGGACTTTTTCTTAAACATGAAATAATAATAATAAAAAATCCAAACTCTCTGCAAAATGCATGGCGAAAAAAAGCTCTTTTTTTTCCTCCAGATTCAATACTCACCTAGAAATACACAAGGACAAACTAATTGTGAAGTAACTACCAACAGCAATCTGCTCAAACAATGCTGGAAAATTAATTCATGTTCACCATGAATCCTTTTCATATAACATCCTCAGAAAGATCCTGCTGAGCCTCCTTTAACCGCCTGCATCAAAAGGGCCTCTGATATTTAAATGCATAATGAATGGAGTATTTTGCCTTGGTAATTTAAATAGGATTCCTGCTCAGAGTATTACAGTCCTCACAATCGGATGCCTCCCCACCTCTCCTCCCTCACAGTCCTCTCTCCTCTCAGGAGGTTCACCAGAGCCACAAAGCACAGGTTTTTAGTTCCTACAGAACATAAAGGCTGTAGGGGAAAGGAGAAGGAAGCTGTGAGGTGGATGAACAGGTGGGTCATTTTGAGAAGTGTTTATAAACCTTTTCTGTCCTTAAAGTTTAGCTGCCCTGACTGTTTACAGCCTCGGATACTGCAGGCAGCATCCTGAATCTTGGGGTGTGCCCAGGCATTTCCAAGTCTTCTAATTAAATACCTATCTTAGCACTGTCCTGCAGAATGCTGCTGTACACGTGGATGTCTCAGCATTTCCATAATATTTGATGAAGACACACATGGACAACCTGTTCTTAGCCCACTGGAGGTAGAGACATTGGTGGTAAGAACCAGCAAAATATTCTGCTTCATAAAGCTGTAAGAGCATACTGTAATCTAAGGGCACACTGATGACAGATTTTTCTTTTAAGCATCAAATTTAGAACTGCAAGGAATGTACAGAGGAGGAAAAACCCCCTCAACCATATCCTGTATAAATCTGCGAATGCTGAAGACTAAGTAACAAGTAAAAGCAGCCTAACAGAGATTGTCCCCTTTGGGACAGTATAGACTATATTAGGACTATAGATTCCAAGCGAAAGTAAATACACTAAAACAGTGGAGACGAAAATTCTTTCACATCACGAAGACCAGATTGTACAAGTAGATGGGAGTGACAGCAACATTTATTCCATTTAGACACTGCAGTCCTGGAGTAGACATCTTCCTCCCTCTGGGAACACCCTTCTCAGTGATGAAGAATTAGCCATTTTCAAGCCATTGCAGACAGCCAGGTGCTACACAATGAGAATTTAAATAGTTTTCATGCCTACAGGATTACATTCCTCAAAATGTCAAATGCCCCCCACCCCTCCTCTCCTTTACTTTTGAGTTCAGGCCTATCTGTGCCAGTAGGCCAATGATCAGGAATGGGAAGCAAGTGCCATGAGGGACCAAGCTAGGATACCAAGCTAGGTCAAATTGTGTCATGAAATTCATATCCAATTTTATCCACTAAGGTGGTCATGGTTATTGAAGCATTCTGAAACGTTGCATACCTTTTTATTTCAGATACCACAAAAGCATCTAACAGGAAACCCAGAATAAAACCACATGTGTTTCTCCACTAAAATTGAGAAAGGAAGGCTGACTACCTCAGTCATTCCACAGTCCCTAGACAGATTACATCCAGTCTGATCTCGTACTTGTCACCCAGAGATCTGAAGTGATAGCCAGCTAGTACATTCAGCATCCCCAGGAGGTAAGTCATTCCTACATCAAAGCCCAAGATCAAAAGTTTGTCAATACAAGAACAGTGCAAATGGGTGCAAAAAGCTGGGTGATGGTATCTGTCATCCCTAGTACTTCACAACATTTTGACATGGTATCATAAAAGCTAACTTGTGCTTTGATGAACCTCCAGATGAAGTAGATCCTCAGGTGCCAGAAAATTCTTTAAACCTGTGTCTGTAGCTGCTGCCATGACTGAATAAAGAAAACAAGAGGATTAGGCTTCTTTCCTTTTTTCCTCCCTGAAATGAGGAAAGCCACAGGTAATTTAACAAATAAAACTCTGGACTTTCAATAAAAGGATATCACTAGCACTAATGGAAACATTTCATCTGTTTGGTTCACTAATCAACTCTGTGAGACAAGCTAGTGAATTTAATCACACTGCTAACAAATATGCCCAGGTGTCTCTCCTCTTCATAATTTCTAACCCATCAGCTTTCACTGTTTGGAAGTAGCTATAAATTCTCATTTTCCAGCCCTGTGCTTTATATTTCATCCCATATCTATTTACTCAGTACTACAAAACTCCAACACTGTGTACAGGCCACGTTTCCCGTATTTGTCACATTAGGACACTCAGCCCATGCATGGCAGTTCTTGTGTCACAATCATTAGCAAACACAGATAAAATAATCCGTTTCCAAAGTTAATCTTCAACTAACTGCACCCCCTTGGCCCAAAAATTTGCACTCAGCGCCATCTATTGATGCTATTCAGGTTCAGAACACCCTGGCTCAGTCACCACCTAGCACTGAACCACACCAGAGGATTAACTGAACAACTTAAATGTATAGGTATTAATAGCAGCAATAGTGGGTTAGGCATTAAAAACACTTGATAAATTAGTGTTAAAATTTGCCTCTGTTTCTAATTAGCCCTATTTTGTTATGTGACAGAAATAGAAATGAAATACTGGTATGACTTTTGGCATGTCTTGGCCTTATTAGTATCTTAGGCATTCTGGAGCTGTGCTTCATACATCATACTACTACTAGTAGTAGCAGTAACAGTAGTAAGGGGTAATTAAGTCCTTATTAATAGATCTGCAACTTGGCATGTCATATGCCTATTCTGCTGGAATGTTTTTTTTATATTTCAAGTTAAGATCATTGAAGTCTTATATTCTGCTTCCATTTTCTTGGTGGAAATTTTCTTTTCTACATATCCACTCTTGATAAACATTGTTCAGTCTCGGACTTCTATGATGCATTGTAAGGAACAACGCTGATCTAGACAGATACAACCTTTACTTATTTAGGTTAAATTTAGGCTTCTAGCAGTTTCCAAATTTTACCTCTAAAAAGGCCTTTTCATGATGCTTTCAGCTCCATCAGTACTGTTTTACAATTTTTCAGGGAGTGTAAATAATCTACCTACTCCTGAATTGCAGAATAAAGACAAGCAAGCAAATTTTAATTATCAAAAGTTTCCATGATGAATCTATGCAATTCACTGGAAAAAATCATGAAGGACTTGGCAATTTGGAGTATTTTGCTGATGCCCTGCACAAACCACTACTCCCACACACCTTCATTGCGTTACCATTGCAAATGCAAGTTGACTGAACTCAGAAGAGAAAAAATTGTTCCCAATAGTTATCATCATCATGCAGAGAGGATATAAAAAATTGTATTTCTTGATCAGTAATTTATGATTGGGGACTATTCATTTCCAGGGATAATCAAGTTCAGAAATCACTAGGTTTTTACCTGTTTCCGTCTATTGGTCCTAGAATTTGCAGATATATTTTCTCAAGTGCATGACAAAGCAAAAAGCCAAATAATACCTACCTGATTTATGTCCCAATTAAAAAAACTTCATAAACCCAGCAGAGATAAAGTAAAATTAAAAAAAGTTGTTTTTTTTTTTGTGGTATCATAGAAAAATTTAATGAGGAAAAGCCCTACAGAGGTGAAGTGGTCCAGCAAGACTGACTGAAATTAGAATAGGCTACCAGGGGCCTTGTCCAGCCAGGATTTTACAGCTTCAAAGGATGGAAATCTTACCACTAGGCTAGAGCACTTGTATTCCACACATGATTCCTAACCCTCACAGCACATTCCCCATAACCTTCCATTCCCTGTCGATTCCTTTTTAACAGAGGAATGGGAGGAAAACAGCAAATCATTTTGTTCAACCTCTCTATCAGGAACAGGTCAGAAAACCATTGCACAGACCTGCTCGGTTACCCTCTAATCTGAGGGGCAAACACATCTGCTGGGCTGCCTTGCTTCCCCCCAGGGCCCTCGTGAGAACAGAACAAATCCTGTACTTGCAGCTGGGAACCTCAACACTGCTCTGCTCATCTACAGAAGACTGCATACACACGTATAAATGACTGATAGAATGATCTTATTTTCTGTTCCTAAGTCTCCTAAGAAATTTCCCCAAGAGAACAGAGATGATTTGTTGATCTCACCCATAATTGTGATTAATAAGTGATACCCAAGTGACTTCTATGACCTGGACATGGAAGCCTCAACAAGGGCAAGACTGCACCTACTCATTTTGGCTCCTTAAATTAGCCAGATGTGTCCAATGGCAATCCTGAAGGAGTGGAAGTAGCCCATCTGAAGACTCAGCTTTTCTTCACTGGAAAAAAGGATCATGATGCAAGGAGTTTTCTTACAAAGATTTTCTCAACAGAATATCCATCGAGGATGAATGCCAAAGTTTTCACTAATAAAAGGTGGCAATTTTAGCACAGAGGTTATGGATGTCCAGTCTAAATATTGCCTTCATCCTCTCACACAGAAAATCCTGTAATA
The DNA here is from genome assembly GCA_013397315.1 of Donacobius atricapilla. Classification (NCBI taxonomy): domain Eukaryota; kingdom Metazoa; phylum Chordata; class Aves; order Passeriformes; family Mimidae; genus Donacobius; species Donacobius atricapilla. The sequence continues at coordinate 219,675 of WBMY01001898.1, read as the reverse complement.
GGAGCTCCTAAATCCTGTTTTGGTTTAAACTTGAAATGAGTCAGTGAAGCTTTTATTTATAAGCCATGTTTTAGTAAATCCATAAACCTACTGTTGAACTTTCCTAAGTTACTGAAGCAGGGAGCAGCTTGCTGCTTCCTAAGAATTCACACCAGAAGAACATGCCACGGTTTGGTGGCTAAGGGGAAAATAGCTGGTGTTGAATGAGATGCCCTTTTTCTTTCCTGACCTCACACACAGATGCATCTATCGTCAGTATGTGCTGCACATGGCCCATTCATAGTTTCTTTTTATACTCAGGCAACAATCTGTCAGTAGAAAAGGATTATGAAAAAAAGCAAACACTTGGAGGGTCCTTAACTGATTTGAAACCAAAAGGCTACTCTGCCATAGGCAGCTCTAAGCCAAAGCTTTTGCAGTAGCACAACACAGAGTGAGCAGAGCTTTAGAAAGGCACTATCAGTTAAGGTTCTGAGGCATCCTCTGGTATTTTTCTTCACACATTTTCCTGATATCCAAGATGCTTCTTTTCAGGCCTCTCTTCTAAGGCTACTTCTAAAATCCTCCTTTTTTGGCAATCTGCTTCCCACAACACTTTAAGCCCCAATGCAAACAGTGTAAGTGCACAAGAGCAGCCACCTAGTCAATGGCTCTGTCATGCCTTACAGTTGAAGCATTCAGGTCATAACTTTGATTTATCCAGGTATTATTAAATTTATAGCCAGACTATTCTGGCAGCACTCAGCAGTCCTGTCCTTGAGAGCACAGAAGCTGACACATTTACTTCCCCACATGTATACAAAGAGTCATCAGTTGCCTGTTAGCTCACAATTTAGGCTTTTCTTTTTACCCACAAATGATGAAAAGCTCACATGGCTGGAAGGCATGTTGTATTCCAATGCTGCTCTGACTACTGCTGTGCCCATTCTCAAGAGCCTGTTCCCATGGAGAGACACAGTGCTGATCCAGGAGCACAGTACCAGCAGTCACATTTCTCTCTTCTTGCCCTGCCTCAGTGCACAGGGATGGAGTTCCAGGGAAAGTCCAATGCAACACCAGCATTGACATTTCTTGTAAACAGGAATACAACTGACCTGTTTCTATGATGGACTCTCTGGGCCTCATCCCTCCATTCAATTTGTAGCCTCTTCCTTTCACTTCCTTAAGTGAAATGACTAGTTTTGCCTATGAACAGTGTACAAAATAGACACTAGGGCTGGGATCAAGGGGATAGCTCAGATTTTTTGTCAGAGAACAAGAGTCCAAGGGAGAATCCAAAGGCATTAAATGCAGATTACTAAGAAGGATAGATAGTTGAGCAGAATCTGTGGGAAGATCTGTCCCAGATCATCATCTCGGACAGAAAGAGGGAAAAGGTGAAGTCTAGGACAACAGAAGTTAAAAAACCAATGCTGCTGCACTTAATCTTTGTGTCTGCAGAGATTATATATCCCTTTGTCAGTCATGTCCCACTGGCTAACTGACTTGACAGAAAAAGTAATTGTTATTATCCCAGGTACTACTGAGTGGTTATTATTTTCTCTTCCCATTACTTCTCTGCTTTTCTCCAGCAGATAACTCGTTAAGATCGACCAAGTATCACAGACCTCTCTGTCAGTCCCTAGCCCTGCATTGCTGTCTATTAAAAACACTTCAGTTCCCTTTCTCAGNTATATATATATGTTCCTTCCAAAGACTCATTTTTTAAAAATTTTTAGAGTCAGTTGCTGACACTTCAAAGTCCTTTTAGAGGGTTAATAGAACTCAACGAAAAAATACAAGATACATCCAGTCTTTGAGGAGGCTGAAACCTAGATGAAGATTTTGAAAGGAATTTAAAAACTACAGGGAGGGATTAGAAAAAAAAAAAAAAAAGATAATTAAAAGTTATGGGACCCTAAGGAATTAGTCAGTTGATCTCCTTTCGAGAATACTGTGGATACTACCTCCAGCTCCTCTGCATTCTCGAGGGATCAAATCCACAACTACAAAAGCAACATCCATGCTCATTACTCCCTTTAGAAAATCATCACCATCACTTGAGGGCACCCACTCACCTTCCAAACTCATTTAGAAGGTGCTCAGCATGAACAATTTAAAGCAGATGTTTTAAGTGTACGTCAAAGAATGGAACAAGGTCGAGTGCCACTTCATTCATTAAGTTTACCATAAAAAAGTACAGAAGAGTGACTGGTCTCCAAAGTTTATTAAAAATCAAAGAATAGAAAACTTTACATAAAAATATGTCAATTTTAGCTTCCACATAGTTGTCCACACAAAAATTTAAACATTTTTTTAAACCTGTAGCACATAACCACAGTGATAGCCAGGCCAATTAATTTGGTTCACCATGACTGAAATGTTACATGATACCACTTTTCAAATGAGTTTTGCTTTAAAATGGACGCTAGTATAAGACACCAATTAAAGCCTCTGAAGGCTCTTTAATGTAGTTATGCTCAATATTGCTAGTGTGTGAAGACTAAGCAGTGCAGGCTCATGTAACAGCCCTTAGATATTATTCATGAATCAGCTCACAATTTTTAGAACTTTTTTATTGTGATGAGTCTGGAGCATTAAGACAAACTTTCTGCAAACAGATATGCACTACTCTAGTTTGGAATGTTGCCCTCTCTCCCCTCAAGGACCTGTTTGTGTTTGACAGATTCAGTAATAACATGAACTACTTCTGCTTCAAAGGCATACAGCATATTAAAAAGCTTCATGCTTGACACCTCATTTCAGTATTCAGATACCAGTTTTAAAACCTTCTACATCTGTACACAGTATAGATGTCCTGTTAACAGGATTCTTCAGCTTTCTCTGCTAGTGGACTTAGATAACTCACCTGTAGTTTTCTGTATAGCTTAAGAACTCTCACTTAAAAAAAGGGAAGTCAGAGGGCATGAGATGTGACCTACTCCCAGGACAATTGTGGTGCTTTAAAAACTCAGGATTAGGCAGGATGTACATTTTTCAAAAAGTTAAAGACAGTGTTTGTCATGGCAATACACACTTGCATAGTATACCTGTATGCATCTGTAAATTAAGTGCCAGCCACTCATACTGTGTACAACACTGGGCTGTGCTTTCCTGCAACACATTAAAAGATACTTCTTGTAATGCTTAGAGCAGCTGAAGTACTTTTTATATATTTGCTCTTAACAGAACTAATGCATACTACTATACAGATTCCTTAATGGAATCAACATTATTTCCTTTCTCCACATTCCTTAAGCCGGGTACCTCTGTTTAATAGTGTTGTTTCAACCCCAACATTAACAGGTTACGTTATTAAAATGCATCAAAGCATGTAGTTCACAGCTTTTTCATTTCATATCACGACTTGAACCAACCTTTTCCCCATTCCTCTCAAAAGTTTTACTTCTGGTACTACAAATGTTCAATTTGTTGTCTAGTTAAAGAAAATTAAAACTCATTGGTCAGAGCAAGACAACTGATAGAGGCCAGACAATGAGCTAAAAAACACAGGGTCAAAATGCTTTGGAGCTTAGTAAATTCTTAAAACTGTAAGCCAAATCGCACTTTCATTGTGAATCAAGAAGCCTCAAATATTACCAAATGTCATGTTTATAACACTGCTCAGACAACCTGCCAAAACTATGACCCCAACTTAGATAACGCAACCTGGGAAAGGATCTGTAAATTAAAAAACCTCTTCCCCTTAAATATAACTTATGTGATAATATGAAATTAAATTAAAAATTCCAAGTTATTGCACAAATCATACTTCCAATATTTACAGAGGAAAAAAAACTGAGCTTTGAAAAAAAAACAAACCAGGAGAGCAGCAAATTTAATTTTATGAATTCCCAACTTGATTTGCTGCAAAGAAGAAAAAAAATCATCCCAAGGGGCTGAAGTTTCCTTCACTTCTAAAATAAAAGAAAAGGAACAGATATAGCCACAGCAAAAAAGCTACAGCATTTGTAAATGTCCTTGCAGTTCTACTGTCAGAGCTGCTTCGGCACTGAATGAACCATTGTGGGAAGGCAGAAAACAAACTTCCACATTTAATAAGGCTTCACAGATAAGCACAACTACTTCTTGAAGATGGACTGAACCACCACACAAAGAAACATGCAAAGAAGTCAGCTGCAGATATTTGGCAACACCAATAAAACGATGTGCTGGACGCTGGTCTCCATCCCTCAAGTCGAGTGGCACTCACTTGTTCAGTCTGTCTGAACAGGGAAGGTCATTCTGGCATCTGCCATTATCTGCTCAGACTAATAGGCAAGCTGTCCCTATGTTTTTTCCTTCTCCATATATTACGATTGTACTGGTGGTGTCCCCGGTTACCAACTGGTTGCCTCATGCCTCCATTGCTGACGGGGCTGTAGCTGTTGCCTTGGTTATGAGTTCCTTTCATGGAAAACTTCATTCCACTGTGCTGCTAAAAAAAAATAAAACAAGCATTAATTTAGGCATAAAAACAGCAAACAAAAACATGTATTACCAGTAGTACTTCCTTAACATATAAGTCACTTCCACAAAACACTGCTTGAAGCAACTGGTCTTTTCAAGCTTGTTTATTTGTAGCTGTGCAAGTCCCAAGGCACTAACAGCTTACTAAGTGTTTTCTGAAGAAAATGTCCTGCAAATGAAGTGGTGTAGATTCCAAAGCATCTTTAAAACCCTCAGATCTCAATATAAAATATACTCATTGTACAACTCCCTTATAAAACTTCCACATTAAGTACTAATTGTGACAGATGTATCTATTTTGGAGTATCTCAGCAAGAGCATGACCAAGTGAAATACTCCAGTCTTTCAGAAACATTATGGAGAAATATAATAATCACATGAGCAGATGCATGGGGAGTACAAGTCTGTTTTCCCCACAGTCTCAAGGCAGTGACAGTTAAACTAAGTATGGCTTGGGAGGAGCTTGTAAATCCTACTGGTCTGATCATCAGGTTACACAGCTCCTAGACTGTACCTCATATGCAGACCAAGGCAAAAAAAAAAAGTGATCAGAAATACAGCATAACACTTTCTTTGGGGATCTCCAATAACTTGAAACAAGAACTGCCCAGAAGGTTTAGTAGCAGCCTGAGTAAAGCTACCCCTCCATAAGGTACTAGAGGCATCTCTTCTCTACAGTAAGGTGGCTTAATGTGTATCTACCTAAATTAGGTACAAGAGTTTCAGAAGATGAAACAGAAAGACTTCCTAAATACTGGTAACACCGATGCAAGCAACCTTTCCTGATGTCTGACAGCAGTAACTCAACAGACAACTGATCGCCTGTAACAAGAGCTATTTCTAACCTTAAGTGATTGAACAGGAACACAGAGCTAACATTTGGGGCCATTGCTTAGAACACTGAAGTAGCTGCAGGTATTTCATAGTCTGTATTTCCAAACAAGTGTGAAGTAGAAACGAGAACACCAAGCCACCGTTACAATTGTGTGCACAAAACAAAAATAGTTATTGAAAGCATAATTCCATAAGCAACATTTTACTGTCAAACTGTTACTAGAAGAGACACCGAGCATCCAGAAAGACAAACTGGTGAAGACCAGTGTTGAGGAACAACCACAGTTAACAGCAGGGTGGCAAAAAAACCTTAAAATTATTTTTGATATATACAATGTCCTACAGCAATCTAATCAACCTCCAACATGCAACTTCTAAACTGTCAAGATAGGCACACCAAGTGCTATTCTCAGACTACCAGGGGCAAAACAATTCAAGAATAAACAAACAAAAGAAACGCAAGCTGAGAATTTTTCATTCTTAAGAAGGACTACTTCCCAAACATAATTTATTGGTGTATGTTAGACAAATAGCTTCTAGTAGATGTTTTAGCATGTAAACATCATGAAACTAAAAAAAATTAGAATGTTTTATATTTTTGGCAAGTGGTCCTTCGAGCAAACACACCGTGTCACATTCTTGTGCCAGGTTTTCTAGTCTAGCAAGTATCTCTTGACTCAATTACATATAAACATTAACTTGAAATGACATCAAAACACTAAAAATTACCTTATAATGTAAAACACTAAAAGTAGCCAGTCATCACAGTGACCCTCAATTATGTGCTGAAGAAAGGCAGAGGAAAACTTTAGTATAGCTATTGAACAACTAGAACAAAACTGATCAAGGAGCATACAAACTTCCAGGAAGCCAATCCATCCACTTCAGTTGGAAATGTGAAAAATCTGGGAATTTCTTCCTCAGTATGAATGAGGATTCACAAAAAAAAATCAAAACCTACTGGGAGCAGGATGGCAGGTGACCCCAAGTTCAGACAAGCAGCACAGCCAGTATGATAAGTGCATCTACCTGTATCCTACAAGATGTCATACCCCTTGTTTGCTCAAATGGTAAACAAACTTTCAAAGAATGATTAAAAACCCAGCCAGAATATGAAGTCAAGCTTGTGATGAAGCATTTTGCATTGTTTTTAGGCCATCAAGATAAACATTGTTAATCTATTGGAGCAGGATCTGAATCTATCGAGTCTTATGACTCATCACCTGAGAGAGGTGCTTTAGGAAGTTGACTCAGGGACCCTTTCAGTCAGAGACGATACCTTCGTATTTACCAGTTCTCAACTACATTTTGTTTGCTAGTTTGTTCAGTTTTTTTTTTTGAAACCATCAGCTTTTAGCATCCTGCATCCTATGTTATGGCATTTCATAGCTTAAAAGACCATCACATTTAATTTGAGCCTACCATGGGATGATCTATCAGTTCTTGGAATAAATAATTTTTTGTCATTCTATTCTCTAGCTTTTTCATATACTATTGACGACAACACAGACCTAGGTCATATACCTCATCTTGTCAAAGTTAAACAATCATTCCTTCTTCACACAGAAGCAATCGCATGTGTTTCATCACTGTTAACATCTTTCCCTATTCTGTTTCCATTTGTTGTGTTGACTTTCCTCTGATGAGGAAAGAAATGGCAAAATTATACTCACTGTTGGTGTTAGCTGGTGCTGCTCAGGGCCTACCACCCTCTATAAAGTTTAAATTATTTCTCTCCCTCTTAGAGCATCACCTTGAAAGGTCCTTCTGCATCCTTTCTCAGGAAGCCCTTAAGGTGCTTCATGCCTCCAGCAAACTCCACCAGGCTTTATCCACTGTCTTTTAGATATTAGGCAGCAAAACTCCTGCAGAGCCTTCCTGGAGAACTCCATCTTTTACAAAAACTGAATTTTTTGTTCCTCATTTTCCAATTAGTTAATTGTTTTAAATTGGACACATATCATTCACTTAGCTCCTTTCAGGACCTTTGATAAAAGATATTTACTTCATGCTTTTGGAAATCTCAAGAGGCTGTACCAAATGTCTTTCTCCTGTGCACAAACTTCTGGATATTCCCATGCTCAGGACTCACACAATCACTGACAGATGACATCTGTAAGCATATGATGTCTAGAGAGATCAAAAAATCCAAAAAGAAAGCCCTTCATCTGTGACACAGAGAAATCTTCGATTTAGAAGTTTCAACTTCTTTGGATCTAGTTCTCTACATAGAACAATCTCTCCCATCTTAAAGGCTATTGATTCAAGAAATGAATAATAGAATCAGTTTGGTTTTTAGTTGTGTTGAATAATCTGCTAGATCTGGAGGTTAAACTAAAAAATTCACGTTTAAGAAAAGGCTGAGGGTGGGTGGCAGTAAGGTGAAATTCTGCATCACATACCAGGTTAAAAAAGCTTCCAGGAAAACAAAACAAAACAACAATAGAAAACAGAAAAGCAAACAAACAACCCCCCCAAGAATTTAACAGGAAAAAAAAAAAAAACCAAAACAAAAACAAACAAACAACAACAACAACAAAAAAAAAACACCAGGAGGAAAAAAGAAAAAGCCTCAGAAAAAACTCTAGAAAACAAATCTGGCTGCAATAGAAATACCAAGTAATTACTTGCTAAGGAAACCAAATTTCTATTCTTGAATACTGGCAAATTTACTGCACAAAACTGCTGACATTTAAAGACTGCCATTATTCAAAACAAAAATTTATAGTTAAAAATCAATCCCCTACAATTTGAAAAAACACAAGTAACACAACAGAGCTGAAGTCTAAACATAAACAGGCTTCTGAATTGTTCTGGTCTTTCGTTAGTTTGTTGGTTTTTTGCCTAATAACATTTCTAAAGTAAGGAGGAAAAAAAAAAGCAGAAAAATGTTGGTAATAAAGTATCTGTGCTTAAGAAATTATACAAACTGTGCTCTAAAGTGATTGGTAAGTACTTGCAGAAGTAAAGGAAAAGCTTAGAAAAGGCATAAGACAGTTTTGAAATACCACATTTACTATTTTGTTGTTCAGAGTACAGGATTAAAGGTCATGACTGAATCTAGTCTGCAGTTGGTCAGATCTGTAATCAAACTCACACCTCAAAATCATTTCATGTGAAATACCAGAGCAGTATTCAGCTCTACCTTAATGTGCCATTAACATTTTAAGTATCCCTTAAAATAATCTATCATGCATTCTCTAAATATTTCACAAAGTTGTCAATATTTCAAATTTCTTTATTTTAGGCTTGTAGCACTTGCTTACTTTCTGAGCATAACAACATCTGTAAGTACACTAAAAAAATTAACTTCTTCTTTATGAAACAGATGGATTGTTTTGCAGAGAAATAATGGACAATAACCTAACCAATGCTTTAGTCACAACTGCATAAGCAATAAGCCAATTATTAGGGAACCTAGCCTCATTACTTTAGATTAGTTAAGAGGATTCTGCAAGATATTTACACATGCTACCTACCTAGGTGTACTCTTAACCTGGTAAGATTTCTATCTATTTCTGTGTGGTTTAGAATTCTAAGCTGAAGTAGAGACAAACCAAAATAAGTTCTTCCAGAAGTTGTTTAGTACTGACAATCTAGGGAAATAAGGCTCAAAGCACAGCAAAGAAAGACACTTCTCTTTTTGGGACCTATAGGCTACTTTCAGCTACAACTGAAAAAATCTTGAGTCCTGAATACATTTTATAAAACGCGCCCAAACTTTTCTGCCACTATTAAAAAGGGAAATGTATGGAGCCAACCATAAGAACAGACAGAAAAGATAAACCAACATGGGGACTAAAAAGAGCCCAAAAGCAAGAAAAATTTTAGATGCTTCTTATCTTCCAGACAATTGGAAAAAATTAAAGCTGCAAGCAAGCAGAGTATTTAAATATTTCATATCTTATTTCACTTCATCACAGACTACTGGCAGAGCTATCAAAGGTCAAGGTTCTCTTCACCTTTCACAACATGTTAGGCAATACTAGTATGAGCAGCTCCAAGATAAACTAGTATTTGAGAGAGCAGAGGGCCTAGTCCCCAAAATGAGGGACTGACAGTAGATAGTACTGTCAGCACTGCAGCAAATACTAAACTACATTATGGTAAAGAAAGTAGAATGACACATGAAATAAATACCCTTTTTGATCTTGTCAGTACCCAAGTTTCAAAACTGAGGGGCAAGAGTCAAAACAATGCTACCAGAAGACAGAACTCATCCTGCAACTTTGCAGCTGTTGTGACATCGGCCATGAAGTGCATCTGCATACTTGTCACTACAGAGAACAAGAGATAATAGCTTTTTTAGCAAAAAGCTGACAGTTTCAGACCTTAAAGAGAAATCTTACCTCACTGAGAATTCTCACTTTTGATTTGGAACAGAAAGACTATTACTACAGTAAGAAAAGCCCTTTCCAAATGGTGAGGTGATACCAATACAGTACATGTGAAAAAGTCTGCAGAGGAAACATTTATGTGATTATTCAAATCAATCTCAGTTTGTGAGCCAAAATCTGACTACAATGACACTGGAAGATAAAGGAGTATTATGTTAACAGAAGGAAGGTATGATTTCTACATTTCCATAAGTCTTTTACTTTTGGTGGGTTTGTTTATGTTTCTAAGAAACTACTATTTAGACTTTGTCTTTCCTGCAACTCAAAAAGCACTGGCCAGGGTGGTCAGAGGATTTCACAGTCCTATAAACATCTAGGCTGGATGCTTATATGGAGACCTCTGGAGGTCACTTAATCCAACATTCTCTTCTAAGCAGCCAGATTAGGTTATCCAGGGTCTGATCAGGCTAAATCAGATTCCATACAAAGGCTAACACCACATAAAGATTCCCCATATAAGTATAGGGCAACCTAGATGAAAAATCTCTAGTAGTGTTTTCAGCTGAATAACCTCTGAAACTCAGATCCAGTTTTTCCTTCTCTTCTTTCCTTAGGAAAGGAAATGAAACATCATCTTCTCTTAAGTTTCGCATGTGTTAAAAACCAAACAATGTTCTGTCACACAGAAGATGGGAGTCTGACATTTAGAACCAAAACTGTTTCCAAAGTAGACAACCACAGCCTATTTCCTATAAAAACACATGGATGATGAAAAATTATTCCACCCCAGATGAGAGCATTCTCAATAAAAGATAACCAGAATGTAATTTTATTGAGTGAAGAAGCCTTCAGCACCTAAACAGCTTAAAAGTGCCATTGAACAAATCAGGTCATTTCTAAAATGAAGTTGACATACTGAAAACATTGAAGTATCTCAATATACAAAGGGAATTCAGCATAATTCCGCACTGACATGAATTAAAATGTGTCTTTACAAACTTATCCTTCATCCAAGTGAGTTACACTTAACTGCACACATCTAAAAGGAATTTCGACTCAAGCCCCTGACCAATTTTGTTTGCAACACTGCTAACCTCCCAGCAATCATCTCAGAGATACTTGCAGTATCAGCAGTACTAGTGAGACAAAGCAACACCATTAACAATTGCTCTGGATAAAAGCAAACTCCGAAACAAAGTATGCTAGGCACAGAAGTGCCTGTAATGCAATATAAAAAAGCAGTTTATAAGTTTAAATGTTCTGTCTTACTTGTCCAAACTCAAAAGAATCTGAAAAAAGGAATCTACTCCTGCAAGTCCTTTTATGAGTTTGGACTGTAGTATTTCAGTACTGACATTAAGGTTTCATGTCCCAGTTGTCTCCATAGCGACGAACATATTCCCAATCAGACACCACTCATCTTTACTGGAGATTTTCTCAAGACACACTAGAAGCCAGCCAGTGCAGCAGAGGGCATGATGCTTACTGGCTTTAGATACTTTGGAATCAAAACATAACCCTTTGGGGGAAAACAGAAAGCATCTTACAAGCTAAATGAAAGAGTTCTTCTGACCTAAGAAAAAGGAAGTTCCTTCTGTTTTCATTTTGGCAATCTAGCCAACAGCAATCCAGCGTGACTTAAATTTATCTCAAGGTAGCAACAAGGAATGTAGTTCCCTCCTCTGGGAAGTTATCAAGCAATTTCTGCCCCCTCTACTCATCCGGATATGTGTCACAACATCTCTTTTTCTGCTTATTTCTAATGGGCAACACTGCTTCATCAACTGCTCTGCTCCACCAAGTAAACTTTCAAATTGCTATCAGCAAAGTAGAAGAATGATTACCTTGGAAAAATGATGGATGATGATGATCCTGAAAAGCACACAGACCTGTGCCAGGAGCTTAATCAGCCCCTGAACTATCTGGAAATTCTCCAATTGATTATGCGGTACATAAACAGAATTGGTAATCACACCAAACATGTTTCAAAAATGAAAATACCAGGAAGCTTTAACCGCAGCAAAGTTGCTTAGAAGGCAGTGATTTGTTCAAAATACAGTTAAATGCTCTTGGCACCTCCTGCTTTTGAGAGTTGTGTACTCAACACCTAGATACAGCTTTCCAAGCTGAACTGAGGTAGAAAAAGTTGCCAGGGAGAAAGCTGAAAACACCATGCAGACAAATGAGTTGCTTTCAAAATTTTTTGAATATGAAAGAAGACTTGCTTTTAAGAAGGTCTTGCACATGCTCAAATCTATCAGGACAGGAGTCCTCTAAGATGGAAGAATGTGCCTATTAAGAGTTATGAACTAGCTGAATCTCATCAACTCAAAACAAAGGCCATCAGCCTAACCTAGCAATGTCATGCTCCAGAAAGTTGGAGGTAAAAAGGAGATATTTACAGTATTTGGGGTAAAATGACTTTATTTCCCACTTCTGACTCAATCATAAACTTCATCAAAAAACCCCACTTCTACTTCACAAAAATATAAGCTTTTGGTAAATTCAATGCAAATAGCCTATTAGCCCATTTCTAAACTATAGGTAGCAAGAAATTCTTCTGACTTCATGTGATTTTCGAAGGTACATCTTTGTTAAGCAAAGCCACAGAAAAATTCCTGCTTTTAAACATGTAAGTACTATAAAGCTACTCACAGAACAGTTAACAATCACTTGAAAGGACAGCCAAGGAACAGAAAGCCAGAAAAAGTGCTACAAAGCAGTTGTTTTCTAAGATTCAAAATTCTAGCAGAGATCCAAAATTCACACAACACATCGCCTTTTCACAACTGTGGCAAACACTCTGAATGCCAACTTGTTTTGTACTAACAACTGCATGCCTCCTAACCAGCTCCAGGGTACTTTGTCAGAAAAGCAGAGCTGTTAAGGAAAGAATAATCTAAGTTTGTATTTTAGATGAAGTTTAACTTAAAATAACTCTCCAGTTTTATTCTTAAAAAAACTTCTAAAGTTTCAGTTTGGACTGTACTCACTAGTCAGTGAATACTCAATTGCAGACACTATAATAGAAATATATTATTCTATTAGCTTCTCACCAATACATTTCCCGTGCAGGTAAACTGGTATTGCCTCAGTGGGATTGAGCAGTGGGGAAAGAAAGGAAGGGAAGAAGCTGTGTAATCCCTTAGAAGCTTAAAACCAAAGACAAGTCAAGGGAAGTGATCATTTCCCCTCTACTCAGAACAGGTGAGGTCACACGTAGAGTGCTGGGCCCAGGTCTGAGTTCCCCAGGAACAGAGATATGGACAAATGGGAGAGTGTCCAGTGAAGATCCATGAAGTAAGTGCTGAATCAAATAAAAAAAGGCAAAATAATTAAATTGAAAATCTCTGGGTCCTTGATTCCCAAGAACTCTGATAGAAGGACTTGGAGAAGAAGGAAGAGAACCTGACCAAAACTAAGTTTCAAAGAAACAAGCTCACTTTTTTGTTACCATAGGCAATCTTAAACCCATAATTTGCATCAAGCCTTGTGTGAGGCATGTTTGACTAATAGCTTTAATTCTTAAGACTGAGGGACTGTTTTCCTGCAGAAAGATGCACTGAGGTTTTACCAGAATGGATACATTATTCAAAATACATTCAGGTCCCAGCACATTTATGCACACATTTAATTTTTTGGTAAAAAATTTTGTGCACCTGTCCATAACTAATCTTCTGATCTCTACCTTTAAAATGTATTTTAATATTACAAGTGTAACAAAATCTGTTCTAATAATGCAAAATCAAGACAACTAAACATGCCTAGAAAGGTCAGTATTATACCTTAAAATTCAAAAACTATCTTATAGCTCCACTACCTATATGGTAGTGGAAATTAAATGGCCTAAAGATCTACAAATATCCCACTAGTACAGAACCAAGACTTTCAAATACAATCTAAGGAGTCAGACACCTGACATTTCTTCTTTAACTTACTCCTAGGTGTCTGTGTTGTGGAGGGGCTCCTGCACTCTAAACCCTTTCCCACCCTTTGCTCTCCCCGCACCTCTGACACAGCAGGTAAGTATTTCTATGACCACATGAAGCTTAGCACGTGCTTTATGAAGGTTATCCTCAGAGGCTTTTAGACTGACAGCACAGCACACACGACCTACACCTGCGATGTGATCGCTGCTCGTGACAGAGTTGCTGGCTCATACCTGATTACTGGCGGCCATTATCAGGGCTCTCGGAGGCGCAGATTGGGGTTTACCACTTGGCAGGGGCAATGCGGGTGCTAAACTGGCCATAAGCTGAGTCGGTGCTTGAAGACTGAACTGGTAAACATTAGGAGCTGTGCAAGGTGGTGTATCTGATTCCTTTTGGCAGAGAAAAAGGGGAAAAGAAAAGCAACTTTACAGAAAGTACAGTATATACAGGCTATGCATGTGAAATTGCACCCAAATCAACTCAAGTGAACACTGTAAAACATCATGATTTTTTTTCAGTAGTAAAAAAATAATAAAATAAAAGCCAGCACTATGTTTATTTTATACATCTAGCAAAAGTTTAACTGAACCTCCATTAAGAAGACAATGTCAACAGGTCTACGGCAATCACAGGTCAGTTCCATTCAGCACAAATCTAAGGACAAAGTTATGTCTCCAGTAAATTCAAACTAGAGTATGAGAACTAAAGCTGAGAAAAACAGAACAGGAACAGCAATGCTTTGGGTGATAGAAGGGCAAGAATTTTAGTTGTCATGACAGATTTGGTCCTCAGAACAGTGCTCTGAAGTGTACTGATTTATACGACAAAGTTACCCACTGTAATTGTTACAATCTTCTCCCACTCTACCCAGCAACAGCAAAGTTAGGGCTCCACCTACCAAGAAACAAGCTGATCCTCTGCCAGTCAGGACCAGTATATACGCACCAGTCACGCACACACCACTGCTCTCAGGGAGTTCTGCTCCCCTCACTTTCCATCTGAAATCTGAGGGGCAGTTCTTCAGGGAAAGCAAGATGGATGCAGGATAACAGAAAAGATACTGCAATGGAACTGGTATCACTGATTACTATTCTTTGCTCCTTCCAGCCGGATCACCTGCAATCTCAGATGCATCCTAAGCAGATATTACTGGTGATGCTGAAGTACTGCATGTCTGGAGCACCTAACAGCAAGGAGGCAAGCACAGATCCAGAGGTTTACAGGAATTATTGAAGTCTGAAAACACCCGACTACCTCAGTTCTTAAATGATCAATTATTTTCTAAGTTGAGAAAGGTGGAAAGCAAGCTACAGCCTTTTAAAACAAATTTGAAGACAAGAACTCTTCGAAAACTTATTTTTCAGCCATAACATAATGGCAGCAGTAGCTTCCCCTACTTTTCACTGCTGTTTTTTACCATGATCTTAATTCCAAAGCATTCTGAACTTAAAACAATGGAAAAACCTATTCTTTATCCCAAACCACTAGTGCTTTTTCCACTTCCAGCTGTTAGGTTCAAAGTATAACAAAAGATGGGGGTTGGCCAATTAGTAGTTTAGAAGTTACCACATGAAAAGGCATTATTGGCTCAGGTCAATGCGGATCTTTACTGTTGAAGTAATTACTGAAGTATTCTATTGCTCTGCCTCTAAAGATTAATTGCCTGGAAGAAAAGACTCTTCACTTAAATCACATAAACTTTAAATAGATCTCCAACACTACTACTTGCCCTCAAATGGCCTTGTTTTCTAAATTAGATTCTTCAGTTAGAGAATAGGCTGCTCAAAAACAGAAACAAGAAAATGTTTAAAACCTTTTCTTGGGGAAGAAGATCATATAAGTGAGACTGACAACTATGAATACTGAGCAGCCTAAGCAATGAGCTACTACAAAGCAAAACTTGCATGGCAGCTGAATTGAATACTCACAGTAGAAAGAGTCCTCAATAAAACCAGTTTGTTAGAACAAACAGTCTTTTATTGGTCTGTATAAAGTTGTGCTTACTAAAAAAAAAAAAAATATCTAGAAAGAAAGAAGTTGCTTTCCTATTAGTTCAACTAGTGATAAAAGTTATAGTATGCCTCTGTGAAGCAGATAACTGCATCATTAATTCAATAGAGACACATCATACTTGTAATAAGAATCTGTGCAGAAGTTCTTATTTATGAGATCGGATATTTATTCTTTAAAAAATATGTTCATCATAGAGGGAAACTACATGCTGTAACACTGACCAAAAACGAAGCTTAGTTGATACCTGGATTAGATGGTATTTTTCTCCTTTGGCCAATCAATAGTATCAACACAATGGGGACAGGCTAAGTTCTCCACAAAGATGAGTTTCCTTGGACACTTTTGGTCATGGAATTATTAAAAAGCTAATGAGAAAAAGGGGAAATGAACAGACAAGTTCTAAGCATGCTCATAAGTACCCATGAACTAATAGATGGGGTGGAAAATGGGATCTTATTGTCTAGCCAAACCAATGTGGAAATCTACTGCAATGCAGCTTTCACAAACCTGACCAAAGAACAATTTTAGTGTTTCCATTCAAAGCATCTCCCCTTTCTCTTCTGCTCAGATACAATTAAATCCCTGAAGGTTCACATACCTAACCCAGATGGGACACTTCTCATTAATGAGATTTCTAAGGGGATTCAGAACAACAAAAAGTTGCTCAAAATAAAAAGACTAGCAGACGGAAAAGAGCATCACATCATTTAACTGGGATTAGATTTCACTACAGACAAAGCTTGTGTTGCTTTATTATAATTTTGTAACAGATATCTTCTTCTGCCACAGGCATTATTTACTAAAACACATCTCATGCAGGCAGGTTGTATCTTTTTTCTAAGGCAATCCTGGACTGCATTACTGTATGGAGTTGATATTGTGACTCTTCTCAAGAGCATCAAAATCCTTCTGTAAAGAACAGCATTGCCCTTCTTAAACTGAAAGACTAAACTCAGATGAGAAAATTGAGCCCAAAGTGAACAAATCTGATTTTCCGTAAGCATGGTCTACACTGAAGAATTAATCTTTCTTGGTCTTCTGGACTAGATTCTTAAGTGTAACATGCAAACTTGAAGTACTACAGAGGTTCAGATGATCTACAAGTAAATACTTGTATTAAACTTCCTGATTAAGAACTTACTATGCAGAAGGAAGATTTCTACTACTCATAGCTCTGATTACTGAGGACTCTAGCTTACTTTAATGCTGGAAAAAGAAAGAATGGAAGTTACCTAGAAACTTAAGTGTTACTGATGAACCTCTTCCTAGACAGAAACAGTGAAACACTGCAGTCATATGAAAGATGAAGAACTGAAATCCAGACTTCTCCTCCTGACATAGGATGAAAACAAAGTAAAATCATTCACTCTTCTGCAAAATGCATCCCTCATTATATAAAGACCCAGGACCCCATGACCAAGAGACTATTTACTTGCCAAATTATTACCTAGGTCTGGCCATAAGAGTTTATTTCAATTCCATTAATACCTCAAGGCTGAAGATACCTGGTAACTTCTCAGTTAACAACAGCTACCATTTCACAGCTTTCCATTTCCAAGACAGTATGCTTTTTTAAGAGCTGAAGTTGCCTAAGATTAATTCATGACCCCAGTGTGTTTAAGTTTGGCTCAATGCTAAAGGAGTCTAACTATCCTGAAGTCAGTATTCAGAAATAAAAACCTAAAACAACAGAATGCAAGCTTCCTGATAATGTGATGGATTTGGGTTTTCACCCTCATCTCCAAGGATGAACTACAAAAGTCTTGGCAAAAAGATCCTTATTGTTTTCACCCTCAAAATTTCTTCCACTAATTAACCATTTTTTTCTCTTTCCTACAACATTCAGGAGCTGGAAGCTGTGAGAGGACAATGACCATTTCAGTAAAAACTCTGTTCCATCTTTGAAAGCAAGAAACTGAAAATTGTTGTTTATAGTTAACACTTTACATTTTCAAGTTCTCCTCTCCTTACTTACAATTACAGTGACTTAACAGATGACTGCTGCAGTCTTACTCCTGTCTCTTTTCCCATTCCAGCCTTCTCCATTACACCTGTAGTAGCACCTGACATTGTTATGTGCTAATTCACAAAGGTGAACCATAGAAACAGTAATCCCCTTTTTACTAGTTTCACTTTCTTAATCAGCTCCCCACAGGATTAGGTGAATCCCAGTGCAGAAAAGCAGGAGGAGCTAACGAAAGGAAATTTGGCTAGCAAATACATCCTATTGCTGAATTGGCTTAGTAAAATGCAAAACCACACTCTGTTGAACATAAAGCAACACCAGAGGACTTCAGACATCTCATAGTTTGGGGCCATGTACAGGAGAAGAACTTCAATGCATACTCCCACTTGCATGGCTTTAGACTCAGCGTATTTAGCTGTGCTTGATAAACCACCATGCCTCCAAAGGTGACTGTAGGATCACTCCCTGCCCTCATCCCATTTCTTCTACACTGTGTGCCATTTCCTTTCTTGGTAGGTGGAGCCATAACTTCAACTATGGTGTAAATGAAGTAGAATTCAGAGGAACAAAATTTGTACTTCTGTGGAAGGTCACAAGGTAATTTGCATCAATATAGTTGCTCCACTTCCACTGGCCAGCCTATTAACAATATAAGTCTTGAGCTAAGGTGAAATTGGTTGATTTTTCTGCCTTTCATTGCAAAAAGAAAATATCTTGGTCATTGTAATTACAGAATGGGAGAAAAGAAAGAATATAGGATACACAAGCAAACTGAAAAATATGCATCCTCCAAAAGCATTAATGTTTGCTTTACAGAAAGACAACTGAAAACATTATTAGATTAAATACAAGCCCAGTACCCTTTCAACCACACCTCATTACATCCTAAGAGGCCCAACTGCAAGTTTATTCCATGTTTTATCAATACTCACTGTATTTCAGATAAGCCTTCTTAAATAAAAAAGGTCCCAGAAGTGTGGAATTTAGAACTTCCTTTGTTGCCCCAATACTTTTATTTCATAGGCTTTCAACTGGTCTGTATTGCTAACAATATAGAAATATTTTCACTTTGATTTTCAAGTTATGCAGTAAATTACAGGACTCCTTGTGAAAGCTGAACATGTGCCATACTAGACTATAAACACTGAATTTAGGTTTTCTTCCATCTTAAAATGGCTTAGGTACCTCTGTGATTTTTTTTTTTTCATGGGAGAGAATGTTAAGATATGGCAAGATTACAGCTTAGACTTTGGCATCAGAAACTAGTCTGAAGTCAACTCTTAAAAAATTATGTGCCTTTCTCCCTACTTCACTGACCTCACAGCAGTAAAATCACACTTTACTTGCTGAATTACAGATTCCCTCTGTATCCTCTGCTGCTTAGAATAACTTATTAAATAAAATTACTTTAGAATTTCATATTCAAAATTGTACCTCCTGCAGCTCTGCAGAAATTTACTCTTAGAACTGAATATGGAGAAGAGCCTACTTAAGGAACTGACACAGAAGAACAGCATGAGACAGTATAAAACTCCGCACTGGCAGAGACATTTCTGTCTCAAAAACAAACGTGGGGCCACACAGTGAAAGAGGAAAATAGGCAAAAGCAGCACTGGAAAAACTTGTTCTCCTCTAATCCACAGGAAGTGTTAAGTAATCTGCACAGCAAGAAATAATAAAAAAAAAATGGAATTTTAAAGGATTTGAGGACTTAAAATCTTAAAGGCCCCAGATGAAATGTCAATTAAATGCCTTTCCCCAGTAACACCAGGTTTTCCCTGTCTCTGCACTCAGGGTTGTCCACTGCTTTATCTGGAGACAAGCTGTCTGCAACTTAGCACTTACATCTCTCTGAAGGTTAAAAATCAAGACACTTTTAAAAGAACTTGCCTCTATTTGTTCAGGAAGGGGAGAAGCTTAAGACAAAACCTGCATTATTCTACACAAAGCTGATCAACTATTCACACATATTTGAACAGTTACCTACTTTGGTAGGACACGAGAATATTCAGGCATGTAAAAGGAAGAGAGAAAACTCTGTGTAGCTTGTGCTCTCAGGCTGAGAATTTTATTAGACAACCTCCTTTTGTCCCCACCATTCCTTATACATACAATTTCAACTGCTACTCTACAAATTAATCAGTCATTAAGATGGATTTAACAAGATTGTTAAAAGATTTTACAAGAGCTGTTACATATTCTGAAGTGTCTGTCCCTCTACTGCAGATAAGCACACCTCAAATCTGCCAGTTCCATCACTTTAAAAAAAGCACACATTTAATCCAGACAAGATATGTCATATACTCTATCACCTCTCTCTGTGAATATGGAAGCACAATAGTTCCTGCTAATAAGATGAAATTTAGTCTGGCTAATAGGAAGGAAGGATTGTTAGTAACTTCATTAAGCATGCTGAGTTCAACTACTAAGCCACAATTACTGCAAAGCAAGAAACAGTTCCAAAAATCGGTGTGGATTCTTGTGTGCATTCAGCAGAACTGTAACAATAATGAGTCTTATTCTTGTCAGTCATATTTATATATTAGTCTCAGAATGTAAGCATCCAATCAAGGTACTGAATACATAATACTTCTATATAGTGAGAACATAAATTCACAAAACACTGAAGGTTCTGCTCAGCATATTCTCTAGCTGATAGGGCTGAACCACGGGCAGATCAAGCACTACATTCTGATGAAAAGCTTTTATAACCCTGCAAGGGTTACAGTTAAAGTTTCAAGAACAGTCTGAAAGAAGATATTATAAAAATTAAAAAGTTAAAAAGAGGCAAGGACTGTGTCATCTCCAAAGCTAGACTACAGGGATATCTTGCTCACTAAAACTTCAACTGCCTTGGCATGACTGCATGGTCTTGAGAACTCAGAGGTCTTCACAAAATTATCACATCATAGAAGCCCACACAGTATTATCACCAGAAATACCAAAGTAAGGTTTATGAAATTTGTTAGAATCAAACTTCTAACAGACAACTTGGAATTTCCGTGATGGACTGGATATGACATTATATATCCATAAGGTAACAGAGAAGAGCTTTAAGAATTTCCTATGAGCCATTTTATCTGCTACTGATATGCACGCATCACTGTCACACAAAGTGTTAAGCTTTACTTGGCATAACATCATCAGAACTACAGAGCACATTTAGCACCAGAAATCAAACCAGACCAAAATGAGACTGCAAAAACATACCTAGGATTATTTCTTACTTGGCAGAGACTGTTGATCAGGCAGTAGGTATTCTCTAGCACTACTCTAGGACTTCCTCAGCTAATGAAAAGCATTTTTCCACAGTGCTTAAGCAACAAGAAATCCTGGTCATCAGTTATAGAGTGCAGGTCCAGAATGAACAAAAATGCACCCAGAAAAAAAACCCCAACAAGCAACCAAAACAGCATTTTCAAGAGGAATTTGGTCACCACCTAGATTGTGAGACTGACATCTCCTAACTGCAAATACCCAAAACAAGCAGAGAGTTAGGGATGAACATAGCTCATTCCATCTGGTTTCAGATTCTCGTAGCAATCACTTAAATCAGTATGAAGGTGAGATTTTTTTAATGCTAGAGGCTTGCTTTCTCTTGTGGAACAGTTTGACTCTGGCTTACATACAGTAAAAATTCACACACTTTGCACTGCCCTTGATGGTAAAGACATTTGTAAAGCATCTGTCATTATTCACTTCAACATTTGCTGGATCATGTCGAAATGCATGGTATTGTACAACTTACCTGTTTGCAGAAGTGAAGAACATGCGTGCTTTTTTTCAGGGCAGCATAGGGTATTTGAAATCAGCAGAAAGCTTAACTGAGAGAAGACCTACTACATCGATCAGTTTGATATTTAACATAATTGAGAAAAATATATGAACAGTCTAGTATGTTCTGATAGGTAGATTCCTTGTATCCATAAGGTTTTTTACTATATGTTCTTTAGTTTGCTCCTGATCATTAATATTTACATTCTTCACAGAGCCGAGGTAACAAGGTAGGAATTTTGACACTCAATATTTTGCACAGAACAATATGAGAAGTACCTCTGAGTGAGTCAGAGCTCTGTATTGACATGTACAGTAGGATAGTCCCATCGACTGAACAGCTCTCCCACTAATTGTTACAGTGATACCTGATGACCAGCTTCTCTTGCACAAGGTCTTGGATCCAAAATTTACTGGCCCTTTGAAAAACTGTCCTTTGTGATTAAGATTTTGCAGTTGGCTAGAAGACCTACTAAAGACAGCATGGCTAGAATGTCATTGTCCAGAAAGTGCTAGACTAAGGCATTTTGTAAATAGCTTTGCTACTTTGGGCAATCCATAAAAGGACACCTTTTGTTCAAATAATGATCTGGTCTTATTAGAGCCAGTTCCTAATTTTGGGCTGTGTAGACACAGGCCCAGAAGCATGTTCTGCTTGCAAGCTAGCCCTTGATGTCCAAGGATGAAAGCAAAAATCCTCCTTAGTTTCAGATGGTATGCTGAAAAAAACCCACAAATCTAAAATATATAGGGAAAGAGAAGACTGTCCTTTAAGGAGACAGTTCTCTTGTTCCTCAGTGGCACTTAACTTCTCATCTTTCAAAGGCTGCCACCAGTATGGAGAACTCACAGCAGTAACTGTAAGCTCCTGTTTTCTTCTATTTTTCTGAGCATATACAGACACTGAGAGGCTGGCTTCTAAATGTTAGCTCTGGTTTATGCCAGTCCAGCCTTGATAAAAACATGCTCCTTGTTATTGTTCTGTTCTGCTGTTGCTGGAATAAATCTATAACCATTGCTTTAGCTGACAGACCCATAAGTCCAAGACACCAGAACAATTATCTATTCAGCTACTGAGTCATATTTACAGATTATTAATGCAAAACCTGTAATGCTGTCAGAACTCCAAGGAAGCAAATCTTTAGAAACCATATAGCACGCTGCATTGCAACCAACTATTAAACTACAGGGTTTAATAAAAATTCTAGGATCCCTGTGAGCAATACTGCAATGTTTGTTCCAGGACACGTTGACAAATATTTTCAAGGCCTCCAGAACATCGCCAGTGAACTGTGATGTGATGACTTCAAAATACAACTACTTCAGTGGATGGCTGGAGAGGGGCAATGTGAGAAAATAATGTCATAGGTTTTCAAGCCTGTTTCTTCTTCCTCAACAAAAGTAAGCTGACTTCTGTTATACCGGTAGGTAGAACTGAGAAAGGACCAGATGCAGTTGATCACTATTAATAGTGAAATTTAGCAGTAAATAGAAAAGTAAATACGCTATCTAGTCCCTACAATTTAACAGACAGCATCCTGCACCTCATAAACAGCAAAAGATATTCTGCAGTCATGAAAAATCACCTCCAGAAACAGTATCTTAATGTACAGTTTGTGCTTAAGGTTAGTAGTGACACAGGGAATAATATCTGGCTATTAAAATTAAACCTTAATTATTAGGAAGAGGTCAGCAAGCTGTAACTCTAGGGCCTCCTTGTCACCTGCATTTTCTTTACAATCTATACCTTCCTTTCAATCTTCCAGTACCAGAAAATTTCAAATGATTTAACTTTAAATAAATACAGAATCCTTCCGGAGGATCATACGTAACACTGCATCTAGCTCTAAAGTGATGAGATGCATGACATTCATAATTACCTTCGTCTGAAGCTGACAGAAAAGCTCACCACATCATGCCTATTAATAATGCACCAGAATTTTTGGCACGAATACTAAGTTGTCACACAAGTAGCCAGATGTTCCTCTGCTGCAACCTGGGCACAGCACTATGCCATGTCATGGCACGGATCACCCTTCTACGGCAGAACAGGCATCTCCTCCTGAATCAGGCGCAGTCAGGACTGCTCAGCCAGAACTTTCTCCTCCTCACACACCCAAGTAAGAGGAGGATGAACTCATCAGTCATTTGTCAGAAACCTGCCATTCCATTCCAAATTAAGATAACATGCTATCAGTCCGCTATGGATGTAATGCCAATATATGACCTGGCCTTTGTCACAAGGACATGGACATGGTTTTTTGTTAGAAAACATAGCATTTTGTTTTACTTTGTGAATGCCTAAGTTGATTTCAGTTCTATCTTGTTGAGAGCTTCCTTTTCACTTTTCATTAATTTCTCTGGCATCAGGCAATGAAGTTTCACCTTCAACATCAGGCTAAACAGGACTAAGGGGAGCTCATAATTCACCACCCCATGATGTACACTCCCAATGTAATAAGCAAATATTTACATTTTTTTCATAAAATTTATTACAGCAAAACGTTTTCCACTGATATACTTAAACCAGGAGCATGGCTAATAGTATCACTGGCAAGTATCATGCTGTTCTTTGTTCATTAGCCAGATGGTACAACGAAAACATTTGTCCTGTTTAATGAAGGTGGCATAAAAAGGCAATTCAACACCAAAAAAAACAGTAGCATAAAGTCATTACAGAAAGTAACCAGAATATATATAGGCAGGGCTTGTCCCTCAAAAGTTGCTAAATTTTTACTGAGTCAATTTCCAATTTTTAATTCCGTGTTTGACTAGTTTCTGAAAGCAGTCAAGAAACAGGTCTTTAGACCTCTCTTGGGATCATCCAGTTATTCACTGTCATAGCTGACTGCATATTACATCTTGTTTCATCAATGCCTCTACCTATGACAAAATGCTTCAGAAGACTGACAAAGCAGTGCTGTGCTTTATAATCTACACTGCCAAATTCTGCACTGATTTAACTTCATACCAAAACAAAACCACCCGGCAGAACCTTAAAGAGATACCTCAAGAGACTGCAGCCTCCTCTTCCAGGAAGTTACAATAAAACCCAGCAATTACTTTAAAATAAGGAAGTTGACAACAAGACTTTATGCAAGTGCCCTGTTACCATTAAAACATGGACTGACTGATTAGCTGAAAATAATGACCATTATTCACCTTCACAGCACAATATAATGTTCATGTTCAATTTCAGGTATGGGGAACAAGGATCAGAATTTGACAATGGAAGATTTTCCTTAATGGAAGGATATATGAAGACATTTCTCCTCTTCTACCTCATTAGCTACTGTTGAATTGAGTTGTTACAGTTCATTACATCTAACTACTACCACAAAGGGTACCAAAGATTTAGGATGGAAGTAAGACCCATTTAATTTAATAAAAATAAATACTTGATTTCAGGAATTTTTCTGAGCAGGGGACATTACTGATTTGCTGTAGCACTTAAGGGATAGTATCATATTAACTGCTATTGTATGAATTGAGGCTTTTAAGAGAATCTCTGCTACTTACTAGTTGAACCCATTAAAAAAAAGCTTACAATGTCACTGCTGGAGAGCGATGACACAGAAGAGGCAGATGAACCAGAGGATAACTGTTGCGTACTGGCCAATGACAACGCCAAGTGTTGATTGTAAGATGGTTCAGAGTCTCTATTCTGCTGCTGTTCTCCATTGCAGAGAGCTATCTGGTCTCTTATTTTCAACCTATTATCTGTTAACAGAAAACATAAAGTATCATTTAAGAGCGCAGAATACAAACATATGGACCTCGAAGTCTAAGAAGAGCTGCAGTTTAACAAGCTAATTGAAAAACAAGCTCAGAGAAAACTAATCTTGGGTTAGAAAGTTACAAGTTGCTTTTATTTTTTCCTGCATATCTGAATGATTAATTTCAAGGCATAGGTATTTTGAATTACATCAAATTCAAGAAAAAAATTTACGTTGGTTTCCTGCTATACCTACCAAGTTCAGGTGATAAATTAATTTTGCTCCCCCACTTCTTTTTAATCCAGGCCCTGTAGTCAATCACTTCTTGGGTCACTTTGATGATTCTACCTAATGTGCTAAAAAAATTTTTCAATTAAGTATTAAACAAAGACTGTTGGTTACATATTTGCAAGCATATTAACAAGGTACCAAATTATACTAAAAGTCAGTTTAAGATATCCCTAACCAAAGAATCTTTTTGAACCTTCTTTTTTTTAGTACACCATTTTATCTACTGAAGCACCATTTATATTCATATTATTTTTCTTCTACCATACTAACATGCAAGCAGTGGCACATAGGTAAGATTTTTACTCTGTATTTCTAAATGGAGTGCATATTAACTATAAAGAACGCAGATGCTGATAACACTATATTTGATAAAACCAATTTATGGTTCTTGCATTTCTCTATGAAGTTTTTCCACTGAATCTGGACTATAAACAGGTATGGGATGCAAGGAAGAGAAAGAAACATCCCAGCACCACAACTGACTGGAGACTGAGACCTTCACTAATCCTTGCTTCTGGTTTACAAAACAACTTAAAAGATGTTAAGGCCCCCAGAATCATAAAGGAAGTACCATGGATCATGAGGTAGTGAAATAAAAAACAGATGGGCTCCAAAACGAGGTAGAATTTCAATAAATTCGTAACAGTAAGAAGCTCAGAGAAAAAGCTTACCTGGTCCTGCTGAACAGTGACCAGTTATCAACAAGGTAGTGTTTTTTCCAACACACTTTCCCAACATTCAGCTATTTGAATCGTACTTCTTGAGCATGAGTGACCTGTCTTCTTGTTTGAGAGATAAATTTTCAAGCTTTCTTTTCATCAGAGACTAGTCACTGAAACACTAACTATAAATTCCATGCTCAAGATACATGAAGAAATGACTACTGTACAAAAATGGGTTATGCAAAGTTACCACTGAGGAGCAGGTAATGTTATTTCTTTTAATCTTCAATTGTTACATTGAAGTTTATTTTGTATTTCACATCATAAAGGTACCTTGTCCCAGTACAGGAATTTTGTTTTGGTTTAGGTGTACAATGGGAAGGCAGGACATACAAAATCCTAACATATGTAGACTACCTTTACTGGGTTTCATAGTAACACTTTAGGTAGCAATAATTCTCCTACTATCCTGGTGATTGCTATCTCATGCAAGATCCACTACTGTATGTTCCATGTTAGTCTTCCAGCTTTAAAGACATGTTACTGTTAGCACTGAAAGAGTTGGTCCAGCAAACACTGAACCAAATAATATCATCTAAATTACAAGTCCAATAGCTGCAGATGGGCCACCAGGCCAGAATGCATGTCATCCACCATTTTATTTATGTAAAATGGATAAAATAATGCATGCTGGATAATAAAATCTTGAATTTTACACACAGAATTAAAGGTGTGGTTTCACTACTCAGAAATTAAAGATCTGGGTTATAACAGATCATACCTTGGGAACCACAGTTCAATAGCTAAGCAGAGCACACTAAGAAAAGAAGAAATAAATCAGAGGATCACATTTTGTTAATGTATACTCTCATGACGTGACAGCATTTTAAATACTCAATGCAGCTCTCGTTTCTCAGTCTCAAAGAGTAAGTTGAGCAAGAGGAGAAGAATGAAGACAGGGATGACCAAAACTGCAGAGATTCAACTGTGGACCTACAGCTGCAGTTCCCAAGGGAGCAATGCCATGGTACTCAAACATACACCAGGCTGGGTCTCGTCAGCACCAGGACAGGGAAGGAAATCTTGCAGTTAAAAAGGTTCATCTGAGAACGCCTTCAGAAAGAGCTGAGCTTTTACTCTAGGATTACACAAATTTCACAACTACCAGCAGCTGCAGTCTCGGAACCAGAAAGTGAACACGGGCTGAGCAACACAAGCTTATTACATATAAGGAGTTTGTCAAGCCTGATGTCTCTTGGAGTACTTCCATGGAAGTAAAGAGTCACAAAAAGCAAGAGTCATGATTTCATATAGCAGAAGCAAAATGAACAACAGAGGTTGGTATTTTTATCAGACTTGGTGACTGACATACCATAAATGTCTGCTATCCAACAGGCAAAATGGGTGTAGTGACTGCTACACCAATTGTGGCAGAGTTGCATGCATAGAATGGGGGAATATGTTCTCTCACCAGTTCCTTTCAAAGAGCATGGAGATCAAAGCTCTAAACTCTCTTTTTTGGTACAAAGGTAAAAAAAAGGAAATTCACTAAGTTACAAGGTCAGGAGTCCAAAGGCAGATCCACGCTACACTGCTTGTGCAGCAAAATTAAAAACATTCATTATAAGACATCAGAAACTGAAAGGTGACTAAGGTTATACTGATAGATACTTAAAAAAGCAGCAAAGAAAGAGGAAGCAAGTGTGATCAAACCAGGTATTGATCTCAAAAGAACACCATTTCCTATGTATGGGACTCATATCCATGGGTTCAAAGAATCATTTTTTAAAATAAGCATTTGAAAATTGTGCTTAGATCTGTTTTCAACACTGAAAATGCCTAGGAACAACAACAGCAAAAAAATTAATCTACTCTGCCTTTATTGTGAAAAAATGTCATGTTTTTGGGGTTTTTATTTTGACTGAGGCCAGAATTTCTATAGATGTCCGAGACAAACAATTCTTCAAAGATGTTTGTTTGAAAGACATGAAAAAAATACTGTTAACTGGTTAGTAAAATCAGTCAGGTCTCCTGAGAAAGATGCCCCTTTAAATTTTTTCCCTTAATATTATCATATAAGACCAGGAATAAGCAATTTACAGATCTAGTTTATTTTATAGTAAGAACTCAGAAGCTTCTTCTTTTACATGCTGCAAGACCTTGGTTCCCAGGAACGCTTTCTAATGCTCATTACAGCACAACGATTGGACAAATCAATCTTAAGATCACTCTTAAAAGGATCAGAGTGATGACACCACATTCAGGAAAATCAAATATGGAAAGCTCCAGCCAAGCCCCACATGAACAAGTGAGTAGCAGAGCCTGAAAAACATCAAATCTGTGAAAGAATGGTCAAAATAACTGTAATATCCCCTAGGTATCAAAAGTGCAATATAACCTAAAAGCACACTAAGATGCGCGCACCTGAGAATGATCTCCTTGACTATGAGGATTAATAATAACCCAAACATAAAACCTTCACCCTAACAAATAGACTGTGTAGGAAAAACTAGTATTACTGACACCTTTTAAGGGACAGAAGGCATTCTACTAACAGTTCCCAGAGCTCCCAGATCTATTTTGGCCAAACTGTGGCAACCCACAACTAACATACAGACCTGTCAGCAGTTAGATCAATTGAGATGAACGTTAGGAAGAGACCTAACTACTTTCCAAGCACAGAGATGGAAAGATCACTTTCTCGCTGGCTATGGTGGCTTTGAAGACTGTCACCTGTAAATGACAAGTCCAAACATGCAGTAAGAAATTACCTAGGCTTTCTCAAACTCTGACCTGTTGGCATGACAGTCTCTTTCCCTTATCCAGCTGCACCACATCTAGCACAATACAGAAGATTTCCAAGGTCTAATTTATACTGAAGGGCATGTGACAGCAAAACCAAGTCTTCCATTCCTCATTCCATATGACCGCCTCAGCTTCCCAAATGTGGCTAAGAGCTGTTTAGAGATGTAGTCTGATCACACATTCATAGTTGAACTATGTGACAGACCAGCTTGTGAGCCAACATACCGATCTGCAAAACTTAAATATTAACCTTAGGATGCATTTTTGTCCCATCCAGAGCAGCATAACTTAAGGCTGTGAAATGGTACAGTACCACTCACTCCCTCTTGCCCCAAATGTGAACTCCTGATGCTTCTCTTGTTTCTGATCTGCTCATCATCAGGCACAAGCTGGATCAACTTCTTGACATGACAGAAGCGTTGAGATTCTTGCTTTCCATCGGACCAGAAAGTCCATCCAACTCACCTTCTGACTGCACGATTGCTAGATCTCATACAAGGCAAGATTAGACGAAGAAGGAAGGAACAGCACAGCTGACAGTACACGGTACTTAGCCGGGGTAAGGTGTATGAAATTACACCTTAATATAAAGGCCATGGAACAGGGTAGTAACAGATAATCCACTACTTAAATGAACACAAATCAATAAGCAAGAAATATCTGCTAAGGTTTCCTGAGGTTCATCAAGAAACAGAACTGGAAAAACTGTCAGTTGTAGGAGAAGGGAATACAGGTGACCTCACCTGTGATAACTAACAGCTGTGTTAGTTACCCAATACAGCCTCACCCCTGATGAGTCAATATCCAGCTATATCCAATAAAGGTAAGTGTGATAAAAAGGAGTGGGTTAACTGGTGAGATGGATCATGAAGAAGAAGGACCCTGGGAGAGAGAATCACTGCTGTGGGCTCCGTCTGGGTCTGCAGTTACAGCCTGTTGTTGGAACCTGCAGTCACAGTCTAGCTGGGTAAAAGCCTGCATTCGGAGTCTGCAAACTAATACCTGCAGTCAGAGTTTAGCAGGAAATAACCAGTAGTCAGAGGCTGCAAAGGAAACCTACAGTAGGAGCTTGCTGCAGGCAGAGTCAGTGGATAGTTGGTGTCAGGATGGCTGAGCTGTAAAGAGGAATAAAGCAGGACTCTTCATGCTGGGATAAACAAGAAGTCTGTGTCTCAGCTCATTTCTACCCTATAACAAGAGGGCTGCTGCAACAGTCACTGACTCAAAACTGAGTCCAAAGAAGGCAATGAAGCTGGTGAAGCGTCTGGAGCACAAGCCTTGTGAGGATCCGTTTGTTGAGCCTGGGAAAAAAGGAAGCACAGGGTGGACCTTATCATTCTCTACAACTACCTGAAAGGAGGTTGTACCAGGTGGACATTGGTCTCTTCTCCCAGGTAAGTGAAAGCGTAAGAGGAAATGACCTCAAGCTGCACCACAGAAGGTTCAGATTAGATATCAGGAAGAATTTCATCAACAAACAGGTTGTCAAGCACTGGAACAGGGTGTCCAGGGAAGCGATGAAGTTATTGTCCCTAGGTGTACTTAAAAGCAATGTAAATGTGGCACTGAGGGACATGGTTTAATGGTGAACACAGTAGTGGCTGGGTTAACAGCTGAACCCAATGATCTTGGGGGTCTTTTCCAACCTAAATGATTCTATGAAACTATCATTCCTCACAGACTAAAGAAATGAGCTCACTTGAAATGGCACACTCTTTCCCAGAAACAGGCTAGGGGCAAAGATCATATGAAAGCTGTTCAACGCACATATTGACAACAATCCTTAAGCAGGAGGTATCCTATCCAAAAGTATATTTCACAGCTAGACTCATGTCTCTGTGGCCATAAATATTAAATCAATTACGATTTTCAATCACCTTGGCTGAAGACACACCACCAAACTTCATCTTGCACACAAGCTGTACAAGTCCAAAATGGATCAGTCTCTTATTTTCCTAAGAGAAAACTCCTTTTTCCAAGATGACCGGAAGCTGTTTGCTCTAATAAAATCAACCAAACTGTCAATCAAGCTCTCCTAAACTCTTATTGGAAGGGGATAGGTGAGATTGACTGGGGACAAAACAGTGTTTTAAGGTAATTTCTGTACCTGTAAGAATTACCTTTAGGATTCAGCTCATTACTGTTTCCACTGAGAAGAAAGCTTTTCCATAACAGGAGATAGCTTTTAATTCCCACCATACCTCAGATGTTCTGTTTGGAAGCATAAATTACGGTGGTGGTAAGAGTGATGTGAATCTACCCCTTACCATCCTGTGGGACTTGCTACCTCAGAACATGAAAAAGGCCTATGCTGCTGAAGGACTACAATCTGACTCATTTTTTTCCCCCATTGGGACTATCAGAAGCAGCAGCTCTCTAGAAAGCCTTCAATTATTATGGACATATTTTTGTGTTGAATTGACCCTGAAAAAGAGTTGCAACCATCACCAAGAAAGATGTGAAATCTATTGAATGTCATCTACGAAATAGAACTCCATAAAGAGAAACCTTCCCTGGGAAGAGGAAATATGAATTCAAACCCATCAGACAGTTCAAGAACCATCCCACTTAGCAGAAAGCTAGCCCCAATTAAGACAAAATTGTAAAAACTCAGCCTGGGGAGTTCAGGAGTTCCCGCAACTTCCTATCCTTTCAAGTACTCTTCATTTAATCTCGATACAGAATGTAATGATCTACTAGAAGCCAGTCCCTGGTCTTAAATGGAGCCCATTGTTTATAGTTACAGTTATGCTATAGTTTAACCTACCTACTAACAAGTCTAGAAAAAGGAAAAAAATGGATCAGGACAAAGAGCTCCCAGGTGGTCAGGCTTTAGGTCAGGCCACCAGAAAGCTCTTCATGAAGAGCATGGACCGCTGCCTTACAGTAGAAAGAGGGATCCACAAACACACCTGGATTACCCAAGCACATCAGGTTTAACTGAGACCAAACATGGACTGTTGATTTCTGCAATAAACTTGTTACCAAACAGCTCATCATCCACTTACAAGTCCTTTGGCACTGGCAAGACTGGTGCTAGGGGAACTATTTGTATACAGAACTTTGTTGAATGCTGCTCCTCTTGCAAGCCAGTGGCATGATGGGGTCTGAGATTCAGATGTCTCCGGTACAGACAGCCCAGAACTCACAGATAGGTCAGACATGACACGAGAACACTGCTGCTGGGACTGCTCCACAGGTTTGCAGTTGTTAAAAAAATTCAAACATTTCCCAGATACAGTAATAAGTGCAAGTCCATACAAAATGCACATACTGATGACACATGAGGCTCCCATTAGATGCTGTACAAATATTCTTTTTGATGCCTGTAGTAAATACAGATACCTCGCAAGAGATTGACTATATCCTTCAGAGAAAAACAGAGAAGTTTATGGAGGCCCGGACCCAAGACTCCAAGCAAAACTTCAGGAATCCCTAGGTTATCTATCTGCACTTAGGTAAGAACAAAGTTTCATTCAGTACCAAGAACTGTCAGACAATACACATTTAACAGTGACCTTTAATATCTTAAAACAGCAGTCTCAAATGTCAGTGTGCAACACTCTGTTCCACTTCTTCTGTACCTCTGTCACAGGACAGTCTCAACCTTTGTGAATTTAATACCACTGAAAACCTAAAGGATTTACAGGCACTCTTAAAGTACTGCCAGTTTTAAACTCAAAGTGAAAGACTGCGTCCACTTTGATGTAAACTTAGTAGAGGAAACTATTTCACCTTCCAGTGACACTAATGCTGGAAGTTTACATCATGACTAAAGTTTGCAGTTCTATTGAGATGGTTTATGCGACATCTTATAGCCATCCTTCCCTGTGATTAGCTGGGGAGCACAAAGCCATTGGGATTTCAGGGAAGTCTCGGGGAAGAGACATCCTCTGATCTAGCCCAAATTCACACTGAGGATTACAACAAAAGGTGCTACAGCAGATACATGAATGAAAATACCACATGGCTGCCATGCCTTCACTGCCTTTCTCCTCTCTCTTTCAAATAACTGAAATTGCAAAGGTGAGAGCTCAAAGTACTGGTTGTGTTTCTATGAAAGAGACTAAGAACTGCATTAAAATGGCACATCTAGATCTCTGTTCCTTTTACTGGCAGTTCTGGCATTATGATCAAACAGGACTGATTTTATTAGTTTTTTTTAATATAGTACTTTTAATTTTTTAAAAAAAATTTAAATACATATCAAGTCTTTTAAAACAACTTATGGGGGCATGTATTAAAGAACCAGGGAAAATCTTAGCCTTGTTGTCTAGTTTTCTAACTGTCTAAACAAGCGATTTGATCACACGCATTTCTTTCTGCCACAATACAAACATGCATCACACTGAACATTAAATCAGCAAACCCTCCTTTGAAATACTTCAAGTAGAATGCTTGAGGAAAGACCAATTATCTTCTGGATCTCTTCCACACTATCAGAATCTCACATTGGATTCATCCTGGGTTTTATCATACTCTTTTGATTTCAGTGCTGCACATTGAAGTATTGCACTCTCATATCCCTGGGCAGCTTAAATTTCTGTGCAGATTTCAATACAACCACAGTTAAACAATAAATAGCAACATTCCTTTTATGAATCTAGACCCAGACATTCCTAACTGATTACACAGACAAATGGATATTGAAAAAGTGAACTAATTACCTCTCAGAATCTCTATTTGGATATGATCTTGCAAGTGGTGATACTGCATGGCTAAGAACAATGTAGGCATAATCAAAAACTTGTTTCACTTGCATGGCACCGTAAGAACTTCTGCCAACGTCGTTTCCTGAAATAATGTGACAGTCATCAGATCATCTTTTTTTAATATCAGTTACCAAAACATTACTCATACTTAATGCTCAGAAGCCTTAATACAGCTTAACTCTGTTTAAACCAGTTATCCCATCCTAGCCACATCAAGAATGCTTAAGTGTGTCTATTTCAACAAAAGAAGTTGACCTTAGGAATGACACTTAACATTATGCTTTATTCAATTTACCGCTTTTAAAATACTCACATATAGGGCTTGAAAGAAACAGAGCATAGAGATCAGCTTAAAGCTCTTAGAGCTGTCTTCAAGAGGGAACCTACCAAGCTTAAAGCATCATATCTCACTTACCAGTGGAGTTGCTGCAGGCCAAATTCAGTTTAAAATTTCACTTGTGTAACCACATTACCTTCATAAGATCCGACAGACTCTCATCAAACCCTCTTTAACTATATCAAAACTACAAATTAATAAACCAGTGCACACAGATATTTATCTCCACAGGATAAGCCAGTTTTTCAAAAATCTATCATAGAAGATTCTAGAAGCTTTTATAGTACTGTTTTTTGATAAAGTTTGTGGCACTCTCAACTGCCCTACTTTAGGCATGAGCGACATTTTAACTGGAACCTTTTCTAAATCTATTGGCATGTGAGGAACTACAGAAGTTAAGAACATTCTTAACCTTCTGACACCTTCCGTATCAGTGACAATGTACAAGAACTGATTTCCCATCTGATACCTAGAATAGTCTTGCTATTACTAGCAGAAAGCATTTGGTGGCTTTCTGCAGACGTTTTTGGCACCAGACATCAAAATTCACTGTCAGCACTCAATTTAAGGAACAAATACAACAGCTTTCAAATTGCATAAAATACTGACTAGGTTTTGAGTGGGTAGAAAATGCTTAGAGTGAAAGGTTCCCTCCTTCAGAATGATGCGTGAAATGCTCTGAAAACACTAGAAAACTATGAACTACCAAATACGAAAATCAGTTCAGGGCCCATGAATAAAAGAAATCCATGAAAATTCTGCTCTTAAAAATTGATGGGTTAAGGACACAATCCATCCTTTGGAGGACTGAACCCAACAAGGCTGAACTGGACTTTAGAGGAACACTTCACTCCCCTGAGTGTTTTGTCCAGCAAGCCACTATAGACAAACATGCTGAGATCTGCCATCCAGGGGAAAAAAACCACAGACTCCTTTCAAAATTCTCCAACCATAATGCCACTCTAACAGAAAAGCATAATCAATGAAAATTAACTGAAAACATAAAAGCATTTTGGGAAAACAGAATTTTTCCAGTAATCACATGGTCAAATAAAAACTGATCAAGAAACACTTCCTGTTCACTGACATAACTGAGTATCTCACACTGAATGGACCACCGCGGTATCTATCCAGCAGCCACTAGGCTCAAAGTTACAGAAGCCTCTCTAAATGGTTTATCTACTATTGGACTCTATTCTGAAGTAAAAGCAGAAATGAGTGTGGGCCTAGGACAGTAAATCTAGGAGGAAACAGAGTAATGTTCTTCACAGAGAATTTCACAAAGGACTTAGTCCAAAGGTGGCTGAAAAGTGACCAAAATATTTTAGTGGTCACAAAATCAGAACCCAATGTTAATTCTACCAGAAAGATAATTATTAATTCAGTATGGGCTTTTCAGAGGCAAGACACTTGTATCCAGCCACATAATGATATTCTAAACATAGATATGTAAGAGGATTAAAGTGAGAAGCAATACAGAAATGGAATACGTACAAGTGGCTGAACACACGTAATTGCACCTACCACTAAGTTCAAGTCCATCTATGGCTGGACTTGATGTTAGGGCTCTTTTCCAACCTAAGTGATTCTATAAATTCACATAACATGAATTAAGAATGCACACGCAATGCACATGCAAAGAATCTGTATTAGTTTAGTCTAACCTAATGCTTGGTAGGTACATTTGACACGTATCCTGCATAAAGTTATGCCAAAATGAAGACAGGGCTGCCACAAAATATTGGCTATTCCTTTCACCAGCTGTCATTGCCTTCTCTGTTGTGCCAGCAAAAGAAATCATAAGCCTTCCCTAAACCACTTACAGTAAACTTGGGCAATTTAGTTTAAGTCAATGAAGTTGTGTTTGAGTTTTGACTGAAGCAGATTTGAGAACAGAGGCAGAATAGCTCATGCCACAGCATGCTTAGGCTCCTGGATTGCCTCATTCTGCACCTGTAACTAGTTAACAAAGATGTCTGAATTAACAGTTTTTAATCAATTATACAGTCTGCAGAGCTTTCTACTTGGGCTGGAGCTACTGTGAACTGCACCTGCCAAGTCTATATAAGGATGACCCTAGCCAATCCAGAACACAACATATTAAAGAAGCCAGAAGATCACACATTTGCATTTTTTGCCCTGAATAGATTTTCTTCAGAGAGATCACTCTCATTAGAGAGCCTCGTCTTATATAACTGAGCAACCTTCCTTTGTCACAATCTAGACTAATCAGTTAAAGCACACAACCCAAATGCCGTCACTCTTTAAAAAAATCATACATACTTCAATCCTCAGATGTACATTAGCAGATAACAATGGTGTGTGATTTCATGTATAATTCAATCCTTATTTTTTCTTACAAAGCCTTCATCCCTAAAGGAGCATGTCCAAAATTTCCATCACTTGCTATCAGTATTACCACTCCATCAGGTAGCCTTCCTTTACCTGAAGCAGTTTTAAGAACACGGCCTGGAAAGGTAAAGGTAAGACCATGAGCTAGGACTGAAGCAGACCCATTTATGTTAATCTATTAGCTAGTAAACAGCTTTTTGCAACATTCAGCATTAAAGAGGTTCTTTCAAATGCTAAGTTCAATGAACCTGGGTACTTTTATAAACACTTATGTTTTATACACACACACGAACATATATATATTTTAAGGTTCCAATGACAAATAGCTGATACTGAAAAGCTGCAATGAGTAATTTTGGGCAGCCACTAAGGGTAGAAGAGAGAATCTCACAGATGCTGCTAATCTCAGATCTATTTACTTCCTGTACTTGTGACCTATCAAGATGCAGAAGCAAGCAACATGAAGCATAATAAACCCTGCAAGTTAAAGATTCTCTTTTCAAAGAAAACACATCGCATTTAAGGTCTAGAACTTTCATTACTGCCCACAGAAACTCAGAATGAAGAATAAACTTTCTCTTGAATGGAGCATCACAGGTGGAACTCAAAGTTTTAAACTTGGTGTTGAAGAGTAGCAATTTAGCTACTCTAGCCACTGCCAGCCTGAAACTAGATCAAAATTATTCCTGTTCTGAGCATCAGAAATGACTGGAGGACCTTGATAATCACCTTATTCACAAAGGTATAAAATAACAAGCCCCCCAACAGTCTGCTGGGTAAGTGCCAAGTTTGTTTTGCAACCACAGATTAAAAGATTTGTCAATTGCAAACAGTCAAGTCTTCCAAGACAGGCTACTGCTAAATCAACTCCAGACAAACCTCTTCCAAGATGACATCATCTACCCTCCTCCAACATATTCCTGTGAACAAAGTTCTGAGTGCCTGGCTCTGCAGTTCTTCTTAATAAAAGCTGTTACTTTTTACATATTTTACAAAAAGGACAAGTGCTTTGAGAAGCTGAAATGGTGCAGCTACAAGATGTTTATGGAAACTCCCTCCTTTAGACAATGCTAAGGAAATCTCATCTCATTACTCTGTCCTAGGACACTAACTCAAGATGAAAGATCTTAGACTACGTACAAAGATCAAGTAAAAATGATTACTTCAAAATGCATCACCACTATATTAGTCTGATAACTCAAATCCAGACCTCAACCACCTTCCCACTTGAAGTGTGGACTTCCGACATCTTTGTTGAAATCCTGGTTCTTAAATCAAAGAAATTATCATCTTCTGGCACAAAATGATCAGTCTCTGAATACCCTGCAGTACCTAAAAGAATCTAAGAAAACCCACTACAACCAAAACAACAACACAATAGTTTGATGCCTGTTTCTTCCAAATCCAGGAACTAACAGAAGGTAATGAGCAGGTAGAATGATGTATCACATCCTTTTGATAACACCTTTCCTCTCTTAGCCAGACATCACCCACCATTTCACGCTGAATAAAAAACAGTTCTTCCAACTAAAAGAAACTAATCCCACTGAACACATTCCTGTTCCCTACAAGACTCCTTTAAAGATATTCTTTTCATTTATACTCTTCAGTATCCCATTGTTTAACTAGTGCATACACTCACATGAGCGACTTTTACACTACTTTGATAATCTTTGAGAGAGGTTTTTTAATCTCTGTATTTTTTTGTCTCATTCTAGGATTAAGAAGACATCTTTTCAAGTATTCTTCCAAGGTTTAACAGAAACTTTAGAGACAGTTGTGATCAGGATAAAAAAAAAAAAAGGGATTGAAAAACAACTTAAAAACTTGAACATACCGTGCAAACACAGGTTTGCAGGGGTAAAACTCTGAAGCAGCTTATGCTACCTTAAGTGAAGACATCTGTGTCCACTCTTTATCAAAATAACTTATTCCCATCTCCTTCATAGTACTGCTGCCAACCCTCAGAGTCAGACACTGAGTAGATCTGAACACAAACTAATCAGAAATGACCTTTCAACTGGGCAAGGACCTGAACCCTTGGAAAAGATTTTTGTACCAGGACAGGAGGACTAACAGAACTCAACTAATTAACAGAATTCTAGACGTTACTAACATACTTTTGACAGGCAGTTTTAGATACTGTAGGAATACATGATTAAATCGGGATCTAAGGAGGCTGTACTCATCAGATCTGATTCAAAGAGCCATCCTGTATGTTCAATGTAATTTTCCTCGTAGCTTCATCTGGCAAGTTCTGAAGGTCTGTGATAGCTGCTAAAAAGTATCCTTATGAGACACAGCGGTCAGATAACTTCAAAATATTGTCAGCTTTAATTTCCATTGCCAAAACACTATCTCCTGTAAAAATTAAATTATCTCACACCATACAAACTCTTCTGGACTTTAATTCTTATCAACTCTTTGACAGCATACAGCTATTCTTTCTTCTAAACTACAGTTCTTTGTTTCTGCAAGATTAATGCTAGGAGGAACAGTTCAGAGCCCCTATTAGACTTGAAAGGTTTTTTTTCTCTTCTCCAGAGTACTATCAGCAGTGATTAAAACATTGCATAGCACACGCAATTTGCTCTCCTTCAGCCCCCAACAGATAGGAACAGAACTGGAGGACAATAAAGATTTTTGACTCTAGACAATTGTGGCTCATGCTGCTATTCAAATGGGTCTTCAGGCAAGTAAGTACACGTCTCCTAAAGGAAATCTCATTGACAGTGACAGTTATCCACAATCACACTAACCTACGCTTGGCCAAGTACAACAGTCATGATGGACACTAACTCCGAGTTACCAACAGATCAGACACATGATTAGACAAATGAGTATCACAGCCTGCAACCTGTTCTAGGGAACTATGAACATTAAGCATATTGAGTATTTAGAAAGGTGCCAGACTTCAGCTCCTGATCCATGGTATTTGCTTTAAAAGTGCTGTAAATAAGCAGTCTACACACAAGATGTGACAGCATGGACTTTGACTGCCAACTGCATTCTACAAGTACTTGTGTTGAAGTCCAAATTAACTGAAAATTGACTTTGTTAAAAGGCTGGTTTGGAATTTCAGCTGCTTGTGATGGTCTAAATAGAATACAAACTGAGTACTATAAAGCTGGAAATTTTCCTGAGGCACTGAGCCAAAATTAAGCTCAATTTTTTTGAGGGTTACTGAATCAAAACCAAATCTAAAAAAAATTATTAATTTTAAGTATTTTCAAAAGAACATGCATCTTTAAAACTCTAACTGGCATTCCCCCTAAAGGTCCCTGCACAGCACAGGAGCCACTTATGCAAAGCGCTCTCCACACCACCACCACAACACAGCTCATTTTCACAGATACCCACCCCTGTTCCTGTGCAGCCTCTGTGGCACTGCCCTGCAGGACAGGTTCTGCATCTGGGGCATTTCTTTCCCCTATGGTGTGATTTATCTGACATATGGCACCACAGACTGTGGCAGGAAAAGCTACACCTTCCAATCTCATTCTCACAGCAAATAATGGAGGGCTATCCTACTAACAACCCCCCTTCCAGGATTTCTGGGAATTCTTTCTTTCACTACCTTTCAGGGCTGTCAGAGAATCTTATTATGTACTCAACACAGCTCTGGATATCCAAAGCATTATGCAAGTACACTGTTTGCATGTAATCCAATTTACTTGGGCTAAGAATCTTGGGAGACCTCAGGTCCATATCCCTCAGGCCTCCTACCTGACTGTACCTCTAAGCCAGCAACAACCTCTTCCCAGTGCAGCTTCTTAACTCGTCTGACAGACTGACACAAGCTGAGAGCACAAGCTGAGACAGCGCTGGTGTACTGCAAGAAGCGTACAGTCTTACCAGGCAGGAGAGGATCTTCAATACATAACATGGATGGTCTGTATCCATTAGTCATGACTTTCATGATTTCTTCTTTGGCAATATAGGCACCTCCATTTTTTATTCTAATACCAGTTTTCAAGTAGTTAAAATTCCTTCCATAGAGTTCAAAAAATTCTATTAGAAGCATTCCAAGGTTTTCATCAGCTCTTCTGGCATCAATTCTTGGATGTAGCTGTAACATAAACCAGTTTTTGCTTATTAAAAATTAGTATTTTTCAGACCATAACATAGGAAACAGCTGAGTATTTCTTCACATAAGTCTCAACTGAGTCTTATTCCCTCCTCATGTACTTAAACCACTCTCACATAACAGAGAGGGGGCAGCACTTCAGCAATATCTGGAAGCCAAAGAATTCTTTCATCTTTCCTCATACAGCTTTTTGAGGATTAGGGAATTCTTATCCCTAAGTCAAAGGCAAGAAAGAAGAACTGCATACTAATTTATAGCCTAGTTAGTAACAATAATATATAACAATAACAATAATAATACCTGATCTATCACAGCAAATCCACCCATCAATTTTTTCAGAAAGTGGGGGGCAATCTAGTTGGCCCACCTTAAATACAGTTTGTGCCTGTATCTCCACTTACTATATTTGGTATACAAAATCTATAGTAATGTTTCAGTCAACACCACAAGCAGCAGAATATGTAAGTTTTCTATTACCACAGCGGCTGAGAAATGCTAACCCCATACCTCATCATACCTGGACGAGCCTCACGGTCACAACAAAGTATTAATAAAAGTTGTAACTTGTTTGTAACGCTGTAACTAGTAAGCCTGCCAGTCTTAAGCATGTCAAAACCTAACCAACATCTAAGTAAAAAGAACAACTTGACTGTTGGATTTCATCATTTCAATAAACGCTGAAATGAACTACTCTGCACATTTAGTACCAGTAGTCCGGGAAGCAAAAGACAAAATGCATCCTGCAGATTTATCAAGCACCATTAAGGTGATTCAGGTACAGGCCCTGGTGTAATGCACAGCCTCTGTGCCTTTCACAAGGCCCCTGCTGCCGTTCCAGTCCACACAGGGTAGATCCTGGATGTTTGAGAGGTAGTCCACAGGATTTTTCAAGAGTCAAACACTCAGAGCCATAACAGTAATGCTGTGCATTGCAAGGGGCATCTGAAGAAAGAGTACAATAAAAGAGCATAGGTACAGAACCCAAAATATTTTAAAGAACATAGAAACAAATAAGGAACAGACTTACCTGCAGGAAACTAATTGCCATTAAAATTAGGCTGTAAGAGCTAATTCCACCAGTAAAAACTTCATTCAAATCCCTCTGAAGGAGGAACTGTTTTAATACTAAAATCAAGTAAGGTAGCAAAGAATATTTCTGCAAAGCAAAGTAAGTCTTATCAATGACAATGTCAACATTCCAAAACAGATAAAGTACAACACACAACTATTATATCTCAACACACAACTATTCATCTAATACAAAAATATTTCCAGTGCTGTGCTATACAGTGTTTCCATGGGAAGAACTGAAACATGCTTTTTTTATTCTAGAAATGGATGAACAGACTTCAACTCTCATTTGATTGAAGACCTTACGTATCATATTTCCCACCTAAACAGTAAGATTTTTATATCCTCCTTTGAATACCAGTGTCACCTACCATAAAGCTTTCACTCTAAATAGTACTTTTACTACAGAGCCTAAAAGGCAACTTTTAAGTGTGTAGCTACAGAAGATTTTTTTTTTTACAGTTTAGCAAGACAGTATTCATAATGCGGCATTACTTAAATTCAAGGTAAGCAAAACTTGAAAAGAGACTTGCTTCAGAAACTAAGTTTAGTGCCTATCGGCAAATCTAGACATGACTGTAGAAGTCCTTTCACAGTGTACAGATCTACTTACTCAAACACCTAGCAATCAAAGGGAACACTGAATGGACACCAATAGATAATAAATTAAAATATCTGTGTTTAATTAGTATTAATGAGAAGAGTCTTCAGCCACAAATTGTCAAGTCATACCAAAAAAGGTTAGCTAAGCATTTAGCACATCCTTGGTAAGTAGCATAGCATTCAATACATGGCTGATACCTTCATGTACTCCTTGATAAATCGAGCTGCCTTCACACCAGTTTCTACATTAAAACTAATGTCAACTTTCACTTCCGTCTCCTGGTCAGTGAGTTTTATTATTGGTACCTGAAAAGATTAAGACAAGAACGTGAATCCCCAGAAATACAACACTGGTGCTGTTCCCTGGCTTACTCAAGACACATGGATACTTAGCAGCGCAAATGAATGCAACTTTCAAGTCTGTCTGAGAGGAGGTAACAATCCTAACCTGACTGACAAGTGACTGCTTTCTAGGGAGGTGATTAATGTACAACCACATTAACCTACCATCACTGCAGTACTCTCCCATAGCCATTAGCTATCTGCCTTCACAGCTGCAATAGCAGTGTTTCATAGGACAACTTAATTTACTTAATTTAATGACTCATTCCAGTTAATAATCTAATCTAAATTAATCTTCTAATCTCATAACCTGTGGGAACTGCACTTCTCTGACTCAGCATTGCACCATTCACTGAACTGACGGAAAACCAACCTTGCATATGCCTGTTGGTTTATCAAGATGAACCGGTTCAATGCAGAGTCAAATGACAGCCCGAACAGATAAAGCAAAGCAGCCGTAGCAATATGGCAGCCGTAGCAATATGGCAGGAATAAATTAATATAAAATGACTGAATATGCAAGTTTAGCTTCACACCACCACCTAGAAGGCAGTGCCCTATAAAATCATCTTACAATCACAACCTAAATTTCAGCTGACAGCATTTCTTTTAAATTGAACTCCTCATATTTTTAATCTGAAATGGAAAACAAAAAGGAGAAGTACAGCATCATTTTATACCAACACCAGAAGAAAAAAATAACAAGGGACAGTAGAATTGTAAGCCTAGCCTAGGGCCATCTTCCATCATTAACTGGTAGTACAGATTCTGAAAATCCCATTAGTACTCAGGTAAACCAAAGAATACCAAAGCTACTGTTATGTACTGTTACTCTAATGAAAGCCACAGGAATATTATGAACCTAAAAGAGGAAGACTATTTTAGAGACCACAAAGCAGAAGCTTGCTAACAGAAGTCTGGAATACTCACCTTAGTCCCCTGAAGAAATTATCACTTGCTCAGTAACATAAAATTCTCATGCATTAAGTTTTTAACATATTCAGCATGATTCAGAGTTACAAGAAAGATGCAAGAGATAACAGATATCAGTTTCACAAATGGCATAATGCTCTCAAGTAGTATATTTTGGATGGGAAAACCCAATGTTAGCTTTGGAACACTTCCACTATGCCACCAGAAACAAGACAACCTGAAAATCATGTTGAAAGCTAGACAGCTCTAGTTACTGGTTTAACAAATTCCCCTCAAAGGTCAGTGGAAAAACATTATGCAAGTATTTAACTTATTTTACTGAATATTTTGCAAATACTAGCTTTCAGATCTTTATTGACAATGTAAGTATAAAGTACGGCCTTCAGCAAACACAGTACACAGAATTACCAATGTCCATGTAAAAGACTCCATGCGATTGCTAAGCACATACGGATTCTACTGAAATCTTGCAGAGAGCTTAAGACAATATAACTTGCTTCAGAAATTAAGAATACTATTTATCACCAACATCTGACGGGGTCTGGAAGTTTTTCAGTTCAGCATTCCAAAGCTATTACTTACCGTAGCTTTGTCAAGTACTTTAATGGAATATGGCTCAGCCACATTGTGTTTTCTCAGTGCTTGCTCCAACAGCTGTAAAGGGGGTCGTTCCCATTTCCCAAAAACAACTAGATCAATATCACTAGGCAAAAAGAACACAGCATGAAATCCATTAAGTCTAAAACACAATACACTACCAAAAAATATGGTGAGATTGGCATTCTACCTATTACAAGGTGATCATTTTGCAACTGGCAATGTAGGTTCCCAAAAAGCTTCTTCTAAGAATGTTCAGCAAGAAGGGTCCACAGTGTTTTAGGACCCAAAGCAGTATTCTAGTTTCTTGCTCCCATTACTCTGATGAGTTCTTCTTTGCATTCCTTTTCCTTTTACCTTTCATGCCCCCTCCCCTCGGACTTCCACAATCCAATCCCCCCCCAACTATCTACTCATGTTGACAGGCATTTTAATAATCCAAAGAATTTTATCAGTGATTGGTATTCATAGAAACAAAATTTCCAGTGCCTTCCTTCTGAAAATTTAATTGACATACAGACAACATCATCTTTAAAGCAGAGCTACATAGGCTTTCACATCCAATTGAACCGTTAAGTGACATGAAATACCAAATTAAGTGAGACACTTTCCTCTCCAAAAAGATGGGAATACAGCACACTATGATGGTTCTTTTGACTTTACACAGTAACTCTGATAAGTGACACATTCTCAGTAATTCATCTTATTTAACAAAACACAATCTTTACAAGGGAAAAGGCTAAACATTCAGTTTTACTGTCTCTTAAAAAAAAAAAAA
The DNA here is from genome assembly GCA_013397315.1 of Donacobius atricapilla. Lineage (NCBI taxonomy): Eukaryota > Metazoa > Chordata > Aves > Passeriformes > Mimidae > Donacobius > Donacobius atricapilla. Next base: position 175,084 of record WBMY01001898.1, on the reverse strand, counting down.
AAACAAAAACAAAACTAACCCCAGACACAACAAAAAAGGTAATTCACCAAAGGGCCAACATGCAGAGCAGAGCACTAAGATGATACATCAAATACTTATCACAAATCTTGAAGTTCAAAAGCTCTTCCCTTTGTCACATGAAATATTAGAAAAATAAACTGAAAGTTTGGCACACCTTCACATTCCATTCTAAACTCCTCTTTGAAATTTACCATATTTCTCAAAGAAGACAAGAGTACACTACTACTTACCTAGTTGGAAGATAAAGCCCTGTACTAAAGCTGCCAAATATCTGGACCTGAAAAGAACACAGCAGGAAAACATCTTGCAGTTATGAATGTTCATTTCCTTTTACTTTCACAAAACTTCATACTTTTCTCCAGTTGCTAAGGATATAGTTAAGTAAAAAAGTTACTTTACTATATACGCTCTGTACAAACACACTTTTTCTTACAGATGCAACTTTCTAGGAAATTTGGCTTCTTGAACATGAAATAACTACCAATCCAGCTAGCAGAGAATTAATTTAAGCAAATTCTTTTCATTATTTATTTCCAGTTTGACAGACATATAAGCTTTTATCAATTTCCTTCCCTCCTGGCTCCTTCCTTTCCTTACAGGACAGCTTTACTGAAGCTGGAAGAGTTTAAGGGAAAATTTTTCCAAATGTTTAGGTTTAAAAACCAGCAAGCACATCTAAACATATCATTCAGATTTTACCATTAATAACAACTATGAAGTAGCAGCAGGTGTTTGTATGCGGCAAAGCAGGCACAATGAAGACACATACATCCCCAGACCACATCAAATACTTTCAGCGATCTTCCTATCTAAAGAATTGAGATGTTCCTCTCTCTCTGATATAGCAGAGCCCAATTTACAAGCGCACTTAGTTTTTTCCTGGGCAACACAGGCCCTTTTCACTGTTGATATCAATTTCCACAAGGTAGAAAAATCTCACTATGAAGGAAAAACATGACTGAGGACGAAGCAGATGAGCTTTACAGCACTTTTAGCTCAGTGCTGTGGCCTGAGCACTCACTGTTGGCCGTGGAATGCTATGAAATCACTGTGGTCTGAAACACTTTTCTGGTTGTTAATGACAATGCTGCAATCTGGCAATCAGAAAGGTGATGCTAGAAATACAATTTAGAATACACTCTTTTTGAAAAAGCAGACTTATTCATCAGGTAACAAAGTGTTTGAAATTACACCAGCTTAGATCGCAACTTATCTCAGGGAGCACAATTTTCCCACTACAGCAGGGCTAAAGTAACTCCCTGAATGTCAAATTTATGAAGAGTACAAAAAAAAAAAGGCATTTAATTGCTTTTTCATAAAATATTTTGATTTAAAAATATCCACACATTCAAGATTCCTTGCAGAAATGGACAAATAGGTAGGTAGTCTCACTTTAATATTCAAAATTAAATTATACAGAGACAATCAATTTAATAAGCTTTTACTTTAAGAAATGCACTACTTAAGCTGACAATTCCTCACATTCCCAATTCTCAAAATGAAAAAAACATTCAGCAGAATTCATTAACCCAAAATCTAGATTAGAAATTTTCCCACTTTTTAAAATAAATCTCCAAATACTGCAAGAACTGTGATATTAAGTCAATTGCCTTAAACTTAAAGAGTTACCGGTTCATTTCTAAAAGAAAGAAAAACAATAGCAAGGTTAAGTGAACCAAGCTCTACAATTTACTAGAAAAGCAAATCACAACTGAAGTTACACTCACATCAGCGGTAGGCCAAAGATCTTTGATGACTGTTTCTATCCTTTTTACCACTTCTCTTCTCATAGCTGCTTCTTCAGAACGAGGGGACATGAAGTCATAGAAGTCAATGATTTCTTCATGAAGTCTAATGGAGAAAGTACGATCAGTTAAAGTGACAACTGAACTATTTTAACTATTACAATAAATTTTTTTACAAGAAACAGGCCGTAGGCTTTACTAAATATCATCCTTTAACTGAGGAGCTCAGAACACGAACTCTAGTAGACATTTACAAAATTTCTTACTGGCTTAGCAGGGAAGGCCAAATTCAACTCCTGATTCTTAATGATTATTTTCTTTAAAAAACAAAGCTGAATCTTAAAAACTACATAATGATGCAATTGTGAAGCAGCACAAGACCAGCCGAAGTCTTCAAGCAGGTCTATTCTCCCAGCAGCTCTTATTTCTGTGTATGTGGCAGTTTACACAGACTGCAAACAGGCTGCCTCACAGCATTAGAGAGTTTTTGCAGAGGACAATAAAAAGGACATTTGAGTATTTCTTGATGTAAAAACATCGACTTTGACACTCAAGCCATTCATTCATATAGAAAGAGACCTTCCAACTGAACTCAAAAGTGACAAATGTTAAATATATTCTGAAGTGTGAAGTATTTTTATACCAATGTTACATGAGGAGTCCTGACACTGGAACCTTATACACTATTAAGCCCTTTTGTTTCACATCTTCCAGTACTACAGAACTCTTGCTGCCAAATTTGAGTCTTCAGGTGAGTGTCACGCTTGCCTTTAATGGAAAAGCATCAATCCATGCCACACAAAAATGCAAATATGTACTGCTGTAACATTTTTCCAAAACATCTTTTTCATGTTGACATATTTGTAAGATTTCGGTCTAACTCACAAAATGCATCTAGTCAACGTCATAGTGAAATCCAAATGCTGTCCTGAACCCAAAAATCATTCTATAGTTTATAAACTTAGCTCTCCAAAAAGAAAATTTATTACCTCTCTAGTAGAACTCAACTCTTTATCTGAGAGTTTTGCAATTCATTTTACTATGTAACTCCCCAGCTACCAGGTAACTTCCAAGAGACCACGTGTCTAATTTTAAAGTGTCAGTATTCCTTTCCACACACAGATTTTCACAGTAAAGCTCAAAGATACTTCCAAAAAAGCATAAATATTTTAAATTACTATTTGCCCCTTCTCTCATCTTAAACTGAGCCTGGACCTACAACTGAACATTTAACTACACAGCAGATTTAACTAACATCTCAATTTGCTGATTAATCCACTTGATTCCAAAATTTTAGAGCAAGACAGCAAATACAAACTAAAATGTTCTTATTTTGGAAAGTATGCTTTTTTCCCTACCTTTCCAAGACAAAAAGACCAATGAATAAAATGCTTCAATACACCTAACAGCAATGGGACAACCTAAAGCCTTCCTATAACACTCTGCAGTAGGCAGATACAGGGTGAAAGCAAGAAGAGCAAAGGGGCAGCCATCCTTCCAAGACTCCAGTAATTTCATCTGGCATACTTTCAGGGTGAATCCCAATCATGACACATATTAGCTCAAAGAACTTAATTCCATAGATTTTTCCAGGTCCTTCAATCCATTTCAGCTTTGTTATTCATGGCATTCCATGAGAATATAAGTGTGCATCAGAATAAAGAGTGCTTTATTTTAAACTGCTGCCTGGTAATGATTTTATCTGATGCTTTCTCCTGCAGCAACTAAAAGTTGTTACTGGCAATTCATCTCAAAACACAAGACTTCTCAGGCTCTCAATCCATTTATCTCTACTCACCAGCAGTTTTCCAAGTTACTAACCCTCATGGGTTTCTATCTCCTTCCACAAGAGCAAGTCCAAAGTTTGATCATTGCTAGCCTTCTTCTGCTTGTTTTCAATTTGCATCACGTTTTCTTACAGGTGGGCAGAAACAAGCACAGAGTCAACACGTAATTTTGCCATTCATTCCAGGACAGACACCTGTTTTCATTTTATTGTCCCTAGACTTGGGAATATTGTTGCTGTTTGAGGGTACCTGAGCACACCACCGTTCTTTAAAAGAGACCATAATGAAGGAGCTTCAAGGTGTTTTCTGAACAAAACCACCAACATAAAGCCCACTCACTGGGTGCATTCAGCCTGAATTATTTTTCTTCAGTCATGATTCTATATTTACTAGAATTTAATTTTACCAGCAATTTTATAATCTAATGAACAATGAACTCCCACTGTGTCTGTCTGCAGTCAGCTCCAGCTTCCTATTATCCTTTCTATCCTTTTCTCCCTCATTTCTTCCCTCCAGGTATTTTTGAACATATCAAGTAACAGTCCTGAGTAATTCTGTTTGTAACTTTCCCTTATTATAAAGTAAATAATTTATTATTTCCTTTGGTTATTTCTAAGCAGCTAACCCAGCAAACCTGTTTGATTTTTACTAAGTCTTCAAAAAGAATCTCAAACACTCTGCTGAAAAAAAATCTGCAGTTGTATTATCAAACTGAACACAGGAATATGGATTAACAATGAATCCTTCAAGCAAATGAGACCTGCGAGACACAACTACCTTTATCAAAACATGCACTATACACTTTCTTTATGTTTGGTCATGCAATAAGTTCTGGTTTTTTTATGGCATCAGCCCCCTTCAACCACTTCAGGAGATCTAGACATTTCAGGGAGAAAATGCATTTACAGTAGCCATCCTGTATTAGGGAAAAGAATAAAAGGGGTCTCCGGCCCCATCACAACCTCCACCACACACGGCACAGCCTTTCAAAAGCAGCCCCAGTGCATCAGCGGGCTCAGAAAAATAGCCAACACACCAGTACTCTCACCCTGATGCCCCACTGAGCCTCTCTTCTGATGATTAACACTGTCACAACTGTTAATCACATTAGAAAGACCCGGAAGAGTATCACTCATCACTAGGCCACATTTCCTTCCCTCATCTACTTTTTAACATGAAGTCAGGTTCCTATTTTCTATTTCACACTCACAAAGCAGTACTTGGTTTAATGCTTCAATCTGCACAGGACAACAGCAAAGGTCTAGATATCAAAGCTCACTTAGAGTGCAAGCCATATTCATGGCTAATTTCTCTGAAATTCTTTGGCATATACCACAAGACACGAGTGTATAACAGATATCATTCTGCCAAATGGATTTAAACTCTTACTGAAATTTAAAATTGCAATTGCCTGGAGTCAAACAAAGTTCTGCTGAGAAGTCTCTTAAGTCCTTCTCTGACAGAAGGCAATTAGTTCACTTAGTCCTTACTACATGATCTGTGTTCCCCTGGTGCCTTTTAATGTCTCTCTCTGAGCCCTACTGACTCTGGGATGTTTCTTGCTTTCGATGTGCAAGACTTTCAGGTCTGAATGCATTTGGCAAACCAGTTCTCAACCCTCTGTCTTAACAGACTTCTATTTTGTTTGCTCTTTCCAGTTTTCCTTAATTCAAGTTTCTGCTTCTTAGGGATCATTTTCTTGGTCTGTGTCCTTCCGGATAAGAACTAGTGCAACACTCACAGTCAGCATAAGGCAGCACAACCACTGTAGCATCTTACCTTCTGGTTTACACCTGAAGAAGCTTCTCAAAGAAGAGATGCTTTTTTAAAATTTAATGTTACAGTAGTTTGCATTTTTGTAAACACCTTCGCTCAGATAAGGTTACTGGAACACTGTCACAAAAAAAAAAACCCAGCTCTCACATATATAAGACAAGATCCTGTATGCTGTTCAGGACGAATCCCAGCATAACTTCTTACTAGCTGAAGAATAATGCAGTGTCTGAAAAAAAACAGGTAACAGTGGAATATTCAGCCAGCCAATAAAAGGATAGTTTTTACTTAAGTATTTTGTCCACGTAGCCTCTATGATTTTCATAAGCACTTCTTAAGTCAGGACTGTGACAGTATTTTAACCATTAGGAACACAATTTCCATTTGCAGCACATGATGTACAGGAAGATACAAGTAACACCCTAACTCTTTTTTTCATAGAACTTCCTTCAATATATAGACAAGTCAGTCTTCTCAATTTTTTTCTGGCTTCTTAAAGAATTTGGATTCCCAACAGCATCACAGCACCTAGCTATCTCCTGTAACATTTTAAGATGCCTATTCTATTACTTTACTAGCAAATGTAGGCCTTTTAATCAACTTTTTCACAAGATGGTATTACTGTATTTATAGAAATAGTGGGAAAGAAACTTGTTGGTAAGCTGTAACTGTACTCTTACCTAATATAAGATGGCAAAGATTAGAACACAGCAGAAGAGAGGCTACTTGCATTTGCTACAATATTCAGGATGCTAATTTTAACAGCCTGGAGGAACTTACCATTTACTGATGTTATTACCACTAAGCACAGCAAGCATCTGCTGCTTAGAGGCTGAACTACTGCAACAGAATTAACATCTTCTGTTTATCAAAAAATTACCCCTTCTACGATTTTAGGAAAGGCAGTCACTCGTCTAGTCTCTAGGTTAAAATTGCACTCAGGCGGCATTTTCAGACTTGTGTAACATTTCTCCTCAAAGGCAGGCTCCTAAGAAAGGAGATCATCCATTTTACTCATTTACCACAAACATTATTATACATACAATTGACTTACTACTTCAGGGGCTAACTTCCACGCAGTGAAACCAAATTCTCAAACATCATCAACAAACTAGAAGGTAAATGAAAAGCTACAGAGACTTTGTTCCCTCAAGTAAGCATCTGGTTCCTTTTCAACATGACTACGCTACTAAGCACATTAATTAATTCTAAAGGCAGAGATAGAAACTTGATTGCATCTTTTATGTTGAACAACTAATGCTTCTTAAGAACATATTCTTTACTTACTAGAATAAGTATTTTTCTAGCTGAAGGCTAACACATCATCCAAGAATCCTTATAAAAGGCAACAATAGATGCCTCACTTAAAGCATGGGGGTCTAACACTAGGGATGTGTTTATTTATCTCTGTTTTCTATCTAGAAAATAGAGGTAAATAAACAGGGACATATAGAGAGCATCTCTAAAGAATCTCTGTCAAAATAAAGGCTAAAAGTCATAGAATTCATTCCTTCTATGAAGCATGAATTCCAAAACACATGTGACTTCACTGTCTTGTGACTAAATGATGAAATGCACATCAGTCACTGCACGTATTTTGGAAATCTGTTGAACTATACCTTCACCTGTGACCAGGGCAAAGCACAGTTGCATTATCATGAAAATGCAGGTGAAATCTCACACTACAACAATCAGATGCATTCAATAGCTGGAATCAGTCAATCAGTCTCACAGTCTCAAACTAAGGAACACATTTCAATGAAATAAAGGAGATACATATTGAGATATATATATATATGTACACAGAGAGAGACAGAGAGAGCAAAAGCAATAATGCATTCTGAGACAGACTTCTCCCAGCATGATCTATGATTAAGACATATGCAAAAGGGGCTAAAAGAAAACTATGATCAAGAAGTGATGAACTACAATTCTTCACATTCCCACTCACAACACCCATCAGATGCCTTTACCTTTGCATACTAGTCCTCCTCAACACCAGGAAGGCTCAGGCAGTACTACTCTATGCCCTATGCAATGTTCTAAGCTTACAAATGGGAGAAACCATGAAAACACAGTGCTCTATTCACAGACCATACTGCTGCACCAAATCAGTCTCATACTACTACATTATTCATACAGCAATTATCTTTGTCACTGTAATTGTATGGAAAGCAGCAAACAACGATGACTGGCCAAATTAAAAAAAAAAGTCAACTATACAGAACTTATGAATCAGAGCTGTGAAATATTTTAAGACAGGTACCCTAAATACCAAACTCAAATAAGAATTGAACTCACTTTGCAAGTTAGCTCCAAAGGAGAGATTAGAAGAAAAAAGTACTTTGTTCTCATCCACAGCACAATGAGTAGTTTATAAAATATATTGTACTTTTTCCACAAGAGATCATATTGTTCTTATGTCCTCTCTAAGCTTTCTCTTTGCCCCACAGTCATGCAAGTCAGAGCCCATCCTAACTTTAGAACCAATTTCCCGCCAATTAGATTTCACCTCTTAAGAATACCTGACAGTTGATGCACTCAAGAAACTACATTTGTTGGATTGATTTACACTGCAAATTTCCAAACCTAAGTAAACAGAATTTATCTGCATTTTGAAGAAAATCAGAAACTAATCTATTTTTGCAAACTATGTCCATCCAATAAAACTCAACCAATTACCTTATTAACGGCTGGAAGGACTCTGAAAAAGCTGCATCATAAAAAAAATTAAAAATTAGCAGATGTACGTCTCCAATTTAATACATGGCAATGTAGATCTGCTACGTAAGCTTCTGGAGTGCATTATTCTTGGACTGATGGACTTCTACACACCACCAAGAAAACATCATAACCATCTTGTTGCACCAGTGCAAGAGAATGCCATATGTTAAACCTTGGGACAAGCTTGCTATGCCAATAAATAGAACCAATAAACCTCAAAATTCCTGTCTTAGTACCATTCTTTTCCAAATGCTCAAAGATAGCGAGCGATTAAATCCCAGACAAGTCAGATTGCAACAGCAGAAACATATTAGTGATGAGAAACCAATTATGCCCATGTAGATCAGGTACTCATTACATCAGGTTAGCCACCAAAACATTAAAGAGAAGCAACTCTTGACGTAATTCTGACCAGCAGACTCTAACTCAAAAGACACCCATCAAAGCACTATGGGCAACAAACCCTTCACATTCAAAGTCAGCATCGCTGCAAGACAAGAAAAGAAAGAAAAGTGATTTTCTGGATTTAAGTACTGCTGCAGTTTGCCATATAATAGAGGAAGGTCCTTTAAAATCATAACCAAAAGAACAATGTGTTTCAGAGACTTTTAAATCTGATGATCTTAAAGGTCTCTTCCAGCCTAGTGATTCTGTGTGTGAAGATATCACACCGGTTGTCTAGTGTGCATCACTAATCAGGTTTTAGGGGAAAAAAAGAGCTTTTACTACTTTGTCATAGGATTCCATCAGAAGATGTCTTCAGAAATCCTGAAGTCATGTACAAAGCAGGAAAAGAGGATTGGAAGATTAAGGATATCAAAAACGATTATGAGGAACAACTTAACAAGATGCAAAGCTATGATTGAGAAAGGCTAAACTAGTTCAAGGGCCCAAAAACCTGCTCCTGTTAAGTGAATTAAATGCTCAGTACAAAGTTAAATGAACCCAATGCATGATATGTAGAGAGGCTATTACTATTTTTTTTTAATTTTTTTTTAATTCCTCAGATTTCCCTGATCCACAACTATAAAGGGAGAACTTGTCTGAAACTTTTTAACAGAAAATACTTCACAGCAAAACCTATCCCTGGTAATTCAGTATTCACCAAAAGTCACACTCACTCAGTACTGCATTTGTTCCGGAACAATAAGCAATTATCTTTTTTTTTTTAATTTAAAAGGATTAGCTTTGACATTCAAAATAGTCAGAGTAGCCTAAAGTAGAATCAATGCAATAAATTAATAGCTATGACTATATCAAGATCCTAACATAACTATCATAAATGGAAGTAGTGTCTTTAAAAAAAAAAACATCCACAGCTACTTGGAAGAATCAGAGTATCATACAGAAAAATCATTATTTTCTTGCATTTCCAAATGGCATTTAACAATGGCCCCATACACCCTTATCCAGGCTTATGAACAAACTAAGCTGACATGGGATGAGGGAATTGTTTTAAACAGGAAACATGCAGCCACAACTCTTAGTTTCCATATTAAAGAAAGATCACAGATGAAGCTTCAAAACACAAAAACATAAGGCAAGACCCGTGTTAGTTATCAGGAGACAAAGTACAAGATGGAACAAGATAGCCCAAGATGCAGGAATACTGTGACACTATCACACAAAGGTGTGGTTCATGTGAGTCCCAAAGATAAAACAGGGACTGCAAAGCATACAGAGGAGATAAACATCTAGAGGCAGGAAACAGTTTCAATACAAGAAATGATTTAACAGACTAGAAAACAAGCAACTGTCAGGTGACTCAACCTCCCACCTCCTCCTTTTTCAAGTCCCCTGCAAAAAGCACTCATGGTCTGCCTCTGTAACGCACAGACCTGCAACTGGCAGCCACTACAACCCTAGTGACAGCCTCAGGATAAAAAAAAAAAAATCATTACATAATGCACAGCTTTACTGAGGAACATGTTCCCACAGGTCATTGCTAATCCCAGATCATAAAAGATCGAGACAAGACAAAATCTACAATAAGCATAACAATGCACTGCCCATAGACCAGGTAGTCCCAAGAACCAGAGATAATTTAAAGCTGGAAGATACTTCCAGGAAATATCACCACAAGCTCATGTTGATATATTCTTTTCCCAATACTTGGCATTGGCCTCTAAGGGTCTCACCCAGTACAGCTGTTGATGTTTTTAGTGCCAGCTGTCTCTACTGCCAAAGCCTAACAACTGGCAAAACCACCATAAAGCCGATGCCAGGATTAAACTGCTCCAAACACATCCCATTCTCCTTTACACACAGATGTGAGCACCTGTCATGGAAGGCCTTCTCATGTTTAACTACTGTAGCTCAGCCTTTCTGAACTCTAGTACCTCTGGTGAGTCTGGAGCCTACTGCTGCCAAAACATTCCTTTCATTCCACTCCCCAAAGCAGCAGTCTCTAACTCTACACTAGGCATCCACTTCACATGGAAACTGTGCTTTACCAAGGCAACTTACTTGACCACAGAGAAAAAGAGATGTTCTGTTCTTCTGACAATTCATCCAGCAGCTACCCTGGAACTTTCCTTCATACCAACCTTCAGGCATGAAAACAATCCATTTAACTACATCCTGATGCTCTCTCCAGAAATTTACTACGACTAACAGGCGACTACTTCCACACTTCTCCTTGCATACACTCCAGCATATAGAACTCCTAGCTCTACCCTGACCCGACAGCCAAGCAAAACAAGAATTGAGTGTACCATGCCTGCACGACCTGCCTCCTACAGGAACATCTCAACTACAGGTGTCCACCTAGCACCACAGACAGACACCAAGGATTGGACAGAAGTGTGGGTAAAGCATAGCCCACTGTGTTCTTTACTAGGTGTTGGAGCAAGACAGCACTGTTAAGCACAGGGAGGAGTTAAGTAGGCCCCTAAAGCCCTTACAAGAGCTGGATATCTCACTGCAGACAGTTAAGGCTTCTGAGCATTTCCAAAGTCTACATTCTTTCAGCTCAAAGTACAAGAAAACACAATTTGTAGAAGGGGATGACAATGTGGCATGCCCACATATTAATTTGTATCTGACAGCTCTGACAGCAGGATAATAAGAAACAAAGGTTGACAAACATGCAACTGGAGCTATGCAGTTCTGAATGCAATGGATTTCTAATAGTGCACTGCACTAAACTGTAATTAAATTTATCTTAAAGTTCTGAAATGTATCAAAAATGCAAGAACACCCCATAAGACTGGAATTAGAAGCACTGCGTACAGGTGAAGAAATAAACACGACCTAACACGGGCTTAGCACACCACTTTATCTCTGGACATCACTTTTTGTGCAGAGTATCATTCAGCTGCACACTGGTGAAGCAAGTCTTCTGTGGAAGCAGTGCCATAAGCTTACCTCGCTTATGAGAACTCTCCCCAAATACCTGCTGTAGTCATCAGGGAACGCTGCCCTGAATCTTCCTTCAGCATAAGGAAATGTGGAGGTCTTGGTGCTCTTGTACTCTACGGCAGAACTTGTGTGTCATTATCAAGAGAGAGGTAAAGACAATAGCTATATAGGGGAAAAAATGAATGCAGGAAGTCATCAGACACTATGCAACACTAATTAGTCCAGGCAGAGCACCATTCCAATGTATCATAACAGTTCTGGTATCCAAACTAATCCTCAACAAGCCAGTTCTGTTGTTTCTGCACAGCACTGTTATGTGCCAAGCAGATATGCCAGGTATTTCAGTACTAATCTCATTCAACATCTACAATTAGACTGAACACTTAGCTGAAAATATTAAGTAGAACAGACTCATATTGTTAAAAATGCTTTAATTCTTTACCTACTTTGTTAAATTCATATAAAGAAGCAAAATAATTAAATCTGATGTGATTTTATTCTATTCACAAGCTATTAGCTACATTTTCAGAGAAAGTACTCTATTAGCTGTGCATCCAAACAAAAGCAGTAGAGGCCTTAGCAAAAAGTTGAGAATAGCTTGATGCAGTCTTTTGAAGTAATATTCAAGCACTTTTAAACTCTCTGGATGCTTAAGTTACTCAGATATATTTAAGATACTGACTCTATAGAAACAGAAGGTATTTGCTGAACAAAGAATGCACACTCTAAGAGGCTAGATGTATGTAGTTTTGACCACACAAGAGGACACTTTATAGAATGAAGAAATAACATGTAGTTCTGAACATTAGTCACAAGAGTTTGAATTAACCTCATAATAGCAAAGGACACTTCCCTGCCTTGCCTCTGAAACCAATCATTTTGTGACCTGTAGTCCTAAACTAAACCCAGGCACACAGGAATTTACACTATTGCTACATTACTCACTCTGTTAAAGTACTGGAATAAATATGGCTTCAATTTCCTCACTCCTTACCTTCCAAAATTCTGTAAAAGCATAACACGCGACAATCTAGGGCATCCAAAAGCACAGCTTTAAAATGAAATCTAATCAAACACAGCTTTTCACACTTGTGTTTTGTGGAAAAAATCTCCTTTACAAAGATTTTCATGCCGCTATCAAAGTGGCGGAAGCATGAGGCCACTGGAAAGAAAGGAATGCTGTATATACAACAGAGGAAAACACAGTGTTTATACAGTATTCCTAAACATCACCATTCCTACCATCACAACGCCACAGACTACAAGCAGTGTGAATACAACTATGACTTTCAGTGCTACGGACCATTCTCAGCTCTGAATGAGAAAGCAGAAGAGCACAGAACTGCTTCAAAGAACGCAGGCAATTCACCAGAAGTACAACTGCAGCCTGGGAGAGGGCTAACAGAGATTCTGTTACCAAAAGACAATACAGTACCACTGTGAGACACTGTGTATCACTTGGAAATTTCAGCATGTTGTAGAAAAGCATTCTTTTAGGAACAATATTCACAGCAGAGTAAGCTCTATCATTCATGTACAGGGTGAGCATAAGAGCACCTATGATCAAGTCCTACATCCTATAATCAATGCCCAAACCAGACTGCAGCTGAAGATTTTCAGAATCACATTTTTCCACAATTGCATCTACCAGTATGGCAACACTGAAGATGCTCTGTCAGCAGATGATGGGTTATCAAAGTGATACTTAGTACCAGGCTGACAGTTCCAGGGAACAGCAGGCAACTAAAGGAACATACGGGATCCACAAGAAACTCCTGTAGGGATCTGTCCCCATCCCATGCTTTTCAGTGCATTTTTATCTGAATTGCCAAATGACACACCAGCCAGGCTTCAGGAAAAAGTTAAGCTCACCACTAAAGAGGAATTGCTGCAGTAGAGAGATACCTAAATCCACTCCATCAGTGACAGTATTCTTATTTCCATCATACCAGCACTTCGTAAAAAAATTACTAACACTAAACAGAAAATTGTTTAAGAACATACGTTGGTCCAAGATTCACCTTGGGTAACAGAACTCACATGTTAAGGCAGAAACTGCTTGTCATATTCAGGTCTATGGTTTCAAGATTCATGCTCTCCTTCAGCACTAGTTAGTTCCTTGCTACTTTAAGGAATGCTCTGGAACTCCAGGATCACACATGCTGCAGTTACTGGTATCCCGCTGCCAGAATCAGGTTCCACTTTTGTAACAGAGATCCTTGACAGAAGATCAGGAAACAGAGCTTCCACTTTCGAAGATAATTAGCAAAAAACTTGTCATTAACACATCAGCAAAAGAACTACCCTCATTAGGGAACTGAATAGTGCAACTGAATCTCAGCTGAACAATTTTCTTGCATATGGATTCTCTATAAACTCATACTTGAAGAGTGGCATAGCCACTATTACAGGAGAGCTAAAAGAAAACAGAAGGGCTGAAGATGAAAAATAAAGATATGTGAATGGCACAGGTGGTGCTGCCTAAGAGCTAGAGGACAGAACTTGCAACGCTTGGACGTGATTGACGGGTTTGCCATTTGTCATGTGGCCATACTCACCTGCTGGGTGAACTCAGGCTGCTCCCTCCTCCACCTGCCTGCAGATCTGCCTCACTCTGAGTTGACTTAAATTAAAAGGTTAAGTCAGTGCTCTACTGCATCTCTATGAAACTAAAACAAAAACTTCACACTATTTTAAAGATACTAGTGGAACTTGAGACATACAAACTTCTTAGTAGAGAACTCAAAGCTCCTAGCACGACACCTTTAAAAGATTCAAATTCTAGCTTCCTGTAAGAAATTTGAATTTTCAGTGTCAGTCTGGAATTAAAAAGCAATATTCAGAAGTCTTGTCCTCCCCCTCTTGAGGTTATGGTTTGCAAAAAGAGAACTTTAAAAATATATATTTAATACTTCGTCATAACTTTTAACATACTCAGCACCTGACAGTACTACACAAAGCAGAAAATTAAGACACTGTCCTTAAGTTAAATCTCTCACTTTAAAATCCCCAGCTCATACCCTGTTATCTTTAGCTATTTCCCCTCTACAAATATGCAGTGCCTTTATTCCACAGGCATCCAAGGGTCTTGATGTTAGGATGTTCCAATGAACTATTTTTGAAGTGACATCAGAAATCTGCTACAGTCAGTCAATGCAGCTAGCACTTTTTCCAAGAATAAAATAACCTTAACTTTAGAAAGTAACATTTCCCCTTGATTGAATGAAATTTGACAGGTGAAACATAGCAATCCCATAGAGCATCCCAGACACGCTGTTAAATTTTAGTCCCTTCTCCATGCCAATCAGATCAAACTGAATAGTCGGCCTTTTAACTACCATTAATACAAGAAAGGTACGGCTTACAAGAGAGGGTAAGCTTCATAAAAGCATTCTCTTCAAAAAGACAAAATTTCTGTACAGGTATTGGCTGGCTCAACCTATCCTAGAGCTAAAACACACTTGAGAGAAATGCCCTAAGACCACACCGACTTTCACGCCTATCTCAGACAGAACTCGGCACCTCCCTTTCAAGTGATGTTGCTAACACTCCCCAAGCTAACCAGCTTGCTGCAGCCTAAGCAGAAGCATTTAAAAATTAACACAAGGACTGCGAGTTCCTCTGAAAGGAAGCCTTCCACCTCCCCCTTACGATGAGAATTGACACCTGGTAGCTCTGACAAGCATCCTGCACACATCCTTGCTTTAATTATTGTCGGTGACCTCTCATAATGGCCTGACAACTTCACCTCTCGACCTACTACAAGGTAAGGCCTAACCCTCTGCATCTACGGGTTCCTTGGCACTGCGTGAATCGCTGCTTCGGCCAAGAGCCACCCAGCCGGCACACACCAAGGTGATTTATTAAAGGGCACGGGTCTGTGCCCCGCCATCCCCTACCATCGGCCTCCCCGCCACGGCCGGCTCCAGAGGAGTTCGTGTGATCCCAACCCACCGCCCCTCTTGCCGGCGGGGCCGCAGGAGGCGGCCGAGGCCCCCCTTCCCTCTGGGGCTGCAGCAGCCCCCGGGGCCGCGGCTGCTCACCCCTGCACGCCCGGGCTGTATTTCCTGGTCTTCCAGGGGGTGCCGGGGCTCTGCAGCGCTGGCTGAGGCGGCTGCCGCTGCTGGTGGGGGGAGTTATTGACGGCGACGCCGCGGCTGCCGGAGAGCAGGTAATTCATCCCATAGGTGCTGGCTTTATTCTCCCGTTTCCTGCGGCCCGGGTGGTACTGATGCTGCTGGGGAGACGCCGGGGGCGGGTGCGGGCTGCGCGCCGGGTGCGGCGGCTGGTGGTGCCCATTCACAGCGTTCACTTTGTTCTCGTGGAAGTTAAAAAACTCCCCGGGTCCGGCCCCGCTGCCCAGCAGCCCGGGAGGAGCCACCGCCACCGCCCGGGGGCCACCGGAGGAAGAGGAGGAGCCGCCGCCTCCGCCACCGCTGCACGATCCCGAGGAGGAGAAGCCGGGGCTCTCGGTGCCGGACTCCACCGACGAGCAGGAGGACGAGGAAGACACGGAGGGCGACTTCTGCAGCCGCCGCCCTCCCTCGCCGCCACCGTTCACCGCCGCGGGGCCGCCGGGGACAGCGCGCACCAGTCCGGTCAGCAGGGCCGGCGGGGAAGGCGAAGGCGAGGGCGGCGAGGAAGAGGAGCAGCAGGCGCCGGGCGCCCCGAGCCGCACGCAGCCGTGCCCGCGGNAGAGGCGGCAGAGTCCAGCGCCGGGGAGTTGAGGCAGAGGTAGTGCGGGAAGCTGGCGCCGCCCCGGCCCCCCACGCCCTGCGAGGTCTCCCAGATCTGCATCCACAGCGCATTCGCGGGTCCTTTTTGCTCGGGCTGGATCCAGGCCACGCGGGGATCCATCCACACCCGCCCGCGCCGGCGCAGCGCGGCCGCCCTGCCTCAGCCTCGGCGCGGCCCCGGCGGCTCCGGAGCTCCCAGAGCCGCGGAACGGGTCAGGCTGGAAGTGCTCCAGCCCCCCCGCTCAAGCAGACGCGTCCCAGAAGCACGTGGCAGGCGATTGCATCCAGGCAGTTCTTGAATATCTCCAGTTAGGGGGACTCGAAAACCTCCCTGGGAAACCTGTTCCAGTGTGTAGTCACTCACACAGAAAAGAGGTTCTTCCACCTGTTTAGGTAGAACTTGCTTTGCGTCAGTTGCTGCCCTTTGCTTCTTGTCCTATTGCTTGGCATCGCCTGACTCCATCCTCTTGACACCTTTCCTTCAGGTACGTACAGACATTCATGAGGTTCCCTCTCACTTGTCTTCCCTTCATCTCTGTGAGCAGCTGGTGCAACCGCAGCCCTGCTTCTGTGTTGGTTTCTCACAAATACTGCGTTGTCTGACCCCTCCATGCCGCAGCTCATTCCTCTGGAGAAGTCTAGCCCAGTTCCCACAAAAATAAAAGGGTGGATTTTGAGGACCAATCCAGAGGAGAAGCAAGTGCAGGCAGACCTCCTTTGGAGAGGCTGAGCAGCGGAGAGTGCAGGGCTGAACAGGGCCGCTCACTCCCTGGGGGAAAGGGGGGGCCTGGGTAATGTGTCCAGGCAGCACCATGCAGTTCATCCCCAAGGGAAGGCCTTTCTCGGATTGGTCCTTCCAAGACAGCACCACAAAGACCCACATTTCCAGTGGGTAATTCAGGTTTTATTGGGCTTGAGTCCAGGACTGTGGACGGGACAGGTTGACAGTGCCTGTTCCAAGGGGTATCTCTAATGATGGGTTTCGTCTGCAGTGATCACTAAGTAAAATGCATACTGCCACTGGAATGGGATCAGACACAGACACATCATGATCTGAAGATGGGCTTTAACAGCCAGCCTCCCAAAATGATGTCCCTAACAGTTCTCTTTCTAATCCTGTGATTTGCCTATTTCCTCAAGCATCTTCAGCATGCATGTGGATATAATGTCCTCGCCAGCAGTCTAGGACTCCCCAGACCGTTCAATAGAGCCCTTAACCTGACTGCAGAACAGCACAGACAGGAGTTGTACATGCATAAAGCCAAATGCTCTCAGGGAAGCCTAGTTAGAACAGCCCTCCAATGCAGTTAACATGGTACTTCTTGAATGAACTAGCTGCCACAGAAGGTGAGAAAAGAAGAGGTCCCGCTCTCCATAATCCTGCTAATTCCTTTCCCTGCTGCCTTGCACAATCCCCGATATTGATCAGTGAGCCAATTTAATTTGTTAATTCAGAGAAGACCACACTTGGAAGAAAAGTACTAGTTTTCAGCAGTTCAATTTGCCTTAGCTTACTTTGTGATCAGAGCTGGCACTAAGGAGGAGGTGGAGAGAACAAGACTAATTTGTTAGCAAAGGGTAGCTGGTCTTGATGCAGTTACATTCTTGAACTATACCTTTAGACTTCAGAGTAAGGGAAACTGATATGAGGGTGACAGCCTAATGTTTATTTCCGGAAGTAATTTAGAAAAAGCAGGTCATTAATTTGTTTTTGTTAAGGAATAGGCTCCTTTCCAGGACTAACAGCCGAAGTACACATAAAAGTACACAATAAACTAACCAAACCCAAACCACATGAAAGAGCTATTAATTATGTCTCATGTGGGAGTGCATTCACCACAATTTCTTGCATGATCAATGAAGTGTTCAGATCTTCAGCAGAGATTTCAGCTTGAGTTACTGATAGCAGTCCTTGGTTTTATGGTTCATCTTGCAAAGGATTTTGGCTTGTTTTGGTTTGGTTTTAATTTAACTTGAAAGAAGATAAACAAACAGGTCCCTCAACTCTGTTCATTTTATATAAATGCTGTAAGAAATAAACCAGAGAATTACACTGTCTCTTCTTTTAGCGTTCTTGCCTCTATGATGGCGTGGGTACAGCAAGGAGAGCTGAGGATGACAGTATTTCTGCCAGGAATAGTAGCGGCTGTGGTATGCCAGTGGTTGGAAGAGTTACTTTGTAGATCGACCATGAAATACTTAGAAGGCTGAGGCAGCTACAGAGCCCACATCTCCACCTTGTTATTTCCATGTTTTGACTTTTCATACATCCAATAAAGATCTCATCTTCCACCTGCTGAATTAAAATTCTTAAAATAAAGGAATACTGATCAATGTTTTCATTGGATCATAAAATCACAGAGTGATTTGTATTGGGAGGAACCTTAAAGATCGTCTAGTTCCAACCCTCCTGCCACAGGCAGGGACACCTTCCACCAGACCAGGTTGCTTGAGGAGGTGGAGGGGGAAACCAAAAAGATGCAATGGCCAATCTTATGGAGACCTTCCCAAGCTCAGCAGTTTCATGACCTGTTTTCTTTATTTCCTTCCCTGCCCTTCTTTTTAAAGTCAGCACTTTCAAGAGGGCCTGATTTCCCTCTTTGCTAAAATTATCTCCAACTTCATTTTCAGGTCTAAGTGGTAGACCCACTGCTTTGTAAGAGGCAGTAACTCAGAAACAGCTTTTGAATGAGGAGAGACTCTCACCAATCCTAACACTGTCTTGAAAGAGGCTAGACTGTTTCCTGAAGTAGTCACAGAGAGAGTTGTCTCTCACTGGCTTAAGCTGTGTTATACAGAATTTCCGAAGCTACAATAGTGCTTCGCCAATTCTTTGTATGGGTTCAATGCAGCAGGTACATGTAAGTGTAATAGAGGACATGGGAGGGATGGGTAGGCACAATGTGCTTGAAGGTCCACATTTTAAGTACTTGGAGAAGAAGGAAATCTCTGAGAAATTGATATGCAAGCGTTTGGCAGTACACCAGTTCATTTATCTATCTCATGATGATTTGTCAAAGCTTATGCCCCATCACTGAAATATTTCTGCAAAAAAAAATAGGTTTTTGCATGTTTCCTACATCAATGTGTACAATATGGAGAAAAAATACCCGGTGGTCTGTTGTGGCACGACGACAAGAAAAATTATCATCATCTAATATCAGCTTTTTTTCTCCTCTGTTTCTAGCCTCTCCAGTGAGAAACCTAAATAAAGCATGTTTCTAATCTTGTCTCCTTAAAGTGAGAATTTCCCTCTAAAACTAGCGAGAACTTCCTTTGCAAGGATTAATTTTTTTTAAAGTCTGGTTGTTTTTAATTCAGCTGTCCTTTACTGAGTGAAAGTCCACACTGAAGGTAAAATTCTCAGAATGTTTGAAAGTTAAATACAGTTTGGATTATAGGAAAAATGTCATTTCTTTTCAATAAAGCTTCCTTTCCCCTGTTGAATTTGTGCGGATGCATATAATGAAAAGTCTCTGCCTATACTTGGCACTGGTGAGGCTGAACCTTGAATCCTGTGTCCAGTTCTGAGCCCCTCAAATCAGGAAGGACATTGATGTGCTGGAGTGAGTCCAGAAAAGGGCAGCAAAACTGATGAAGGGTCTGTAGCATGAATTCCATAAGGAACAGCTGAGGGAGCTGGGGTTGTTTAGCCTGGAGAAAAGGACACTTGGGGGTGATCTTATCACTCTGTACAACTGCGTGAAAGGAGGCTGTAGTCAGGTGGGGGTCGGTCTCTTCTCCCAGCCAACCAGTGGCAGAACAAGAGGACACAGCGTCAAGCTGTGCCAGATGAGGTTTAAGTTGGACATTAGGAGGAATTACTTCACAGAAGGGATGATCAGACATTGGAATGGGCTGCCCAGGGTGGTGGTGGAGTTGCCATCCCTAGAGGTGTGTAAGGAGATACTTGGCATGAAATTTGGATTCTGGCCCATATGACCTTGATTTTGGCCACCCACAAACACATGGCAAGCCTCTGATGCATCACCTCCTTCATGCTCACCAGCTCTAATCTTCTTTGTAGCCCTTGCGGCCCATAGCCATTCACCTGAGAGCTGGACTCAATGATCGTTGAGAGTCCCTTCCAACTCAGAATATTCTGTGGTTCTGTGGTGGGATAGATGGAGAAGGCACAGAGACTAGGGCTTAGCAGTATAACTGACCGCACTCGTACCTGATGAAGGCGGGAAAAGAACTGATCAAATCAAGGTCTCAGGCTAAATGGGGGTGTGAGAGAAAGGTTGTCTTGCCAAAGGAGGTGCATCTCTAACAAGTGACCTTCAGAGTGTGCTAGTCACCAGGAGATAGTGTTGGGGAGGAGGTAACAGGAAGACAGTTTCCTTAGCTGCACTATCATCACTTTTTCTTCTCAGTAAATACATTCCTGAATGGGAGAGTGGAGATACAATTTTTGTGTCTCAAATGTAGCTGATCACAATAGGGAGGCAAATAGAAATCCAGAACACCAGTTTCTGGTTCTTACAAGGTATGATTTGGGGCAGTCTTTTAATCTGTTATTTGGAAATACAGGCTTTTACCTTCTTCAAAATGGCTTGTGTCTCCCATTAAAGAATGCTGGGCATAAGTAGCCTTGAACAGGCTTAAATCATGTTATATTTTATCCCTTAAATCTTCTACTTGGCTCAGTCCTTCGTCTCTTCAAGGCTGTATGTCCTCTTCTGATGAACAGTAAGCATCAGCCAAATTTAGGTTGTTGAGGTATATTCAGAGCCAATTAACGTACAGAGCCTGAAACAGCTGTCAACCACCAGCCATCTCCTCTTCCTACCCTGTCTTCCTTGCTCTTACAAGGGTTGCCAGCCCTGTGCCACAGAAGCTGAACACATCATAAATCAGCAGCTGAACAGCTGCGGCTTCCAGCCAGGCATGTTCGTGCACATGAAAATCCTTTTCTAGCTGCCTACATAAAATAGCTGTGTGGTAAATGGAGAAAGCGTGGGAGGCAGTTCACAAGCCATTCCGTTCTCTTTGCGTTCAGGGTGGCATCATAGTGGGAGAGGTGCTTGGGCAGGTGGGTGTGATTCTTGCCTCACACTGCTGGATGTGTGTCAACGCTTCTGGTGGGAACTCTGCCTTCGAGACCTTTCATCACTCTGTGCATGGTATGCATGTGCAATAAATACTACAACAGGAGCAAGGTAAGGGTGCTGCCTTGGCATTCCCACAGTCTATTTCCATTGCTATATTTGGGACCCTGATAGGGATTACTTTCAAAAGTCTGCTTTATTATGAATGATTATCTTAGCCTGTTACACAGTAATAAAATACTTAACACAGCATATTTCTACGGTATTCAGTGACATATTTAATTCTTCTGTATACAGGATGTTCTATGAAAGTTTTGAAGTTGTTGTGTTCCATTTTGTTTCCTTTGATTATTTAGAGAAGGTTTGGGAGCATACAGGTTTGGGAAGGTTTGTTTTTTAACTAAGGGAATAGGAATTCAGCCTTTGAGACTTGCCACTTTTTGTAAGAGAGGATGTTCTGCTAGCAGTAACACTTAATTGGACAAATCTCAGACTTTCTTTCTTCAAAGCTTTATTTAGATGTGAAATTAAATTGTGATAACAAGCACAAGGAGGGCTTTAAGTATAATTTTAGCTCTAGAAAATACTCTATGAGAGAGATCATAAACAAATGAAGTTTATATTAAATATCTATAAAGCTTTTGAAATCACTTTTCTAAGTGGGATCTAAAGAGTTGTATGAAATCAGATGCTCTATCTTCCTGTCCTGGTTAACACAGAGCCCTGCAAAGAGTTGCTTTTGTCAGAAGGGTTGCTTGCCTTCGACCTACAGGTTGAGAATTAAGGAGACTCTCATGAAAGTTCATAGGAATAAACTGGTCAGTATTCCTGCCGTACTTGTGTTTGCAATCTAGGTGGTGCCAGGATCATCTTTAAGTTGTCACTCTCCAGGCTGCTGTGGAGGACAGCTGAGGGCATTCAGAATGTGTTGTGTGGATCCTGGCAGAGGGCAGGGATACCAGCTCACAGTTTGGTTGCCCATGCACTAATTAATATGGAAGGAAAAAGTAGATCTGGCTAGACTGTCTTCTAGGAGAAGAATCTATATGTGATGCATTGCTCCTCCTAGCAAAAACATTAGAGCTTTAGATTAAAAAAATCTTTCTTCATATCTGCTGGGTACAAACTTTCTGCTGGGGAGAGCATGAGGGGACAAGCTGTGAGAAAGCTGATGTAAAAGTTGCTTAGTGAGGATGTGCCCCGGAACCCTGATCTGCCATGTTAACATGGCAATCAGACAGGGCACCAGCTGCTTCTGTACTAAACCTGGAAGGATCATTTATGCATAGCAGAACGACTGTGGTTAGGATTAAGGTTACGCCAGGTGTCAGCAAAAACTATCATTGTGAAAGATGTAGCCCACTTTTATTAGATTCCACACTAGATCAAAGCCATATTTGATCTTCTACAGATTTCAAGAAGATAATTTGTCTTGCATGGTCAACTGCCTAAGTATTTATCATTGGTTCATCCTGCCCACTGGTCCTCAGCTATAGGCAGCACAGGCACATACCTACACGCATTCACTCTTTAAATAGAAACTGCTCTATTGCAATGCACCTCCCTCTGCTTAAATATATCTATGTCCTGCATCTCCATCTTCAAAGCTATTATTTTTAACTGTTCTTGGGCCACAACTATATCACTTGGACATCTCAGGGAGGAGACTTCCAGAAGAGAAACAGCTTTTTGCCAACATAAAAGTGCTGACCTGAGCTGTATTTGCATTGGGCCATGGATAAGTTAACAGAGAAGTACAGAAGATCAAAGGAGAGTAAGATTTTTTTGGCAGGGTTTTTAGCTAAAGTTGATGTGCAGCAGCTGTAGGATAGATTAGATAGGAACTGATAAGAGAGAATAATATAGTTTAGCTGGTCCTTTAGAATGAGGAGAGGAGCAAAGATAGGAAAAGCAAGCATCGGTAAGAGAACATGGCCGACAATTTTATCTGATGTAGAGAAATAGCTGGACTAGGAATAAGGGGAGCAAAAGAGATGGAGTGGACAGGTGCAGGTGTTGGCCAGCATGAAAACTGTCAGAGTGAAGGCTCATTAGTCAGCACACACATGTCCATTTGTTCTTTGAAGGACCTAAAATCAAGGCCAGGAACCAGAAGAGTGTTCCGGCACCTCTCCTCCAGACTTTCTACCATCACTCCAACTTTCTTGCACCAAATCCTCCTATGGGTCCCATCCTGTGGTTCAATACTGGAATTGTATAGCATTTACAACTTTCTCTGCCTTCCTTGAAAAATAAAAACTATCAGTTCTTCCAGTGCATGGACAGACTGTGGACAGACATCAGATGGGACTTTTCCAGGATTTCTTCAGCTTGTCAGTACCATTTCACCTTGGGGCCTTACACACATGCAGTCCAACAGACATACCTTTGGGATCCTGAAGGCTGTAGATGAATAGAACATGCCTGGGAATTCCAAACCCCCCTTGTGATGTCAGCGCCAGTATCTCCTATCTGTGAGTATCAACAGTGAATCACAGAATTGTTTAGATTGAAAAAGACCTGGTAGAACATTGAGTCCAACCTTTAACCCAGCACTGCCAAGTCCACCCCTAAACTGTATCCTAAGTGCCACATCTACATATCTTTTAAATACTCCCTTCAGGGAGTCAGTCTTCGGTGACTCTACCAGTTCCCCAGGCAATCTGTGCCAGTGCTTGACAACCCTTTCAGTGAAGAAATTTTTCATAATAGCTGATCTGAACCTCCCCTGGCACAACATAAGGCCATTTCCTCTCCTTCCATTACTTGTTATGTGGGAGGAGAGACCAACTCCCACCTGGCTACACCCTCCTTTCAGGCAGTTGTAGAGAGAGATAAAGTCACCCCTGAGCCTCCTTTTCTCCAGGTTAAGTAATTCCAGCTCCCTCAGATGCTTCTCATCCAAACTGCACTCCAGATCCTTCCTCAGTCCATTGCCCTTCTCTGGACTTGCTCCAGCATCTCAATGTCCTTCTTTTAGTGAGGGGCCCAGCACAGGATTTGAGTACTGACCAGTGTCAAGAAGAGAGGGGAGGATCACTGGCCTAATGCTGCTGGCCTCTCTGTTGCTGATACAGGCCAGGATGCCATTGGCCTTCTTGGCCACCTGGACATCTGCTGGCTCGTGTTCAGCTGACTGTTAACCTGCACCCCCCAGGGCCTTTTCCAATGGACAGCCTTCCAGCCACTCTTCCCCCAACCTCTGGTGCTGCAGAGGGGTGTTGTGATCTGTGGGCAGAACCCAGCATAGAGAACCTACAGCGGCAGTTTCCATTCCACAGCAATGCAAACTGAGTTAAGGAGTCTGTTTATATCAGTCTCTAATCTCAGCAAACATAGACTTCACAGTAAGTCTATGCCTCTGTCTCCTGGGCTCATGAGCTCTGTGGACATGCAGGTAAACTTTGAAGAAACAACATTCTTTTACCGTGGTGAGAGCAGAAAAGGCATGAGGAAGGAAGCATGAAATATCAGCATTGAAACAGATTAGGATTTCTGATTGCCTGAGGTTACTGTGCTTAGTTTAAGATAGCAGAATATCTGTTGCTCCCTCCAGGAAGGTCATGGGCCAGACCAAGGAGAGGCTGCCATTCCTGCTGCCATGTGCCAAGCTGAAGTTCCCATGCAGCTTTGCGATGGGGCAGCTTTGCTTTTACCCATGCCTAAAATTCACCACTGGCTCAAAGCATCCAGAAGCCTGGAAACAGCTCCAGGTTCCTGTGGTGAGGCTTCACAGGCTAGTGATCCACTCCACTGAGTCCTGGTGTCCAGGCAGTTCATTGATGATTCTAGTGCTTCTCAGCTGAGTGAGAGTTCTGACAGCCCTGCAGCCAGAAGCCTGCCTTGAAGTAGTTTCCATTCAGTACTACAGCTCAAATTGAAGGTCTTCGCCATAGCTGCTGACAGATGACACTTGCAACGGGATAGGCTTTACTTGCAGTCTCCTGCAGAGCTCATGGTGTGGTATTGACAGGTGCTATCAAGCAGGTAGGTATTCATTCTGTGCACAGAAACATATAATTCATCTTCTTTCTTTCAATATGGTAGCTAGGATGCTTGGACCTCCTTTTCATGGGGAATAAGTTAATTTGGACATGAGACAGATGTGCTGTGGCTCCACGCCTGCCTGGTGGGACCTGGAAGGGCTCTTTTCATCACCAGGCTGTAGCTGTTTTCTCATTCAGAGTTGCCGGGTGATAGCTGTGAAGTTTATCCCAGCTGGTTCCTTATGAAGCGGTGACAGACATGGTCCATGAGACATGTTTTTGTTGGATGGGAATTATCTCTTGATCATGTACTCAGAGGGTGACAGTAATTAACACAATGTAAACACCAGTCTTTTTAGGATTATCTCATAACCTGGTGAAGCCATGTGGCTACAGGTGCAGGAAATTAAGATCGGTACTGCCAACAAGTCTTGCATGGTGGGAGAAACAAAATGCATTGAATTACTCTCTTTTGCAATTTCTGCATGTTATTTTCTCAGTTCATGTACCATCAGTTAATCAGACTGGCCATACAGACAACTCCACAGCAGTGATTCTGAGCATAAAGCTATGCTTACTGTCCTTTCCAACTGCATGCTATATCACTTAGTGGTTGAAAAATTATTCTCTGATAACTCTGTTGCCATTCTATTTTAAATGCTTCTGTTGATTCTTTACCTTGGTGTAGGTCATACTGTCCTGAGGTGATCCTTTCTGAGAGTAGTGTTCTCATAGGGTGCTGTGTCAGGGCCTCAGCCAGTTCTTACATGATACAGTCATCCTCTGACAGTTCCTTGTTTGCGTAGACTGATCAGTCCCTCTGCCTCCACTAGACTGGGGACCCTCTCTTGGTCCTTCTCTTCCATAACTTACCTTTGAGAACCATACATAGTATCAGCCTGTACCCCACACTACCCAGTGAGATGCTTCAGGAGTTCCATCACATAAATCTATGGCTGACTCTTGGCTGTGAAGTACAGACCCCTTCAGAGTCTTCCCTTAAACTGGTTCTATTATGGGTAGACAGGGGAACATAAAAGGATCTGTTCTGAAGATGTCAAAGCTGCCTTCTTCACCTCTTGCCCTGTATTTCTTCTTGCTTTTTTCTGCTTGTAGTATCTTTGTGACAAGTGAAATCCTTCCCCTGCCCTGAGTGTGGTATGTTTCTTGTTGAGGACATGTTACAGTTAACCATACACTACTTGGCTTTGCCATAAAGATTCTACTGCCTGGTGCTGGCCTGGAAACCATCTGTTACTACTAGCAATGGCTCTGGCATAGGGCTAGGAGACAAGGTGGAAGTGGTTTGACCTTGATTATGTAATTTATAGGATAGACAGCTCTGCCTCAGCTTTCTGCAAAGAACAATTTCTTGACATTTTTACTGCATGGCATAATTCTTTGCTGGGCCTGTGTTAAACTCTCTCATTCAGTTTGAACTCTCACTTGGGCCACATGGAAGCCAGCAAGAATTATGAACAAAATGTTTTGATCTCACAGGAATTACATCTGCAGTTACCCACAAGGAAGAAGAAATGGTCTGTGATATCTCACAGCAGATCTCATCTATCATCCTGGAAAGTTTGGAATTGGATCTGCTAGAACAAAATATTTACAGTATACATTAGGAAAGATAAAACCTTTTCTAGATCAAGTAGAGCTCTGGCTGAATGCCCAGCCTTGCTGCCAAACAGCTGGCCTTGCTGTTGGACAATGAGTAAGAAAAGGCACTATGTTTCTCTGGAAGAATCTGTACAGAGGTGTATTAGTTTGGCATGAATGGTAGAAAATCCAATCGATGATCTGCTTTGGAACTGACAGCCAAGTTGGCCAATCAGGTAAAAAGTGTACACCCCTGGGACACACCGCTTAAATACAGGAATCTTGGGAAATTCCTTCCCTTTTCCACGGACCTGGCCATAAGGTAACGGCCCAGCCAGGCCAGGGCGGCCTGCGGGANGAAATGGATGTTGAAGTAGAAATTGATGCAGTGATCCTATTGAGATGTCTTGGAGCCTTGTCACCAGTGAAGAATAAGAAGTCCTTTATTGTGAAGCTGTGCATCTTTAAAAGGTGAAACGCCATGTTTAAGTCCACAACCCTTATGCAGCCATGGGAAAAGCTACATTTGGGAAGCTCACAAATGCAGTGTCGGGCGGGCTGCGTTTGTGGGAACTGGAAGCCACAAACAGACTGTGTCTCTTGTGGAAAGTTACCAGAAGAATCAGGAGGGACTTGTCTCTCTCAAAAGACTGAATGAAAGACTATTTTTATAAGTGCTACTGACTTAAGAGTTCTGATGTTTTGTCTCTTTGCATTGTTTTCGTGGAAAAGTAGATTGTTGCTAGGGAGGAGGGGGGTGTCTTTAAAAAGGTTTCGTGGTTGTCGTTTTTTTTTTTGTTTACCCTTTTGTGTATGTTAATAAATCTAACTGTTTCTATTTTTCAGTTGAGCCTGTTTTGCCTTTCTTTTAATCCTATTCTACTAAAAATGAAAGTTAGATCCCCACACTACGTTTCACAAAACAAATTCGGCGAATGTGATAACCACTACAAGAGGCTAACAAAGATAAGGGGCCTTGTCCCTGGAAACAAAAATTACCTGTAGTCTTCATGACTATCCATTCCAAATCCTTACTGGAGAGCCTTTCAGGAAACTGATTTACTTAAAATGAAAGCCTATTCAAAGGCTGTTGTCTAAAATGCCTTTTGAGACGTATGTTCCTAGGCTGAAAAGTACGGTATTATGGAAAGCAATCTCTATAAACAATAGAGCTGTGCTTTGTATTTTGTATTTTCCCCTACATCTTATGCTACAGTCATCTACTTTAGAACATATTTAAGTTGCAAATAACCAATAAATGCAGAATCCAACTTTTCTGGTCAGTACCAACATTTCCTTTTCTGCTCCTCCTGTGAACAGTGCTTTGTAAAAATTCACCAGCACAAACACAAACAATTCTATGGTAAAGAGTTCCGATATTATTAAAAGAAAAAACAAAAACCCCAGCCCCAAACCAACCAACCAAAAAAACCCCCAAACACAAACAACTCACCCCAAAGTAAAACTTTGCTCTGGGTAAGCAAACTTTTCTCCACAGGAAACTCTCCAGGAACCCCTCTTATTATCAGTTCATGAGATAGTCCATAAATTCACTGTGTGTAAAACAAAGTTACATGAATAAATCACCGAATGGAATTGTTTTCTGGGTGTTGTTTTTTATCTGGGTATTGTTTTTTGTTTGTTTGTTTTAACTGAAGGTGTTTAGTGAAAATCTGAGACAAGAACAGACTATATATACCAGCAGGCAGGATGGAGCTGCAGGCCTTTCAGAATTTTGCATTCCCAAGTGGTGTCAGCTGTGGAGGTTGAGGACCCAGGCCTCTTGCTGGATGCCCTCCATCTCTGAGCACAGTTAATGGTGGATTCAAACTGTGTCTCTATGCATGCATGGGCATTGCATCCAAGTACCAGTGACTGGGAAGACTGAGATCTAGGGGCAGCTACTAGGCACTCTGGTTGCCTGAGCCCAGCTGCTGGAGGCATCCCCTTTGTACATCTGTATTGACCTATTTCCCAGAAATGGACAAAAAACTTCCAAGCGCCCAAAAAAGTTGTAAGCCTCTGAAAGGCTGAATTGAAAAATTCTCTGTATGGTTTCCATCTTTTCTGGCCTGTTTGGCTGAGTGCTGTGACACCAAATGAGAATCTATGCACTAGGTGCTGACAAAGAACTGCTCTAGCTATCGGTAATGTTGTAGAGGATGGTGCATCTTACTGTGTTGGGGGCTGGAGGGTAAAGAGGATCATGAGCAGGAAGGTTAGCACTCCTTGTTATTCTGCACAGTTGTGCAACACAGACACAGATGGCTGGTGCAGACCTCTGATGGTAATTTATTCACGCTTGTTAGGGGGTGCATTCTTGTCTGTTTCCAGGGTCTCTGAGCTAGAAGAGAGGACAGTCTTTGAATTTGCTGCTGTGAGTAACAATTTCTGCTCTAGGCAGTGCTTAGAGGGGGCTGGAATCTATGATGCAATAGGTACCCACTAAGCCCACATCTGTGCAGTGCCACAATGAGACAATTGAGAACAGTGTTAGACTGGATTTTATATGTAAGAAAATGTTAGATAATCATTTCATGTTTCTAATTAGACTAGTGTTAATGAAAACACAAAGTGGCAGAAGATGACAGCATTACTTAAAGAAAAATAAGGAATGGTTTGTCATCTGCAGTGTTACTTGCAATTTATCTTTTTTGCTCTGATGCAGAAACAAGAATATTTAAGAAGATCTCTGAGGTTTAGCCACAGTAGCAGATGGGGTTGCATCTGCAAAGGAGATTGTTTTGTCTGCTTTGAATTGAAATTAAAAGCTGTTGTAATGATCATTCATCTAGTATGAAGAATTAGGAAACAAAGTACAATTACTTGGGGTTTTTTTACTTTTAATAGTAACCATTTAAAGAGTAGTAATTATGGCATATTGTTCATTGAAGTCTGGAATGTCTACATTGCATGGCAATTTCAGTTTAGGAAAACCACTTAAAGCAATTGAGAAAAGATTTTTCCTACAAGTGCCATGTTAGTGTTTTATTTTGAACTTTTATAAATTCAAACTTTTTATTGGGCTTGCACAGCAAGGTTTTTGTAACAGGGGGGCTACAGGGGTGGCTTTTGTGAGAAGCTGCCAGAAGCTTCTCCCATGTCCAACAAAACCAGCTCCAACACAGACCTATTGCTAGCCAAGGCTGAATGCGGCAGTGATGGTGGTGGCATTGCTGGGATAACAGTTAAAGAGGGGCAAAACCCCCTGCAACTGCAACTGGAGAGAGGAGTGAGAATGTGTGAGAGGAGCAGCTATGCAGACACCAAGGTGCACAAGGAAGGAGGGGCGAGGAGGTGCTCCAGGTGTCAGAGCTGCGATTCCCTTGCAGTCTGTGATGAAGGCCATGGTGAGGCAGCTGTGCCCCTGCAGCCCATGGAAGTCCATAATGGAGCAGAGGTCCACCCGCAGCCCAAGGAGGACTCCACACTACAGTAATGTTCTCTTTTTGCTTAAGAAAATAGCTTATTTTTTCTTAGTCATTTGGCTTTCTGTCCATAAGACTATACTGCTGTATGCTGTCTGCATAGCTACTCATATTTTCTAAACCACTCTTCCTACTATTACTTTATTCTATTAGTAATTATCATATACTGCACCATTTCAGACAAAATATTATGTTTAATCTAATACTCTTTATTTCTGTGGCCTAGTAAAATCTGCAAGGATTATTTGAAGTGTAAAAAGGACTATTTTCATCTTTGGTTACTGATTTGAGTATATCCTGATGACTCTCCTTTAACACTTGAATACTTTCACAGTCCTATTTGGGATTTTCAAGTCAGTTCTCCTGCTCAGATACCATCACCATTTTTCAAAGAGACAGGCAGAGAATGAAAGAAGAAACATACTTGCCTTTGCAAAACATTAAAATCCTACAAATCTACACTATTGCACTGGGCTGCTTTGTCACAGGGATTCCTTGCACATTAGCAGGACCCTGGCTCTGCACAGCATGTGTCTTGGTCTTCTGCAGCAAAAACATGTGGAGTAGGGGCATAACTGGAAGCTTCTTGGACTGTTCACCAACACACTGATATGGATTAAAAAGATTAAATTCCAGCCCCATGAAGCAGCCAGCAGGACACAAAGATAGCAGGTACCTGAAGTAGGTTTTGGTTGCTTACAGTGGACTGGCCTTTCGTCTGGACAGTGCTGCTCAATGTCTGAGTCCCCTTTCACAGATCACACAGCTTTTGCTTTTCTGGCAGAAGTTTATAACTAAGTTTGCGGTGGTTTACCCTTCCAATAACCCAAGAGAAATGGAGTGCCCCTCCTAGAGCAGCTGGAACATGTAGTTTCGCTAGTGCTATCTGTTT
Organism: Donacobius atricapilla; assembly: GCA_013397315.1. Classification (NCBI taxonomy): domain Eukaryota; kingdom Metazoa; phylum Chordata; class Aves; order Passeriformes; family Mimidae; genus Donacobius; species Donacobius atricapilla. The sequence continues at coordinate 143,979 of WBMY01001898.1, read as the reverse complement.
GGATCCAGCCACCCATGTCCTCTCAGAAACTGGACAGATACTTCCAAATCAAGAGGGAGCAGGGACAAACAACACCACTGAGACACTCCTGCTAGCACTTCGGTAAGGCATCATCTCCAGAGAAGTATTACACCAAAGGTTGTACCAAGTGTTAGATTTTCTTTCATCTCCATGAGTGAATAACCTATTGCTTCCTCTATCCAGTTGTACCCAAAAATGCATCATGTATTGGCTTTTATTTTTAAGCAGACATGGTAAATCAAGCAAGGGATGTAAAAAACATGTTGTTTTAAGTTCAAGAGCCAGCTTCAGTTGTGCAATTCTTTCAGATGCAAACCTTGGTTAAGGCTTTGCCCTTCAGTTGTCCTGCAACAGAAATTTAATTGCTTGCTTACACATATTTTTGTGTGGGCACATGAGCACATATATGGTGATAGATACGTTGCATCACTGTAAAAAGTGGTGCAATTTTAACCTGAGGTCTGCTTTCTTCATGAAATGGATGTGTGTATGAAAGGCTGCCCTGACAACTGCAACTGTTATTGGTAAAACTGAGGCGCATAGAACAGACTGGGACAGTATCATACTAAAGTTATTAATATATTTCAATCACAAACAGGATATAAAAACTGTGGTGGGCACTCAGGATTTCCTGCCTGCTGGAAGAATTCAAGTTTATCCAAGTCATTTGTACATTATCTTTGCTCCCCCAAAAGACAGTGTTGTGCTGAAGCTCAATCAAAATAGTTGAAACAGCAGGTGCTACAGTTTTTTCAAGTGAAAAGTGACCTAGCCGCAGGAGAGGAACCCAAAGGAGCAGCCTCTGCTTCTGTTAACCTTTACTCTAACTGCAGGTGTCGAATATCTCAGCTACATACTTTGTTTTACATAACTAAGAATGTATCGCACGACAAATTTACCTGGTGACTCTTAATAACTGCTTTGAGTGCATCTCATCAAGTTCACACATGCATCTAGGTCAGTCTAATCCAATCTTGTTTTCACACTCCCCAAGATCTCAGCTGGGATAATGAAATTGCTGGTACAAAAGCCTTGGACAATCTCCACAAGTTAGAGCAGGCATTACTAGCAGAAAAAAAAATAAAAGAAGTATTCAAGCAAAACTCCACCAATCATGTTTTATTAGTAAGGGATTTGGGGGAAAGATGTATCAATCTAACTAGAAATGTCTCTACTAAAAATAGCTACAGGTATTATACCAAATAGCAAGTATGCATGTTTTCTCCCTTTGGAACAGGTAGAACAGAGTTCATTTTCACATTACATATTCTTGAGAAAAATGGTTCAGTATTAGGTATTTTCCAACAGAAAAAATCTGTCAGAGATGCTGAAAAGGGAAGGGATCACGAGTGAAGTACCACAAATAAGTAGGATATTATTTAAACAGAAGGCAATTTTAGCATTTGACCAAGTTGATCATACCCTTTACCAACGTACCTGGGTCTTGAAATGTTAGAATCATAGAATCATTTAGGTTGGAAAAGACCTCAAAGTTCATTGAGTCCAAACTTTAACCCAACACTACCAAGTCCACCATGAAACCATCTCCCTCTGTGTCACAACCACATGTCTTTTAATACCCCCAAGGATGGCGACTCCACCACTTCCCCATGCAGCCTGTTCCAGGGCTTGACAACCCTTTCAGTGAAGAAATTTTTCATAATAGCCGATCTGAACCTCCCCTGGCACAACATAAGGCCATTTCCTCTCCTTCTATTACTTGTTACCTGGGAGAAGACATGAACTCCCACCTAGCTACAACCTCCTTTCAGGCAGTTGTAGAGAGTAGGAAGATTCCCCCTGGGCCTGCATTTCTCCAGGCTAAACAGTCCCAGCTCTTTCAGCTGCTCCTCATCAGACCTGCGGTCTAAGAACTGGCTCAAATAAAATCTGTACTTTACTTAGGGAGGGCTCTAGAAGTATAATGAGAATATAAAATATAATCACACAAAGAACAAAACCATCAGGCTTGGGGGTTTTTTTATTAATCCAATTAACTAAAATTTCTAAACATGCTGACATTCACAGCCCATAGACCTTAGCTTTTCGTTTTCTGTAACAAGAGAGAGAACCGGGATAAGCTGTCAGACCATCACACTTCAGATCCCATCTCACTGTAGGCAAATCATAAATTAACATTATGTGGGCAAAGCAACAGAACTTTTAAGCAAGAGAAATATTTATTAACAAAGCAGCAGAGCAAAATCAAGGCATCTGTTCAAATTTTCTGGAAACTGTGATAAAAGACTATTGACCAGAGAGCTACAGATCTTGAATATAGAGATGTAATAAACACTGACCTTTCTTTCACTGTTTAGTATTAAAAGAACAATTACCTTTTCAAAAAAGGCAAAGAAAAAAAAGAAAAAAAAGAAAGTGTTCGAGTCTAAAGTGCTGCAGAAAGATGTTTTTACTAGTAGGTTGTCCCTTAGTGATTTTTAAACAAATATCCCTGCAGATATAAAATATTTTGGTGGATTGACCCTGGCCAAATGCCAGGTGTCCACCAAAGCCATTCTGTCAGTCCTCTCTACCACTGGACAGGGGGACAAAAACAAAGCCTAAGCTTCATGGGTTGAGATAAGGACCAGGAGAGATCACTCATCAAATACTGCCACAGACAAAACAGACTCAAACTGGGGATATTAATTGAATTTATTACTAACAAAATCAGAGCAGGATAATGAAAAGTAAAATACGTCTTAAAAACACCTTCCCTCCGCCTTTCTCTTCTTCCCAAGCTCTACCTCCTCCCCCAGGGAGGCGCAGGGAGACAGGCAATGGGGGCTACTGTCAGTTCACCTGTGGTTTCTCCTACTGCTCAAGGCGAGGAGTCCCTCCCATGGGTCACAATTCTCCATGAACTTCTCCAATCTGCGTGCATCCTGTGGGCAACAGTTCTCCATGAACTGCTCCAGTGTGGATTCTCTTCCACGTGGTGCAGCCGTTCAGCCTGCTCCGGTTTGTGTCCCCCACAGGGTCACAAGTCCCATCATGAAACCTGCCCTAGCACGGGCTCCTCTCTCCAAACGTCCCTGTCACAACCCTGCTCCAGCACAGGCTTCCTATGGGTTCACAGCCTCATCTCAGGCAGCCACCTGCTCTGGCATGAGGATCCTCCACAGACTGCAGGTGGATCTCTGTATCCCCACAGTCGTCCATGGGCACAGCTCCACCAGGGGAACTTCAGCTCCAGCACCTGAGGCACCTCCTCCCACTCCTCCACTTGCTGTCTGCATAGATGTTGCTCTGCCCAAGAATGTATTTTTTTTCTTTCTTGAATATGTTATTACAAAGACATTACAGTCCTTCCTAATGGGCTCAGCCTTGGTCAGGAGCAGGTTGGCCCTGGGACAAGTTGTCCTTGGCTCTGCCAGACATGGGGGAAGCTTCTAGCAGCTTCTTACAGAAGCCACCCCTGTAGCCTCCCACAACCAAAATCTGACCCCACAAACCCAATAAAGATATTAATTCACCATAAACTATGTTAAGTGTTTAAACACCTTGGGTAGACAGCGGTTTTTGAATCCTGTATTTTCTTCCACTAGAAGAGATTTTGACAAGTGTGTGATTCGGACAAGAAGATATAAAAAAATGCTGCAGAGATGACAGGATTTAGAAAACTCCTGATATTTAAGACCAAGATTCTAAAATTATGTTCAGAATATGCTTTAAGTGGTCCTGTTGAACTTCTATTGTTCAGTAAGTCAGTTTTAGCATTGAGGAGTACATCAAACTCATCACCATCCTCTCTCTCCTGTGAGCATCATGACTGTTAATCAAAACAAATCTTATTGCAATACTCTACTGGAAAAGTTAGTATCTGGCAAAATAATGTTACTAATTTGTTTTGAAGAACGTAACCCAATGTAAAAGTGCAAACAAAGCAGATGACACTTGGAAAAAGTTTGAATTCCATTTATTTTCAAATTAAATTGGCAGCAGTGTTTTGGGGTTTTGTGGAAAGTTTTTTTAATTAGTATTCATTTGTTGGATTTTTTTAAAAAAAATTTAATTATTAGAATTTGGTTGTTCACTTGGGGGCTTTGTCGGATTTTCATGTTTGTTTTTCCTTGAATTGTTTTGGGTTTTTTTTGGTGTCAGCAATTATAAAAGATTCTTTATTATTACAGTCATGCAAAAGATATAGTTAACTTGAAAATCTGTAGGGTTGGGATCCCATCATGTTCTTGAAACCGTTCTGAAGTCCCTCATGAGTAAAAGGTTGGGGTATGAGAACTGATACAAGGCTCCAGAATTTTGGAGTATCAAATCATCTAGAATGTTAGCAACAGAAAAAGGAAGACACTTGATTTTTTTAAAACAGCATACTAAGAATTTTTTTTTTTTAAATCTCAAGGTTTTTTTATAAAGTAAGTTAGAAAACATTACATCATTGTTAACAATGCTAGATTTGCCTAAGTATCGTAAGTACACTTCTAAAACCACTTTAGAGTGAGAAGATACATACTGCATATTGAGATAGCTATCAATTTCAAGAGGTAGATGACGATATTAATCTATTAGCAGTACAACCTTATGTAAATATCATTAAATATTGTCTATACAGTGTTCCTATATTTTTAAGGGTGAAAAGAGAAGGAAAAACACTGCTTCTCATCTAAAAGCAACTGTATTAATCTAATTCCTTGGTCTAAATCACCAGCTCTTCTGGAGATGCAGGTGAGGGGAAATAAAAGGATTAATAAGGTGGGGGAAAAAAAAAAATCAACCCTATTTGTGTACGTAGGAAGAACACACCATCCAGACTGCGGTGAGGGTGGCTGAGCTCACAGCACAATCCTCAGGACAGCCTGGCTACATTGAGTGGAAACAGTGGAAGTCCTCACAGGCAGAAAAAGACGCATCAGAAGTCGTGCACAGCACTTCCCATGATGCAAATTCAGACTCATTGCCTAATGTATTTATGAAGGTGCTACACAGCTGGAAAAGCATTTCTGTTCCTATTCAACCTGTCCATCAGATTTCTGGGTTACCATTAAAAAGCAGCAAGTAATAGCAGCACTGACGGAAAGGCTTTGTCACAGTGATGATCCGAATGTGTTGCTAACCTGCCAGCATCTGTAAAATGTTGGCTGTTACTAAAAGCCATCCATCTCAAAGTGTTAAAAGCACAGCTCAGTACAAAAATGGGATGACAATTTTTCTGTCCTTTGGATAGTCTTCAAATTTCTCAAGGTACCATCTGAAAAACAAAGAAAGAAATCTGATGAGTATTGAGTCTTCAAAACACTGTTGAGGAAATTAAATAATTGTACAATGTGTTGAATTTAATCCATACATGTTTTTGTCTACAAAGCAAAAAAATGTCTTTAGAACCTACTCTGGATAGAAAAATGGCATTTACTGCACTCACCTTAATGACACCTAATCACATATATCAAATATAACAACACTAAGTTACAGCTGCCAGCAATGGGAAATCAAACCAACAGATGTGGTGAGTGAGATATGTCAGGGAAAGAATAACCCATTCCTTCAAAATGTATATTGTTACACATCCTGAGTATTTACACATTTTAGAATTAGAGGGAGAAAAAGTTAAATCAAAGACATGTTATGGTATAATGACTTCACATGGAAGCAAGGGATACTTCACACACTGGAATGAGAGTCCCAGTCTGCATAGAAACATCTTTGGCTGCAGTTGTAATTTGGGTAGTCAAACTGAACATGACAAACATTGCACTGGCTTTATTGCTAACACCCCTCAAACACCATGACTATTTTCAAATCCAGATAATAAAAACAAAATGCAGAGCACTATCAGATATTTGTGTTTTCAGCTTCCATAACAAGCCTGTTTACTCTCATTTTTGAGTATTTATGCTCCTGCTTCTCTGCAATGAAAGAACTAAGTTCACCTGGGCTCCTTGAAGGTGCAGATATTTATAATATCAACAGCTAACTGCAAGATCAAAGCTAGAATAAACAGAACAAAACATGCAATGCACAATAACCTGCATCTAGGGAATACAATTATTATCCTATTTACCCATTTCAGTCATTTATCTCAAGTTTTTTAAATAAACAAACTACACTAACATGTTTCTTCACTTAGGTGGATTTGATATTTTTAGTTGCTTGGGGTTTTTTTTCCTGTACCCTTCTTCCATTTTCATGCATTTTTCCTTTAGTTTAAATAACTTCCTCTAACAACACTTAGTTTTTCTTGATGTTCTGGAAGAGTGCCATCAAGGCTTAAGATTGATGGAAACCAACCATGGAATTTGAGCCTGAAGAACATAATATACAAGGAGAGGCAGGAGAACCTGTCCTTGTTTCATCTGGCAGGGAGGAGACACTCAGAACTCAATTGGATGAGCCCTGGGCAACTGGGCAGAGCCTTGTGGTTTGCCCTGGCTGGAGCAGCCACACCAGTTGACTGGACAACCTTCAAATGCTCCTCCCAACTCAAGATACTCTGCAACTCTGCTCACTAATAGCAGGTGATAAAACAGGAAGAGATGATCATAGGCAACAGGTTTGGAAGGCTCAGGTTGGATAGTGGAAGAAACTTGTTTGCTGGGAGGGTAATACAGACCCAGAACATCCTACAAAGGGCAGGAAAACCTCTATTTCTGAAAGCTTTCAGGACTCCATTAGACATAGACATGGCTGCCCTCACAGACGCTCAGTAGTTTTTCCAACTCATCTTTTCCTTAAATTCATGTTTATTTCCTCTTATGCCACTAAGAACCAAAGCAGGTAGCTGAAAATAACCAAAATAAAATTAATATGTTCAAATTCTTTTAAACATGCTATTAATAAGAATCCTTTCAGGAAACAAGTCTCCCCAAGCTATGGTCCTTCTTGTTAGCAGGAAAGCCACATTATAAATACAGTACATGATCAGTCAGACTGTTTAGAGCAGAGACTTAATGAAATATCATCTACCAGAACTGTTTTCATAATGTCTATACAATTGATTATAGACAATATGATACAGACATGACTATAAAACTGCACCTGTTGAAGACAGCTTGAGTGATTTTCAAAATTTTAATATTACTGAAACAAGTTTGAGAAGGGAAAGTATGGTATTTGATTAATTAAGACAATATTGCTAAATTTGACTATAATCTTTTCAGATCCGGGATGAACTATCTTCATTTAAACATTGTTTTACCACCTTGCTGTACCTGTGTTTATGCTCTGTACTATTCTGCTGAAATTCTGCAGTACTTAATCTTCTCAGAGTATTCTCTATCATATTCTGCCCTACAGCAGCAGTCTCTTTCACAAGACTTGCTCTGCAACATCCCTATAGGATGAGGCATTATTTGTAAAATAGAAATGCAGTGTGACATAGAGACAACATAAATGACAAGGCAGGAACACTTACTTGTGGTGTTGTCTTGCCCTTGAACCCAGGATGAAGAGAGTACACAATGCAAATGCAAGACTTTCAATGGTGCAGCAGGCCAGGGCAAACCCAAACCACTCCAGGATCTCTCCAAAAAAGTTGGCTCCACTGACATACTCAAACATTCCTCCTGAAAGCAGGACAGAGTTACTTCAAAATACCTTAATCAAGATGCCCAGTGTTATCTTTTCTGTACACCAAATAGGAGCTATATCACCAAGGTCTCTATTTAATCTTTAAAAGCAGTGGAGACAGTGTTTTTCAGTTCAAGCTGTACTATGAAGGATCACTTCAGACCTCACTCTAAGACAGACCTTCTGTAGCTCCACTTTTCCTCTTTAAAGAAAGAAAAGCAGATTTATTAGCATCAGAAGCAAGTACATGCCTTTGTAAATAATTACTTAATGACATTTTCTTTGATCATACACTAAACCTTTTTTAAAATATGTAGAAATAGAAGACATACTCCTCTTGAGTCTGAGAAAATACTCAGAGGGTTAGTTAGCCTACAGAAGATACTCATAGGGTTAGTTAGCCTACAATTTTTCATTTCTTGAAGTATTTTAGAAATTAAGTTAATTATGAACAATACTATTATTATGAAGTAAAGTTTCAAATTTGTTCTCTAGCTTACAAAGTTGTTGCACTTTTGTTCCCATTCCTCATCAGATCTGGTGTTTTAACACTTACACTCAGTGAAAATTTGGCAATCTGTGTTAAATCTATTGCATAGACAATTGTGCATAAATAATTGGTACTCAGCTGCTGGGAATTTTTTAAATTAAGAATTTCAGCCTAATTCCAAAGTCAGTGTACAAATCGATAACATCTCAGTATGTGCTTTACCTGTGGGACTAAACAAAAAAGTATTTGGCAAATGTAATAAAAGACATGTTTTGACCTTGCTATAATTACACTACTTTTGTGACAAAAGAGAAGTGAAATTCTAGCAGTTAAACTGGATAAGCAACATCAAAAAGACCAGCTCCTGATCTTACAGCAAATAACATATTTCCTTCAGAACCTTTTTGTGCACTGAACACAGTACAGTATGTTCATATTCATTTTTCACATGATCACTTTAATTTACATCTATTAAAATGATAATTCTTTTCACCTTCTCGGTGAAAAATAACAATCTACCTTGTATAGCTTAGTTCTTACAGCTTTATTAAAAGAAATTAACCAAGAAAATGCAACAACTAAGAGAAATAATGTAGTGACACAACTGAGTTCAGAAGTAGTATTATCTTTCTGCTCTCAGTGGGTGTAATGTACCTGGAAGAGTGCCTGTTTCCAAAAGTGTCAATAAACCTTAACACTTCAATATAGGCTCCATAAGAAAGCCTTTCATAGTCTCCATTTTCCCATGAAGGCCAGAATTTATAATGACAAATTTACTTGGATTTCTGTCCTCTTTTCCCTGTCTCCCTTTCCAAAATTGTTGCTGTTCTCTGATTACTTTGGGTACCTCCCTCTTCATATATGGGAGATGAGATGGGTCACATGCCGAGCACTTTCTTCATTCCCCTCCCCTTCATGCCACGCACTGAGTTGATAATTTAGGTCTTTCTTCTCCACCCACCTGTGATTCTCTAAGAGGTTGGGCAACGCTGTTACATTTTTACCCTTTTTTAAAAATACAGCCAACATTAGTCAAGAAACCCAAAGATTTGCACAAGCCAAGTGGTATCATAAAACAGATTCCTTACAATACTTGGCTGAAGAGGAAAAAAAAAGATGTTTCCCAAATTATAAAATCACTTCCCGTGGTAGAAAATAAAATGCTATTTCCAGTTGCCTCTTGTATCATAAATTACTATCTCCTCTAAAATACACCAAGCTTTAGAAGTTCATTTTCACACACAATCACTTTAGGTTGGAAGGGGTCTCTTGAGATAATCTTGTCCAACCACCACTGTTGAAGCAGGATCAGGCAGAACAGGTTGCCCAGGACTATGCCTAGTCTGGTTTTGAGTCTCCCTACAATCTCTCTGAGCACCTGTTCCACACCTGTGTGTTTGACCACCATCAGAGGAAAAAAAAAATTTAAAAAATCAGACATAATTTTATGTGCTTGAATTTTGTGTCTACTGCCTCTGGTCCTGTCACTAGGCACCACTAAGGAGACCCTGGTTCTCTCTGCTTCATTCTCTCCCATCATGTATATATAAACTTTGGTAAGATCTCTTTGAGCCTTCTCTTCTCCAGCCTGACCAGCCCAAGCTCTCTCCACCGTTTCTTATATGAGACATACTTCTTTTTGTTGTATTAATTTCTGTACTATTTTACTTACCTCTTGGTATCTTGTAACCAGTTTCCCCTGGTTTTCTCAGATTTCTGAGAATATGATCAGAATGAATATTGATGGCCATGCCAATCAACCACCCTAAAAAACCTGAAGAGAAATATTTAAGATGCTATATTTAATGCACTGTGTTTGTTCAGGAAAAAAATTACAGCCAGGTATCACATTAGGCATACTGTCTCAAAGCAGTAGTAATGTAAGCAGCATAAACAGTTCTGGTGACATCCTGCACAGTCCCAGTCCCACATGTGCTCTTCAGTCAGCAGAGCTCACAGTATCAACAGCTCCCTAGATGGGAAATAGCACTGTAAAAATGAAGTTTATTCTTACCTTGCTAGACTTATATAAATGTATGTACATGCACACATGCGGATGCAATGTGTATATTTCCCTAACTTCCAGAGAGAAAAACAAATACAGTAAAATTTTTACACACTGAAAGAAACAGCCATTTTTAATCTTCCCAGAGGGACACGTCTTAGCCCCACTCTCCTTTTACTATTTTACTGATAGCGTATCAAAATTTCCCCAACAGATTTCTGTGCAATAAAAGGAAAACAACTGTGAAGGAATTAGCGTACCCTTTACTCATGCCATTCAGCAAAATGGTTTAGCCATTTATTGCAGCCTTTCACAGAAACTGAGACTGTTGTCACATTCTGCGTCCTTATGTTGACATGAGGAGGGGATAAATCAAAAGGAATTTAGGATTGCAATTCATTATTTTTATCCCTTGGCAAAATGTTACTTATGTTATCTTCCCTTGAAGGCAGCAGTCCCTGCTGATAAGGAATAGATAATACCTGTGTTTTGAGGTTAATCAGTGCCTCATCTCAGATTCTGTGATTAGGTTTTCCAACAAGACACAATCACCCAGACACCTATTGATATTAGGAGATACACTGGTAACCCATATCCCTTGCCTACAAGATTATATCCAGATATGGGCAAGGCATACGTGCTCTTCAGGTCTGATGTGTGAAGAGAGCAGAGGTGACACACGTGCTCAATTGTCTGATTGTCAGATAAAAAGCTTCATGCAACAGTTGAGGTGTGGATGTTCTGTAACCTACACCTTGTGACTTACAGGTGCTGTTCTGCTTTGCAGAGCTGCAACTTAAGAAGTGTTTTGATGCACAAAAGAGTCATCAACATTTGAAGGAAGTAGTTGAATAGGGACTTAAAGGAATAAGAAAAGACATGGCATACTGCAAAGGGGCTAGTTTCCAACTTTTTAGTTTCCAACTAGAAATGCAGATAGATTTGGAAAGGACACAAGCTTGTAGCACAGAGGTGCTGGTGTCCTGTTTGTAGCACCACTTCAGGGTATCACAGCTCTCTTGGTAAATTCACAAGCTCTTTATTGGCATACAGGTATATAAGGTTCATGCTGAAAGATTATGACTTTACTCTTGGTTCGCAAGCTCATGACTCTGTATTTGAAGCAGAACATCCATGTTTTCTCTGAAAACAGAATGACTCACTGCTCTGAACTAAACCAACACAGTCCAGAGAAACCACGAGGAAATCACATCAAAAACCATATTCCTGCTCCAAATCAACTGCTGGTGTAGATTGTGTTCCCCAAAACAGACAAACTATATAATAAGGTTCCACAGTCAGAGAGCACACCTGTTGTTTGAAACTTCTCACCACGGTAATTAATCAGCCTGACTTCTCCAAATTTCTGTCTTCACTGGAAATTTATCTCATTTCAGCTTCCAGATATTGAACCTTAGTTGGCCACTATTTGTAGACACTGTCTCATTTATCTTCCACATGTAACTTCATATAGCTTAAGAAATATTGTATTAGCTACCAGGAAATATGCTTTCTTGCAATCCTTATTTTCTAATATCCTAGGCTGGTTTTTTTTAGTAATTTTAAACAGAAGCTTAAAGACACTGTCAGATATTTTTGAAGTACTAGAACATAAGAGTCCAGTTGTTCAGGCAGTACCCAGTGTACAGTACTTCACCTTGGCATTTGCTTTGACCAAAGCCATAAACATAAACTGCAGGTATTTGGAGGTGCCCAGCTGGCATGAATACTAAATAGCAATTATAAGTTGCTAAGATCCAATAATGTTGATATGTACTACAAAACAAAAAAAAATCCAGAAGATATTCTAATTACAGGAACAATAATAATAATAAAAAGTCAGTCTTCAGTTTAGCTGTTCAATGGGCATGCCAAATTTTACCTCAAGATTTGTTAAAATTACAGTCTCAAAAAAATCAGCAATGGTAACACTATTGAAGTGGTTAACACATATACAAGGAAACGTCACTTCCTTAGTTTTCAGGATAACTTTTCAAAGCACTGTATTGACTAACAATATTCACCAGAACAACACTTCACTTTTATTATATTTAGCGGTACTAGAAACTTATATAAGCATCTATTTCAAACTGGTATTATTTGGAAAAAAAGCAACCAGACAAAAGCACAAATACAAACCAAACATTCATACACAGAAGTATTCATAAATGAAGTCAGATGAACTTAACTATTGTCACTTATACATTGCATCTTTCAGAAATCCTTGAAACTTGAAAAAACCAAACACCCAAAAGAACCCAAGGAAACTTGAGCAACAAGTCTTATTAAGTTGATTTTTTAAAAGATATTTGAGTAAGGAGGAACAGATTTATGGCTCCTTAATCATGATTTATTCACAGCATTGTATTGAGATATCTTTCAACTAAGGTACTGAAAACAAAGCCTGCCTGGCTTCAGTCTTCAACAGTTTTGATCAACAAATCTTTTAATTTTTTTTTCTGGATTCTGATTTAAGGAGAGTGGACATTCAAAACAATCAAGAAAATTTCAAATATATTCTATTGCCCTCTGAAGTCATTCCCTTGTACCTCAATTTCTCTATTTTTAGTAGACAAACAGAACTGCCTCCTAATTTTGTCAAGAGAATCTACTTAGATGGAAAATTCTTCAACCTTATATTCATGGCAGCATTTCACAAGTTGTCCTCTATTGTCATCCACAATAACACTGGAAAAAAGACAAAAAATTCCTTTTTTTTTGTTGTAAAAGGCTTGAGAAATATAGGAGAGACACTAACTTGCTCTGGCTACAGAATAACAAAAAGAAGAGTACTGACTCAGATCAAGGATCTACACAGTTCAGTACTCTGCCTTTGACTGATGAGGCAAAATATTCTGATTTATCTACAGATGAAAATGATTTTTCTGTAACGATTTCATTAGGAAATGATACTATCATTTTGACAGCAGGCCAAAGTAGATGCCCAGGAAACAAAAAAGTAGAGTAAATGAAATAATTTTTCACTAAATACCTTAGTCTTTTAACCTTACCCATGGCTTCAAGTATAAAGGTAACCTCACTTCCCAACCAGGAGTGAATGATCAACACCCCCCACCCCCTTCCTTGTGGGGCCAGTTTTGTCATTTGACAAAGCCACCTCCCAATTACAAGGGCAGCTTCATTGGTGCCTGTGTATGTGTCCAGTGTGGATATCCTGACACCAAGGACTTGTAGCATTTGTCATGGTATGTCGGTAGTTAGCAGCTATCCTTGCTAGATTTTTCACTCTATGAATTCGTTTGCTTTAGTTCAATCTACATGTTACACAGAAAATCTTTGCTTCTTCTAAACGTGCATGCTGCTGGTTCCATGTAGGGCTTCAAGTTTCTACGTGAAAAAAAATACATGACCTGGATTCACTTGGCTGTTTAAAAGTAAAGATGACAATCAGATCGTCTAGCACTGCAGAAAGAAGGGTCAGTTCACAGTTCTAAAGTAAAAAAGGTTAAAAGGCCTCCAGCTATATCAACGAGAAAATTATGAGAAGACTTATAAAATGGCATTGCAGATACTATAAAATCACAATAAAAAATTAATAACTATGAAGACAGAGGAAAATTACACCTGATGTTCTCATAACATGATTTAACTCACCTGTAATGAAGCGTGAATCGCTCAGCCAGCCTGCAGGGTAAGTTGCATAGGTGGTTAAGCTTCGGCCCTGCAAGTATCCGTTGAAAACACAGAACAGAAGCGCTAACACAAAAGTGAAAAACGGTGTTGGTTTTCCTTCACGGATCAGAAGAGGAAAGATGAGTGCCCTATAGCAAACAAAGGAAAGAAAGTTTATTTGTATTAACCACAAAAAAGGATAGTTTTGAAGTCCAAACACTGTCCACACTACCCTACTTTTAAAGTTCTCAGCACCACACCTTGGTGCCTATTTGAACGGATAGCTGCACTTGCTTTGACATCTAAAACATTCTCTTTTTTTGCCTAATTCGAATTACAAGATCAGTCCTGTCTCCCATAGGGCAGAAATTTTGAACTTTGTATCCAAAGCAATTACTTTAGTGAGAGGAATACAGACAACTGATATTAAGCAGAGTCCGTTTTTGTTCCTAAATCCTCAGTTGTATCATCAAGCTTTCTGAGATGAGCTAGGACTCAAGATCCCTCCTCCAAATTCCCCCAGCACTTCCAGGGGGAAAGTTAATCCCCCTGAAATTAACTTAATTGACCTCAGTTTCCTCCCTATCCTGTAAGCCAAACATTAATTGCTTCACCTCGACCATTTTGGTCTACTCTATGACACCTCTAAAGACGTGGCAAACCCACAATTGCCATCCCATTTGGGAAAGGAATCTTGATTGTTTTTCCTGGGGGATTATGCAAGTAAACAAACTAGCTCCAAACAAGAAGAGCAGGTGAATATTTTGTGCTCTTTCTTGTGGAACTAGACAACTCCCAATTGTCTATTGATGTAATTATGATCTATAATGATACAGAAGAAGGAACACTGAAGCCTGAGCATTCTTCACGTGTTTTCCATTTACCCAAGGACAACTGCTTCAACATAACCTCTCCAAAGGAAGTCCAACCCTACCAGCTTTCAGGAAGAGGGATAAATTAATTACAAGATTATTTAAAGCATACAATGCTATAACAAACAGAACCAGATAACAGAGGTTTCTTTCAGTCTACGTCCACCTAGAGAAGAGTCCCTCAGGTTTGGCAACAGCAATAAGCAATTGGAAAAAAAAAAACGAAACAGCAGCACAGCTCAGCTTTTTGTACAAACCATTGCATCACATTCCTAGCTATTCCCAGACATCAAGGATGAGTTAAGATCCCATGTAAAAGCTAATGACTTCACGCTTAAGAATAGAAAAAGGGGGAGCAGAGACACAATTCCAGATTTTCAAAGGCAGCCTCCAGGCCAGCCGTATGTCATATACCTCCCCACCACAAGGTTGTGGAATACACTTAGTCAAAAGCAAGAGCTTTTCTCAATAAGCACCAGAAAATAAGACATCAGCCACACAAGTAGCTTAAAATAAATCTGACAAATCTATCCCTCCTGTCTTGGTGGCAAATTTACTTGTGGAGTATGAGCAGTAGCTACGGTCCATAACTTGAAGGGAATAGCAAGATCACACCTGGGCTCCAGCTAAACTGCCTTCTCTGAGTGTTTTACAAAAAGTCTGAATACTGTTGACTACCTGGCAACATAGGGCACTCAGCCTCAGCTTTGCCAGTATTTTAATAAATCATTGAATATGCTGAGCTGGAGGAAACACGCAAGCCTCATCCAGTCCAACTCCTGCAATGAACGCCTTGTTGAAAGACAACGCTGAACAATATAATTGGAAAATAGCTATTGTTTCGCAGCATCGAGATCATATCAGCACACGGTGCGGAACTGTCCTTCTTGTAACACCGTGACCTTAAGACAGCCGGCTAAGTGAGTCCATTGCCGAGGCGGGAGCCAGCACGAGGCACAGCAGCAGCAGCGCGGGGATGGAGCGGCGCGCTGAGGGAGCGCCGAGCGCTCCGGTGCCCGCCGGAGCATCGCCGTGCCCGGCACAGCGCGCACGGGGCAGCCAGCGCCGCACCGCCACGGCTATTCACCCGCCTGCCGTGACAACACGGAGCGTACCTTAAACGAGGCGAAGCACGACAGACGTCAGCCACTACTACATTAACTAACAAACGCTAATTAACAGAACCTCAGCCCCGTCGGCCGGGAAGCAGCAGCCAGGTATCTCTGTGAGGACCGATCCCTTCTCCTGCCCCGAGCGTGGCGGGGAGCCCCCGACACTCACCCCAGCCCCGCGGGCAGCGCCGCCCGCCCGACCCCGCACCTGTGCGCGTAGTGCAGGAGGA
>WBMY01001898.1:96124-127608 GCA_013397315.1 Donacobius atricapilla | reverse complement strand
GCGCTCCGGACAGCGGCTGCCGGAGCCACCTGGCACACGGGGAGGCGCCCCGCCCACGGCAGGGGGGTGGAACTGCGCGGTCTTTACCTCGAACCACCCTGTAATTCTGTGATTCTCCATCCGGTGTCCCTCCGGGGGTCTCTCGCATGCAGCCACGCCAAAGAGATTCTCCACTGCTTGAAGGAAAAGTACTTCCGAGAGCTGCAGGACCTGGAGGTGGATGGCCAGAAAGTCGAGATGCCGCAGTCGCTGAGCTGGTGAGTGATCTGGAGGCGAGATAAGACATTCTTGCATGTTCGCCGGCAACCAGCCTGGCTCATCGGTCTCTTTCGTCTGCCTCTGTTCTTTTCCCATCTCTTTTCCTCCAGGTATCCTGAAGAGTTAGCCTGGCACACTAACTTGAGTAGAAAAATCTTACGCAAGTCCCCTCTGCTGGAAAAGTTTCATCAGTTTCTGGTCAGCGAGACAGAATGTGTAAGTTTTGGATAAATCTTGATTCTTTTCTGGCATATCCATATTCAAGGCGTTACTGAAAGACATTATGAAAGATGGAGACTCTACCTTTTCTCTCAGAAGTTCGGTAGCTCAGAATAATCTGGATTTTGTGTTGCAGTTGGCAGTGATGCATCCAATGAGTCTGTTGCATAACTGCAGCTACAAATATTTGCCTAAACCAATTGCGTTTTTTTGTTGTTAAGGGATGTAAAATGAGTCCCTGTAAAATAATCAGTTTCTGTTAGAAACCAAATGTTTAAATCTGGTAAAAAGTGCATGTGTGTGCATGACAACGCTTAAGTGACAGATATTTGTCACTTGATTCAAGCCAGTTTCTCTTTTGAGCAGAAACTGCAGAATTAATACAATTGGAGTAAATATGCAATTAATAGAAATTATAGTTGGGTGAAATACTGTGATTTTTTTTGTTAAATTCTAACAGAATTTATTCCTAAGTTTGTAGTAGTGCATTTCTGACTGCTTTGTTATTTTACTACATAGCAATTTGAAAGTTTTATTGCAAAAGAAATGCATTCTTTTGTGGACCTAAAACAGATTTAATTTCTTTTTTCCTTTCAAGGGAAATGTCAGTCGTCAGGAGGCTGTTAGTATGATCCCACCTCTGCTGCTTAAGGTTAGCCCTCATCATAAGGTGAGTCTGGAGTATAATGTGTACTAGAGTTTATTCCCTGGAATTAGCTTAGTAGAACGACAGATCACAAGAGCAGTAACAAGGCTGATACACAGTTCTGTTCTGTGTTGGTACATTCATCAACAGCAATGCTCAACTAATGTTCAGATCACAAACACACTGTCAGAGGAACATCTGCTTTTTCAACTGTGTTTAATACCCTGCAAAAAACACTTTGATTTTAAGAAGTTGCATAGTCTTATTTTCAAGTGTAAATGTGTTTAGCTGCATCTGAGTTACGTATTCTTCTTACAACCTGCTTTTAAAGTAAGGTGACTGTTTAACTTTCTCTCTCCATCACACTTTGAACAGATGTAGTTGTCAATATGCAGTTTATCATATGCTCTACCTCATAGATTTCACTCCTCTATGCCTTTTGAAGAAGCTGAAAAGTTCTACTCTATAAATAATCTGTTAGATGAAATACTTTGGGTGAGTTTTAAGATGCCGCTGGTGGTGGCTAAACACTATAGGATGCTAACTTTAACCTAAGTGTGTAAGGAATGTCCATGGTATTTTCTTATGGCACACCATAGGAATGAGGTTATCTGGTAACAAACTTTCTGTTCTGACTTTGTGATGTTTTCATCCTCTATGCTTGTTAGCAAGCTGAATCTGTCAGGCAGCCTTACTTCTCTTAATCTGTTAGATTAATGAGCTAGTTGCCTTGCTATCTCAAGCAGCCATGTTGTGTTCTTCTTTCTTACATTTTCATGCTCTATCTTAAAATCTTATGTTTATCAAACTTCTAACGTGTTTCATAGACTAGTTTGCAGACAGTTTTTTTATTAACATAACTTAATGTACATAACTTTTTACCTTATTCTCTCCTCCTTTCAGCCCAACCCAGTGTATGACAGCCATGACTGTTTTATGTGAGGCAAGGTCTTCTCATCTTTTTTAAGTGAATAGTAAATTGAAAATCTGAGTCCTGATGTGTCACAGGTGTACTTTGATTTTTTGTCTGGAATTGAACAGATGGTGAACATATACATCTTCAAGTAAAACACAAATTGTGAGGATATTTTTGCGCACACCTTACATTGTATATGCTAAGCTAGCAGTATATAGGCTTTACACTGAATGTTTAATTTGTGTGAGTATTGCAGCATTTTCCAGAAATGCGTGCAAGACTTAATAAATCAGACTAAGAATAGGTTCTTTATCCTCTCATGTTCCAAAACAGCAAATGTTTAATAAAGTAATGAAACCCTGACTTGTCATTTAGGACCTTTTATGGTCCTTGGTGCCTTAGCTTAGGAGCTGCTTGTTAGGATGAGAATTGCAGGTTACTTTTGCTTAACCAGCATGTTCTGTATGTCATGTCTAACATGTGGATTCCATCTTCCACAAAGATAAAATTAATGATTGTTAAACCTCCCCATAGCAGTGTTCATTTTTAATCTTTTTTTCCCATTTAGTTTTCCCCCACCATCAATTTGCTGGACAGTTTTAGAGTGTGTTTAGCCTTGTGTATTCTTCATTCTCTTTTGCATTAGCTGCAAAAGTAGAAAACAGTAGCCTCACATCTCTGAATTTAAACAGCAAATCTGATACTGTCTTGCAGGGTGTGTTTCATGATGCCTTAGTGCTGCTGCATGACAGCACTTACCACACATTCTCTGGAGCTCTTTGTGTTTCTCTGGAGTCTCTCTTCTGGTTCAGTCTGGTTTGTGCCAGGGGCTTGCAGGAGGATCTGAGCAGATCGTTCCCATCCTTTATCCTGTTGCACAACCTCAGCTGATTTTTACTGGAGCCAGAGGTCCAGGAGATAGACATATATTTCTGAAAATCTGTAACTAGGCAAGAGGAAAGACTTTTAAGCTTCTTTGCTTAAGAGAACAGTGTGAGATGTCAATTCTTTTGTCATGAAAGTGACTCTACCAATGACTCCATCACATGCCCAGTTAGTGATCAATTAGGAGGAAGAAATACATTAGAATTTAGGTGTTGGTGTCTCTGCTGTTTGGTTTATCTGCTCTAGGGCAGTTCAAACACTTCCCCAGTGCTTCTTCCAAGATAAAGGAGACATATGCTGCCCTGATTTTGTGCAGTGAAATGTAAATGTATGGGGTGGGAGAACAATTGTTATAAAATCTATATAAACTGCTGTCTCTGATTAATTTACTAATAATTTAAAGAAAAATGCTACTTACTCTTGAATGTAACTTTGTCTTTAATATATGTGTATATATGTAAAGTTGCAGATAACTTCAGTAGGAATTGTTTGTGAACTGATAAAAGGCTCATATCCCCAAATCTGTATTCAGGTTCCTCTTTCAAATTTTATTTCAGCTGATGTTCTTGTTCCCTACAAACTAAAGTTCTTTTTATATTTTCAACCTTCAAAAGTAAAGCATACAAAGAACGTGTTTGTACTTCATTTTTTTCAAATTGGTGTGCAGAACAATCATAATTCTGCATATTCAAAAATACTTAATTTAAACAACAGCATAGTAAATTTCTCAAGTACTGAAAAAGTACAAGGCGGGAATTCTTTAAGCTCTGTTGTGTTTGTAGATTCTAGATATGTGTGCTGCTCCTGGATCTAAGACTGCACAGCTCATTGAAATGTTGCATGCAGACATGAATGTTCCTTTTCCCGGTAAGTCTGGAAAAATAAAAACTTGTGACTTGGAATGTCTACTTTTTCTTGTACTAGATTGTTTTTAATGTCACAGATGGGTAACTGCATTTAACTACATATTGAATTCCCCAAGGGGTTGTTATGTGAATAACAGTACCCACCTTTGATTTGAAACTTCATGGGCTTCCTTTATGTGAAAAACAGACATGAATTATATGTATCATTATAGTTCAGTTCAGATTACAGTACATGTGATTGGAGGTTATTTTCTGTATATAAATCAGGTTTATTTACTAGATGGTAGTCCATGAGCCTCTACTTTCATGGTATCCTGCAAACACTGGATTAAGCTGCTTTAGACTTGAAGCAATTGTGATATTTATGGTTTTTGTAAGCTTCAGATCTTTACTTTTGGTTAGATGCTCAAAGATAATACTGCCCACTGACACAGTAAAGTTGTAGAGAATGGATTCCTTCTGGATGGTACTGAAAATTTACTGTTGTAGAGATTGTCTATGGTGACAGTGGGGGTCTTTTCTGTTTTAGACATTTTACTTTGGAAAGTTGAAGGGCCCTTGGCTGTGTCTTACTGCTGCAGGATCGGAGCTAAAACTCTTGAGACTGACGCATCAGTTAACCTTCAACATGCGTTAATTTTATGCTCAGTAAGGGCTCTTCTGTTCATTAACAGTCTATTAAATAAAAATCTCTAGTGAAAAGTTTACAGAACTTTCGAAGATAAGGAAATAAACTATGTAAAATTATTTATTTATTGAATAATAAAGCATTTTCCCGCTATTTTATGTTCCCAGATGGTTTTATAATTGCCAATGATGTCGACAACAAGCGCTGCTATTTGCTGGTTCACCAGGCTAAGAGATTAAACAGTCCATGCATCATGGTGGTAAATCATGATGCCTCCAGCATTCCTAACCTACAAATAGATGTTGATGGAAGAAAAGAGATCCTCTTCTATGACAGGATTTTATGTGATGTCCCCTGCAGGTACCATGCATATAAACTTGAATACAAGTGGATTTTACTGCTTCAAGTGCAGTGCTAAATTTTTTATGTTACTGAATTGTGCCTTTTGAGGAGGTTAGTCAGTTAGGATTTATAGTAAATTCTGAATGCCTTTTAAGTGTGGAAATACAGATTCAAGGTGAATTTTTTCATTCCAAGTGGTCCTTAAATTTGATCAGTTGAAGGGCTTCAAATTTTGACCTTGTGTTCAAGACACTGAAATATAAGGACAGTGAGGAAACAGAACAGTGTAGGAAAACTAGTTATAAGAGAGAGGAACTGGTATTTTTGTACTGCTATAAGTGACTTGGATATGGAATGAGTTTTACACACAAATAATACAAATCTGTTCAACCTCTGTTGTAGTGGTGATGGAACCATGAGGAAAAACATTGATGTGTGGAAGAAGTGGACAACACAAAACAGTTTGCAGCTCCATGGGTAAAAACGCTTATTGCACATCTGCACTTCTTTCATTTTTCTCTCCTTTTTCTATATCTTTACATCTGCATGCATTCACATGTTAATAAATGACAAAGCGGAGACTAGGAAGAGTCATTTTTCTGTCAAATCAAGAGCTTAGTGCTATCAAGAGGAAGTGTGGGGTATCCGATGTGGGAAGGAAGCATGTGAATCTAAATTGTTCGTATTGTCACAAATATCTGACACGGAAATATTCATTGAATTAGTTTAGACAGGATAGCTAATGAAATGGAACAAATTACTTGGTTGGGATTCTTAGCATTTAGGCAGGTAAAATACTGTTAGAAAATATAGCAAGTTGTAAAATTTAATAGTGATATTTTAAAGTCTTTAGAATTCTAGAGATCATACACAAATGGTTTCAGTTACCTGAGGTGGATTTATGTAAACTGATGGTGAATGAGTAGTTAGCCTAGTGCAGGCACATGGTAAAATGCAGTCACTGAAACATGAAGAAGTTCAGAACATTTTACCATGTATTTTTAACAAGCTGGGGATGCATTGGTTACTGTGGCTCAGCTGACCTATGACTTTTTGGCAACTCATCCATTATTGCAGGTTTCATTTTAGTTGGAAGTGTGCAGGTAGGGTGTAAACTCATGATACCTTTCTCAGAAGGCCACTGCTAGTTAAGCTATATTGTCCATAATATTTGTAATAGTCAGTTTGCTCTTCATTTTAATTGGATTTCTGAGAAGAGTTGTGTTTTCAGGTGTTACTTTTCTAGTGTTGAGTACTTCATAATAAAATTGATGGGGCACTAGAAAGAATGAAATACAGAAAGTTACATTCCAAGTTATGCTGCGTTAGTGTTAATGTTTGACCTAATTGCTGCTTTAATTTAAAAGGTGTCATTGTGAGTGTGTCTGCAGTATAGACTACACTAAGCTGACTCAGTTTAGCACTGACTATAATTTGTGTACTGCTGACAGCTGTAGAACTCCCCAAGTGCTGGCTTAGTCCCTGGAGAGGTGTGTGTCTGCAGTAAAGCTTTTTTGGGGTTCCTGAATGATAGCTGGCTAGACCAAGAGTGTTCTGTCAGATTGCAGTTGAGAATTGCAACCCGTGGTGTTGAACAGCTGGCAGAAGGCGGGAGAATGGTGTATTCCACGTGTTCCTTGAATCCCATTGAAAATGAAGCTGTGATTGCATCTCTGCTGGAAAAGAGTCAAGGTGAGAATGTGAGCTTGAACAGTGGGGAACTCTTTCTTATTTTTTTGTATGTTTTTTTTCCCCTCAGCCCAAAAAAGGATATGTGTGTGATGGTACTGATGATAAGCTTAGTGTAAGTAATATGCTGTTAGTTTGCAAAACTGGAAATTTTTTGGTACTGTAGGATTTAATTTACGTTGCTATGAGCGGTCTTCTTAAATGGATGTGAATCAGCTGCAAATACAAAACCTGAAGAGTTGTGTTAATGATACAGAAGACACTTGTACAGATCAGTGGCATTCAGTCTCTGTTATTTAGCTCCCACTAACTGCTTCCACTGGTTGGGGTCCTTGTCTGACATCTGTAATTCTGTTGGAAAACAGTGAGGAACATTGCTGCTGTGCACTGTAGGAGTAAAAAGCCTGGAGTGCAGTTAAACAGGTAGAGCAAAGTAATTGTACACCAGTAGGTGGGAGTCACTGATACCTTTAACATCCTTTGCCCCACATTTTCACATGCTTTGAATTTTAATGTGTTTAAACTCATGGGGGTTTTTTGCATTTTTGATTTGCATGTGAGGGCTGAAGTTACAAGAGATGGAAAAATTGAGATGAGCTGGGAAGCTGCACTGCATCACTTGGTGACAGTAGAGTTCAGTAGCCCATTTAGTAGCTGGTGCATACATTTTTTTCTGAATGAATAACCAGAAATTTGGAAACATCCAATTGGATTTGGCATGAGAAGTTCTACAGACTTTTTAAAGTTGAGGCTTTTACAGAGCAGAAGCAGCTCTATTGCTCCTGGTGCTGCACTTACTCAGGAAGATGGTAGCCTGTTTTGTGTAATGTTTACTTTTAACTCTTCTGGCCCCAAATTATGCTGAAATTTCATTGTCTTAGAAACAGCACTTTAGGAAAAGTGCTTGCAGGTTAATTAGGAATTAACTGTGTAATTTCTACTCCTACTCTTCTGTGCACTGGGGCAGCCTTATCTTATGTCCTGTGTGCAGTTTTGATCATTGCAATATCAGAAAGTCATGAAACTATTAGAGAGCATGCAAGGGACATCAATAAAGATGATAAAGGGTCTGCAGGGGAATCCTGATGACAAGTGGCTAGGGTCACTTGTTCCGTTCAGCTTGGAGAAGACTGAGAGGAGACCTCATTGCAGTCTGAAAGTTGCTTGTGAAGGGAAGAGGAAGGATTAGATGATCAGGGACAGGACCCATGAGAACAGCCTGAAGTTGTGTCAGGGGAGGTTTAGGTTGGATATCAGGAAAAGGTTTTCCATCCAGAAGGTGGTTGGGCACTGGAACAGGCTCCCCAGAGACGTGGTCACAGCACCAGCCTGACAGAGTTCAAGAAGCGTTTGGACAATGCTCTCAGGCACATGGTGTGACTCTTGGGGTGTCCTGCGCAGGGCCAGAGTTGGACCCAGTGATCTTGGTGGATCCCTTCCAACGCAGCTTTTTCTGGGATTGTGAAAGGACGTTTTTACTTAGGAGTAGTTTCTTTGGTAATCATAGGCACATTTTCAGTAAATTATAATATGCTTGGCCTATTTAGGGCTACAGTAAGCCAGCATTAATTTTAACAGTGACAAGATTGGAAAGCATTAAGAACTAATTGGGATAGGAACACAAAAGCAGTAGGATGTGGAGGCCAGCAATTGCAGCATCTGGGGGAAATTCGCTACTTGGAAGGAAGGACTGGCTATGATGTTTGGATCCACTCTGCCCAGTGGAGGTATTTGAGGCATACTTGGAGGCTGTGATGTCCCAGCAAGTGGATGTTATCCGTGGAACTTGAATACAGGTGTAGCTTAAGAAGGTAGTAGCAAAAAGGTAGTGCAGTGGTCTGCAAGGGGCATTGTACCTCAAGAATTAGATCAGGTTAGTCCCAAAGGTTTGTTGGTAGTTTCTAGCACAAGGTGTTTATCAGGTAAGAGATTGCTTTCCCCTTAGGAATGAAGGAATAGGGAGAAGGCCTTTTTGTACCATGTAGCAACTGATGGAAATTGTAGCACTTCTGCAGACTCTTTAGTGCTTGATCAGTCTGATGTATTCTTGAGACATCAGCTGAAGTCATGCTGTAGAGAGGCAGGAGTATTCAAAGGATGGATGCAAAACATCAAATGTAATCACATTTGAGATGTCATTTTTGAATTCTTCTATGAATTCCTGCATCTCCTTTTCATTTATTTAAAAGACTCGCTTAAGTTGTCACTGTAAGACTAAATGGTTATAGTCATGTAGAACAGATTGATAAATTGTGTACAACATGAGGGAAAGCCTACCGGACTGTTAAATAACTAAAGTATTCAGAATCACAAAGAAAGCGATGTTAAAAGTTAGTCTTTTCTAGTGAGGTCACCTATTAAAACAGTAAATTTTTATAACATTTCTTCTGGACTTTGGGCAGCTTGAAGCTTTTATTCAGTAGATTAAGCTATGCCCTGTTGATGTTTCTTGTAGTAATTTGATATATTTTAGGCACACAGTCTTTTGTCAAGTTGGTGTTGAACAGTTTGGAATTTTCCTTTCCCTTTTAAAAATCAAATTCTCTTTCACTGGAATATATTGAGATTGTAAGTTCTTGACATTTCAGAAGGCTGTGTTATACCAGAAGTTATTCCCTGAAAAATACTTCGTGGAGTAAATCCAAATACTGAGTAAATGAGAATAAGAACTTCAATGATTCCATCTCTTAGAACACTGATTTTTAGTGATACAGGTTATAGAGGATTGCTCTGCATCTGCTACAAAAATACCTAACCATTATGTTTTGGGTAATTTATAGGTTGCATCTTATGTAGTTATTATTAACAGCTCTTCTCACCTTCTTTGTTAATATAAGTGGTAGAAGTTGTGTAGGATTTTATTTCTTGAAAGTTTTAAAAAGTACTATTCCTAAAATGGCATAAAACTTTAAAGAAAACTATGTTTGTAAAAGTTAATTGGCAACATCATTCTTCAATTCTCTTTTCAAAACGTTTATCTTCTCGGGATTTCAGGTGCCTTAGAACTTGCTGATGTCTCTTCCGAGTTACCAGGTTTGAAGAGGATGCCAGGAATTACAAAATGGAAGGTACTTAACCTGATGTTTTTGTGAAGTTCTTGATCTGTGGTGGAGTGTTAAATTGGGGAAATTCTAAAGTGTAACATTTCACAACATTGGGTTGAGCTGCATTAATGGCAGTGATTTGATGTTTAGGGGAGAGAGCTAAGCTGAAAGTCTTCGCAAGGGGAAGTTCTTTTTTCTTCATCTGCGCTCCCCTTACCTCTAGGTTTCTTTCCTCTGTCTCCTATACTTTCTTGCTATAATTCCCTATTCTGTTGCGGGTATGTGGCCTGTAGATGGCAACATAATTTCAGCCGCTTTTAATGTTTGCTATCCATCTGTGTCTTCAGGGTCTGTGAGTGTTAGATGCTGCAGTTCTTCAGCTGGTCCATTTTATTTCATTTGGAAGTAAAAGCTGTGAAACAATTTCTGCAGATAAGTTATAAAGCTTGCAGTGATGTGACTAATCCTAGAATATTAATAGAATCCTGTATTTTGTTCCAGGCCTTTAAATGATTTCAGTTCGGGAAACAAACTAATAGGGAGAGGCAAAAACCCCAAAGCTGCTTCAGCTTCTTGAAAAGAGTATAGTCAAGAAAAGTAGAAGGCCATCCTAGTAGTAGGGAAAGAAACTGATTAAATTTATTTATGAGTGTGTGCCTTTGCAATGCCATTGGGTTTTCTGCCTTACCATCTCAATAGTCTTGCAATGGCAGACAGGTTTATTAGCCTGTGTACAGGCTAATGAACAAGACGCAGGGAATAAAGATTTGTTTATATTCTGCCACTAGAAATCCAGCTTAGAAACTAGCTGATTTCTTTCTCCTTATAGTTCCTAAAGTTTACATTGTATGCATGTACCTGAAGAATAAATGTAAAATGCATAACTGTGGCTCTGTGATCTTAATTTTACCTTATTTGCGTACTTCATAATGCCACTATATATATATATATTTATATAATGATCACTAAGGTTATATTCTATTCCCTGTAGTGTCTATTTCTCTGTTAGCAGTTGAAATATAACTCTCCCTAACAGGTTTTAAAAACTAGTCTGATAAAATGTGTTGAAAGTTTGCCAGACTTTCTTCAGACCTGATTTGCTGCTACTGTATATTTTCATGCCCCACTGGTGAGCATGTCGCTGGGGATGTATTTGCTTTCTTTGGTGCTGTTTTTACTTGGTATAGTCTTTTGTTCCCTGGTGCAGCGTTTGTTTTCTGGGGGAAATCTGTGACTGACTACATTGAATATTCTTGAACATCAGTTGACTGTAAATCTCTAGAAACAGAATAAGCAGAAATAAGGTTTTGTTCAAGGGACATTTGGGTGCTTGGAAATAGCATTCAGTACTCCCTTCTTAAGCCATACGATGAGTGAACTCCAGTGAATTATTTTGGGCTAGAAGAAAGACACCTTTTTAACTCCAGATTTGGTCATCTGTTCCTGCAACACTTTTCCTTCTGCTCTAACAGGTGGTCAGTAAAATGTCCATTAGAGAAGAGTTCAGCATGTTTTTTGGTGCTTTATCATTCTACCAGTCACACCAACTTACCAATTAGGCTGGTAAACCAAAACTGTACCGCACTGGACTGCTAGGCAGTTTTTCTGGTGAAACCAAAATAGTTCAAGATTTTTTGAGACTTCAGTTATTTATCACTCCTGTTGGTTTTTCTCACGCTTGAGTCATGACTTCCAAAGACGAGCAGTTCAGAAGTACAGTCTGTCTTGTCTCCATCTAGCACTATGAAATGTAGCATATTTTGACTTGAAGTACTAGTTCCGTAAGTACAGTAATTTCTATTTCAGGAAACATAGAAAGGCACAAGGTGTGATCTGATCAGTGGCTGAGAAGTGCCAGACTTCATGATGCTGAAATCTGCATTCCAAAGTTCTCAGTGAAATTGTAGTCTAGAAATGTGTTTCATTTCAGTTTCCACTAGAGCACTTGATTAAACTTTCAAGACAATCACAGTGAGATGCATGAAGCCACTTCATCGTACTTTTCAGTCCTGAAGTTGCCATCACTGCAACTGCTTTACTTTGTTGCCTTAACAACAAAAATGGGCCTTCATTTCAGTGATTAATTTTATGCATTTGCCCTGTGCATCTCCGTTTGGGACCCTTCTTACAGTAGCATCCAGTACAAAACCAGGCATCTAGAACTCTGAAGTCAAATTTTCCCTGGCTTATTTTTTCACTTTGTTATCCTTGCTTGAAGAGTATTCAGAATGCCTTCCTATAAGAGTTGTGGCTCTAACTTTCTGCTTGTGTCTCAAGAGTTCATCAAAAGCTTTGACCCTTAGCCAAACTGAGGTGATGTTATGTCTACACAGTGTCTTAGACCAGATGTGTAGATATGTTCTGTGTTCTAAGTAAAGGTACAGATGCTACAAAATTCATGGGGAGATGGTTCTTCAGCAACTCTCTACAAAAGCGTCTCTGTCAGGGGCTTGTATATACCTGTGCCATGTAGCTTTATGCCTACCAAGCTGTTGTGTTGCATTCTTGCATATATCTTAGGTAATGAAATTGCAATTCTTCAGTTCTTATCTTTACTAGACTGCAGTAGCTCTTTTCCTTTGTATACTGCTTGGAAGCTGCCTATAACTCAGTGTTTCACAGCCAGTCTCATGGGAAAGAAGGAATAGTGTATCTTAAATCTGATGACTCACCGATCTTATATATTTCACCCCTGTCCTTCCACTGGATTTTGGTGTTTCATGTGTTTTAACAGGTTAACAGAGATCTTGGTGGTTGATTCAGCACCAGTCTGCACTTTGTCTGTATGCTTTTTTGGGTTTTTTTGAAGCATATGAAGTGGAGCAAAGAGCTGCAGCTGTCAAGAATCTCCTACTCTGAAGTGCACACGTACAATGCACAAAGAGACAATACACTTTAAAGAACTTAATTTTCTATACTAGAAAATAACTTGTCTAGTTGGTGTCTGAACATTGTTAGCAAGTATTTTAATTAAAATTTGTAAAATGGTGACCTATATTCTTCACTGAATTTATATTTACCCCTTTGAAGGTGATGTTGAAAGATGGACAGTGGTTTGAGGAGTGGAAAGATGTGCCTTCAAACAGACAAACACAGATACGTCCTACTATGTTTCCAGTGAAAGATGAAGAGAAGCTAAAGACAATGAATCTGGAGCGCTGGTAAGTTTTGCCTGAGTAGATCTTATGAGGATTTGATGTAACATGTATGGTTGTGGGCAAATTATAATTAGGTCAGATTAGGAATGTGTAGGTCTGAGTCTTTTTTGATTGCTTCATATGTAATGGCCGTGCACAATATTTAAACTCCAGTGAATCAGAAGAAATTACTGCAAGTTGCGTAAGAGGAATAAGTACTCACAAGAAAAGGTCAAATTCTTTGTATCCAATAGAGATAAACAGTCAAAATTACTGAAAAAGTATGTAAAACTTCAACGCATTAACAGCGTGACTTACTTGCTTTTAAAGGCTTTCCATAGCTATTCTAAAAATATTGTTTAGAAATGAGTCATTAAAGCTGAAATGTGAAGGTGAAGGAACGTGTTGTGTTGATACAAGTCATTTTGCCAGAATGCTCTATTTAGATCCTGTTTCTAGTTTGATAAATTAAATCTGCACAGTCCTACTAGGAATACTTACCTTGTCCTGAAAGCAAATATAAATGTGGGCCTTCTAGTATTTTGTGATTCTGAATGCAGCTATGAATGGGCTGCAACTTTTTTTTTCTTTTCTCTCTAGTCTTAGGATATTGCCACATCACCAGAACACAGGTGGCTTCTTTGTGGCTGTCTTAATAAAAAAGTCTCCAATGCCATGGAATAAACGTCAGCCTAAGGTAACTTCTTTTAAATTACCTAAAATGTTAATTACCAATAATGTTTCAGGAATTTTGTTTAAGTTTGCACATAATAGAAGACATCCTCTAACTGTTCTGTATCTGCCCTTCAGTTATAGTTCAGTGTGTCAATTAAAAATAAATTCCTAAATCCATGAAATACTTAAGAAAAAAACCATGACAACTTTTAAAATAGGAATTAAAAAAGAAGGGGGGGATTTTGAAATGATAGTAAAATAGCAAGATAAATATTTACCCTAAAATTAAGGCTTTGCAAGAATTACAGAATCATATTATACTGGATAGCTAAAGCTGTCACTTCCTTCAGCTGTGTGTGCTCCCCTGCTAAAAGGCTTTTTTCTGCTGTGTTGTAAGCTAATTCTGATGTCAATTTATCTTACTCTCTGGCTGGTTGCTCAGGAGTGATTCACTAGCAGATTAGCAGATCAGCAGCAGAGGGAATGGATGTAAAACTCTGTGGAGCAGCAGCTTCAGCCATCTGACTTTAATCCATTTGTTGTCAATTGTCTTTAAAATCCTGTCAACAGGATTTTAAGTTGATGTGATTTATTTGATCTCTTAGATCTGTGAGAAGAACTTCTTGTGTGAATCCCTGTTAGGTGTTTATTTAGTAGATTTGCTTCATTAGAACAACTTGTGAGTAAAATGGGTGTGGCAATAGGGTGGAAGCATTTATTCAGAAACAAGCCCCCTCCAAATAGCTTATGCTATTCTAAGTTAAACATGATAGCACTCTTACAGAAGGGCAGCAGCAGCACTTTGAGTGTTAGGAGGAAAACAGCAGATCCTGTTTTGAAATAGTCTTCTCTGAGTGCTTGAACATGATTTTGTAGATGGTACAAAAATAGCTTTCTTGGACAGTTGGTATGAAACTGTCCAGATCAGTACTAGAGGTAAATGCAATTTATAGTGGTATCTTGATCTAGTAATCAGATTACCTCCCTGAATGGATCTGTTTAAGCACTTGCATACAAATTGACAAAAATTAAGCGCATACAAAGAGAGAACATAGGTGCCTTCTGTTACAAGTTGGATACTACTTTTGCTTTTTTGAAAATATTGTAATTTGAAATAGGTTCATCAGAAATTGCCACAAAGAACAGGAGATACAGAAGTGACAGCAGCTAATTCAGGTAATGGTTCTGACTGCATTTTTGAAGAATCAGCACTTGCTGAAAATGAAGACTCTAAGAACATGCAAGAATTGCAGAATTTGGACACTGAGCAGAGTAAAAAGGAAGGAGTATGCGGGTAAGGACCATGTCTTAAGTATTTGTCCTCTGACAGCTCCTCAATTGCTGAGCATTCTGTAGTTCTTTTGTAATTTAGAAGTCAGTCAAGAAAAACTAATAAATTCATTCAGTTGTCTTGCATTTCCGTGTTTTCTGTCTTGTCTGTGTTTCATTCAGCAAGTTCGGAAAATAACCAGTTTTCTGTTAGCATTTGTTAAGTCTTTTAATACTTTCTTCTCTGTTTAGGAAAAAAAACACTTTCAGAAGTTGGAAGATCTGTATTGTCTTCACAATCATTCCATCAAAAATCTCTGTCTGCTTGTTTTTGTGAACTCTGTTTCAAAGCACTGCTTCGCTTCCTTATTTTAACAAGTTAAATTGCTTGTAGTGTTAGTGAAGCACAAGAAAATGCCAGTATTCTGTTTAGCATACTGTTGTTACAATAAACCAAGTGTTGACTAAATGAACAGAACATACTGATATATTTATTATATTTATTTATATTATAAATTAATATATATATATTTATATATTTACATTTATAATATGCAAGTACTTTTTAGAGAAACTGACAATGCAATGTTATTTCCTTTTTAGACCGCCACCATCTAAAAAAATGAAGTTGTTTGGATTTAAAGAAGACCCTTTTGTGTTTCTCCCTGAAGATGATCCATTGTTCCTTCCTATCCAGTAAGAAAAAAGATGTTTCTATTTTGGCAGTAAGATTCCTGTTAGTTCAGGGATGTTAGTAGTTCAAGTTCAGTTGATTACAAAAGATGGGTCTCGTTTGTCTTGCATAATGACTTTTGCCTGACTTTGCACCAGGGCCCCCTCTCCTCAACACTTCAATGAAAATAGCCAACTAGCGTTTGCACTGGAAATTTTCCAGTGTGTCTCAGGCTCTATAACAGCTTGTCTTTTCTGATGTCATGCAGCTTAGAAAGTCTAATCTTTGTGTTCTGAAGCCAAAGTGCTAAGTGTTTGCAGAGCTAGCTGGAGGAAATGGGCTAAACCATGCATTTTGAGTATGTGATTTTATTGCTTCATTAATCAAAACAAGTATTATGGCCACAGGAAGTTTTACGCATTGGACCCATCATTTCCCAAGATGAATTTACTGACTCGAACTCAAGAAGGAAAAAAGAGGCAGCTGTACATGGTTTCTAAGGAGATAAGGAATGTGCTTCTGAACAATAGTGAGAAGATGAAGGTATGGTTCATAAGCATCAATTTGTATCTCCTTGAACTTGCCAAGTGTACTGTTCACATAGAGGATTAGCCCTCTGACAGGCTTTTATTTTTTTAAGTCTGGGTTAATGTTTTCCTCTCTCTTCCTCCTGTGTTAGAGATGAAAAGTTGAGTGGTAAATAACAGTCTCTGAGATGAAAATCAGTACATTTTTGGTGGATGAAAGAGAACTTAACAGTAGAGAGAGGAAATACATAACTGCTGTGTGTGCCAGCATTTTTATGTAGTCTCCAGGTAACTTTAAAAGTTTACATTGACAATGTTGTATTTATCACCCTCTTAATCATAAAAGTATTAAGAGCGCTGAAAGTCAACCAAAAAGATAACTTCAGCTGAATTATTTACTGGCTGTGTTACATAGGGACATTGTTTCAAATTTTAGCAGTTAAACATTTTGAAACTTCAATAAGCTGAGTGATAATGGGATAATAAGTAGTTTTTGTGAATTAGAGGGAATTTTTTTTTTTAATAATTCCATGTGGAAAATGTCTTGCAAATGCGAAAGATTTGTCTGAAAAGTCATTGCGTAATTTAGGTTGGAATGAGGTCGTCTAGTCCAGCTTCCTTCCTACATCAAACAGCACTGACTTCAAAGCTAGATCAGATACATTCTGGGGCCTGATCCAGTCAAATCTTGAAAATTTTTGAGGATATTCAGTACATCTTTGCAACAGATCTTTGAGATAGATAAACAATTATCCTTTTATCCCCTACACAGGAAATGGCTATATAATTGACAAAATTTTTAGGAACTGGTGCAGTATATGAGGTTGTGAGACTTTGAGTGCCACAAAAGACAGATGGTGTCCAAATAGTAATCACTATTTTTGAAATCCTGTCCTTGATTGACTTTCCCAGAATCACAGAGAAAATTCTTACTCAAACTAAAATTAAAATTAGATATTAGTAGTTTGTTGCCCTCTTTTTAATACTGCCACTTCCTCACACTGTTCAGTTTTCAATATGGAAAGGAGTAAAAGGCATTTTCTGTTGAGGCAGTGCCACGTTTTTATAGCAAGAGTTCCTTTTTCCCTTGAATGAATTTTCACATTATTTTAGTGTCCAGTGTAAATGAACTTTTAGTTGAAGAGTTGAGGAAAAAACAAGTTCAGAGTGGTAATTTGGAATTTATGGTCTCTACTGATGCCCATTGGCTTTGCTGTTTGCAGGTTATCAACACAGGGATAAAGGTCTGGTCTCGCAACAGCGATGGTGAACAGTTTGGATGTGCATTCAGATTAGCACAAGAGGTAATTGCATTGCATTGTGTTTTCAAAGGAGGTACTTCGGTTTCCTTGAGAGCCTGTGAGACAGCTGGCATTAACTTTGTCAGATTAAGGATAATTTACATTTTCAGTATGGTTTAAAATGTGAAAATTGTTTTCTGGTATTAGGTAAAGCGCATACTGCATTTTTCCTTCAGGAATCAGCGTTTAAATTTTGAAATAATTGTCTTTATTTATTAAACAGGGAATTTATACTCTGTACCGATTCATTCATGCAAGGATTATAAGTGTCTGCATAGAAGATGTCAAAATTCTGCTAACCCAGGAAAATCCATTCTTAAGCAAATTTAGCAGTGAAACACAGAAGAAAGTCAAAGATATGGGTAAGCCTCCTAATTTTGCTGTCACAAAATCATTTTTATACATTGGAAAGAAGTCTGT
Organism: Donacobius atricapilla; assembly: GCA_013397315.1. Lineage (NCBI taxonomy): Eukaryota > Metazoa > Chordata > Aves > Passeriformes > Mimidae > Donacobius > Donacobius atricapilla. The sequence goes on along the minus strand of WBMY01001898.1, from coordinate 110,113 downwards.
GAAAATCCTGATAAAATGTGTTCGCTAAAAATTTTGACTAAATATATCTTAAATATACTTGTTAGGTAAGTAAGCATTACTGAAAGCCAGTGTTCTGCTAGAAATGGTAGTCCTTTCTGATTGCAGTCCCTAATGTTTTTGAGCTTTAGAGAACAGAAGAGTTGCCAAACTTACAACTTCTGCAAAGCAGTGCTGTGAGGCAGCATTTAAAATATCTGATGAACAAAGATTTTGTGTATTCTTCTAGTTTTTCTGCCTATTAGTGCTCCAGCTGAAACCGTTTGTCATCTGCAATTGCTTGTCATGACCTTATGTATCAAATACAGTTACTCAGATTTGATTTTCCTAAATATGGGGAGCGATGTCTACTCGTATTAAACTTTTATTTCCTCTACACTGGATGCTTCAAGATACAAAAATTGGTTTTCAGCCTTTTGTTATTGTTTTACGTCCAATGCATTGCTGATCCATGTACTTCTGTGTTTGATGAGACAAAATGGGAAGAAAAAAATGTTCTGAAGTTTGGTCTGGCATACTCTTACATTCATTTTAATTAAGTAAATGTTCCTTGCTAGATTCACTGAGTAAGTTAATCCACTGTATGGATTTTGTATTTTAATTTGTTTGTTTGGGATTTTGGAGGAGGCAATGTTGGCAATCGCTTCTGTAACTATATAAATGCTTTGGTTTGAAAAAAAAGGGAATAAAATCTGGTATTGTCTATAGTTCAATGTACTGATGTAGATAAGTGCTGACCATGTCATGCTGTGTGTTTGCCTAAAAACTTGTTTTCTGGAACATTTTCAGACTACAATCATTGTATCATTGTACCAAGTAACACATCTTGTTTTGTTTTTGTTCCCCCTTCCCTGTAGCCATGGGAAGTATAGTTCTGAAGTATGACCCAGACCCTGAGTAAGTAGATGTGTTGCTTTCAATTTATGCACTTCTAAGACCTGGACAAGAATTTATTTTCACTCAGCAAAAACTGAATTAGAGGCATAGAGATGCAGAGAGGGAAACAGTAAAGCTTTATAGGATACAGAGAATAAGACAGGGAAAGAGGCTGTCTTGTCTGTGAATTCTTAAAACAAGCATAGAATTTAGCTTCATAAAGGAGAGCTGGTAGTTGTGCTAGAAATCAACAGATCACTGCATGTGATTTATTTGTTTGTTTCCCAGTAAAGTCCAGCATTTGAAATGGAAAAAGTTAACTTTTTATTGTTCCATTTGTGGACAAAGTAACTTTTGTGGACAAAACTCTTGAGAATTTTCTAAATGTAAACTTTCATTTTGCTATTCCTTGCATTAGTTTGGAAACCAGAGCCAGAAAATTATTTTGCTTGTTGCAGAAACTTAATAGCATTGAGTTTTGGTTTGTTTGGCTTGCTTGCTTGCTTGCTTGTTGACGAGCAAGTGCCTGTGTAGGTGTTCAAGTTAAAAGCAATGTAGTTTCATCTTCTGTGAATAGTTACAAAATGCATTCAGTGTTAGAACTTAATTGGTGTATGGCTATAAAGTGAAGTTTTGAAGATGAGCTTTTGTAATTGACTGAACTTACCTGCTTGTTTGTAGAAAACCTCACGATCTTCAGTGTCCCATAGTGCTGTGTGGTTGGCAAGGGAAGACGTCACTGCGTGCCTTTGTGCCCAAGAATGAGAGACTTCATTACCTGAGGATGATGGGAGTTGAAGTGTTTAAAGCAAAGAGGAAAGAGCAGGAATTGGAAAACAAAACTGAGGAAGAAGTTCAACACAGACTGGTGCAAACAGAGGAACAGATGGATGTGGAAGATAAAGAACATGATTTAGTCACAAAAATGGAAGCAGAAATAGGTGAAGAGTCTTCCCAGAGTCCTGTGGAAAGCAGTGCTATGGAAATAGAAAATAAAATTGAGGATTTAGATCAATCTAGTAAAAATGCCAACACTCATGTAAGCCAGGAAGGCAAAGACACGGATGCAAGTAATGTGAAAGATTAGGTTTCTTTCTGTATTGCTTGGCAGCTTCCATGAGGCTCACATCCAGACTTTTGCTTTTAGCATGAAACTGTATTTTAAAATTTGGTTGGAATGGGATGTTCCTCTTTTAAAGTTTCACCTATTTTATATTTTAAATGAAAGCTATAAAGAGATTTCTCTTCAAGTGTGTCTTCTTTTCACCATTTTAAACTTCTTTTTATTGGTGGGTTTGTGAGTCTGTTGCTGGCAACAGATCACGCACCAGTAAAATCTAAAGCCCATATTTTTAATGGAACAGTGGTATGCACAAATGCACTGTACATGTGTAACTGGTCAAAAATTCCTTCAGAAGAAAAACCTGGGGTTCCATTTAAAGCACACAGATTCCAAAAACGTTTTTTCTCCTATGATTGTTTACCCCACCTACCACTATTGGTTACTGTGGATAACCGCAGGTTCTTTAAAGGGCTTAGAGAGTCAGTGTGAGTATCCATACAAGTGCACATGCAGGATATCTGACTGACAACCTGGTGAATGATTATTCCAAAAAAAGCCATGTCCAGCACCCTGGGAAAAAAAAAGCAGAATGCACTTTACCAGAGACTGATGTCTGAGGTTCTTCTTCAGAGTGATTAATTGCTTGACAGAGCCAGGTAGATCTTCAGGTGTGCTGAGTATGCCTCAGACTCCTGTTTTGAAATGTGCCTGGGAAGAGTCTGTGACTATCACTCAAATTTGCTGCGGTCATCTGTTCCTCTGTCAGTTCTTCAAATGGGAATTATCTCTAATTTTTGTAAGATAATTTGTTTATAGCTGAAATAATAGTTTTTAAAAAAGCATGGTGGTACATATGTTGTTGCATAGTAGATGTTTAAAAGGTCATTTAGGTCTAGAAGAGTAATTTATTTAATCTGACTTCAACAAAGGGTGGCTACCTCAGAAACTTAGAATATAAATTCTTTCCTTTGTGGCTTAGTTTCAGCAGTACTCTGTACTTTTATCAAGTTGAAAGTGACCAGCAGTACAAGGTATTGTCCTCCTCTAGGACCATAGTGATGCAAATATTTGTTATGCTTGTCAAGTGGAATTTTACCATGTATATTTTAATTGATGAAATCTTGTGTGGCTTGGATCCATTTGCTGTACCTTGCTACAACAGACTTTTTGATGTCTGTCCTTGAACTACTTCATCAAAGAGAGAATTCTTGAGGGACAGACATAAAAGTGAAATAATGCCATGTCCTCTGATGAGATATTAGTCTCATGCAGTGAGGAACCATTGACAGGACTCATTTTCCTCTTGAGAGTCCGTAAAATAGGTTAATAAAAAATCAGTTCTCACCCTTGTATTTTGCTGAGGTTTGAGTTTGTTCTTTGGAGTCGAGAGCTGTGACAGGACAGCTCATTAGGCTGAAGAGCAGCATAGCAGAATTTTCTTTTGAGCAGAGATGTGTGCAAACTAGAATTTTTAGTTCTTAAAGTATATGAGGAAAAAGATTTTGCAACTTGAAACTTTAGGCATGTTTTCATACCTTTGCATTTATTCTGGCATATTGGGCATTTGAAATGGAAGGGTGGAAAGACCACTTATAAGTCACCATTGTAGTCTGCAGTACTCAGCCCTGAGGATGATTTGAATCCATCTAATCTTTATGCTCTGATGATCTCCATAAATTATAAAAAGGTCAAGTGTTAAAACCTGTGTAAGGAACTAAAATTTGTTTTGAATTATGCCTGCTGTTACTGTATCTGCTGATGTTCCTGAGCAGCGTCTTCAGCTTCTTTTCAGTCAGTGACTCTGCTAAGCATACAAGTTTGACAGGTTAAGCTGAGAAGAATACTTGTTGATATAGACAATCCAGCAGAAAGCAAACTACAGAAAATGAACTGTCCTGATTAGGTTTTTTTGAGTGAGCTTATGACTGGCAGACTAAAATGAGAGTAGGAAGCTTTTATCTGGGAGCTAAAGAAAAGTAGGTTCTTGGATCATAAACTGGCTGAAATCGGGTAAAACTTAGACTTGTAACAGAATAAGAGCCTGTAATTTTAAATCCTCTCAGTAGTGCCATTTTCCTGTGTTATCTATGAAATTTTGCTTTGCTCTTGGCTTTTTGGAGGTGTATTTTTTTGCTGTCAAGTGCAAGTGGGAGACTTCAGCTAAGAAACTAGGGGTCTAATTTTCTTGCGCTGTTCAGCAGTTTCTACATCTCCAAGCAAATCCAGAGATTGCAGAGATTGTTGGTTTTTTTTTTAAATACTGCGAGTTTCCTTACACCAATTGCTCTGTCCCAGTTGATCTTGCCTTGATAGCCAGAAAGGAAGATGCACAAAATTGTGTAGGTAGTGGCTGAAAGCCGTGTCCCAGTTTCCTAGGCTGGGAGCCCAATGTGTTCTGTTTGTCTGTCTCTGCTGAGCTCTGCTACTGAGTCTCTGATGCTCAGGTGGCTGAACCTCTGCCCGTGTGGTTGCTGCACATAATTTGAAGGGAAGACAAAAGAAAAGTGATAAGCAATCAGGTTAAGCTCGAACACAAATTATGAAGTCTGTCCTCGTAAGTAGTCCCTACTAAATTTTGTGATATTTCTCTAGTTAGCATTGCTGGTTTTTAGAAACCAACAGGACTGTTGATGTTTGCACTGATGGCAGGGGTTTTTGTATGTGATAGAGGGGAAAACAAAAACTTCGTGCATCTAAATGAATAGTCTGATGATGTACTGCTCAGAGAAGTCTTCAGTAATAACTTCTGGATCCTTAAGAAAATCTGTTGAGTGAAAAGCCTAGAAAGCTAAGGAGAGAACAAAGGGAGCTCACCACATGGGATGCTTTTCTCCAACGTTTACCTGATGTTAGTCTTTGTTACTTTTGGAAAATTTTTGGAATTTTCTTACTTTAGTTTGCTGCAAAATTAATATACCACAGCCTAGTGCCACTGAGGTGATTTATGCTTTTTCCTTAAAGGTCTGAAGCCTGTCAAAAGTCAATGAGGCTTCTCAAAGTATACAGGCCCCGTGAAATATTCCTGCCCATGAATTTCAAATTTAGATGAAACAGCAAAAGAAAGCAATTTAGCTCGCGTAAGAAGCCCTTTTTGAAGCTGGGCAAAGAAAAATCAGAGCATTTCTTTTTTCCAGTGGGAAAACTCCATCCCGAAGAGCACTCGGCGGCGCGCTCCTGCGGCGCTGCTGCCGGAGCCGAGCTCGGCACGCTGCCGGTGCCCAGGACAAGCCGTGTAAACAACCCCCAGCGGAGCGGCGCGGGCACAACAGCAGTCCTGTTGTGTCCCGGCCGCAGTGCCCACGAAGCTGGCCGGCGTGCCCGCATGCCTTCGCCGCTGGGCTTTGCAGCTGGAGCGCGGCCAGGGCTCTCGGCACGCCTGGTGCCCGCAGCAGCCAGCACGGGCCGTGTCGGAGGGGCCGCGGAGCCTGCGGCGTCCGACACCCGCCGGGCTGCGAACCCCGCCCGCACCTTCCTCCCCGCGCCTCTGACTCGCCCTTGTAGTTTATTGTCAGTTCATCTCTTGCTCCGCGTTTCCCTAACAAACCTGAGTGTTGCTTTTGACTAGAATCTGGTTTTCTTCCTAGGGCGTGCCTGCTTGTGTTACAAATTTAAGTTTCTTCCACACGCTGTGTTTCTATTCAGTTAACATTTAAGCAAGCTGTTGGCTACATAGGTGCCTGCCCAGGTAGCCAATTTTTTTCTTTAAATATTTATCCATGTGTGGTTTTGGCAGGGTAACCATCACTTGGGAACATGCCTGTACACTCCCTCCTCACTTGAAGATCTCCTTGTATTTCTGATATTTTGCCTCTCTCTTCCCATTTTCTGTTTGTCATCCCTTGAAATTATGGACTTCTCCTTAGTTTATCTTTTTTGTGTCACTCAAATGCTTTCAGGTGTGTTAATAATGGACTTTTGCCTGTTCTCAAAGGGAAAACCAGTATGACTGGTGGCCAAAACAGTTCTCACAATTTATGTAAGAATGGGGTAAATATACAATGATCCTTGCCCAGAATATTCTTCTAGACTCCAGGAGTTTCTTGGATCAGAGATTATGTCTTTGGGTTTAATGGTCTTTTATGTATTTGTCCTCCATAAATTTGTTCCCTGAGACCATGTGGACTTGTAGCTCTCATGACATCCTATAGCAGGGAGCCCCAAAGTGCTACTTCCTGTTGCGTGAAGTATTATTTCAGCACCTAATAGTTTTGTTCAATGATCCTCACTTCTTGCATTGCAAACCACAACAAGCAACTGATTGCTTAGTAGTTTCTTCAGGACTCTTGTGATTTTATTGTCTTTTGTCATATTCCTTATCAGTCATCTTTTTTTCCAAGCTGAAGGGTCCTGGCTAACTTGTTTATTCCCTCTATGGAGGCTACTCCAGATCTTTTGTCATCTTTATCAAATGTTTCTGAACTTCTCTCAGTTTTTATGTTCTCTTCCAGGGGGAGTAACTGCACATGGTACTTAGGATGTGGCATTTGTGGAAGCGTGTGCTCACTGGTCTGTCCTCCAGTACACTGGTTGGTGATTCTTCATGCTACTAAATATCAAGCTGAGTTTTCACTGGAATTGCTTGTCATAACCTCATTATTATGTTCTGAGTGGCAATTGAGAACCTGGGGGATTTTTGCATGTGCTGACATTATTTTTCCCCATATAAATCACTTCTGGTTGCATTGAGATTTGTTTGCTGTTTCATCACTCAATTCCCTTGGTCTTGTAAGGTCCTTCTGCAATTCTTTGAAGCTGGACCTAAACCAGTAGTTGCTGACTGAATTTTATCCCACTCAGAATAGTTTTCTGGGAGTCTGCAGGTCATCAGTAGTTCTGAAGGGATCCTAAGATGGTTTTTTATTATGACTATGTCACAGAAGAGGAATTTTGTATCAAGATGCTGATGAGCAGGATGACCGTGCTGAAAGAGACTATAGTATTTTTTTTCTAATATTTAAGTCATTAAATATACAGCCACAAAATACTCTCATAGCATGCCTGTTGTCTGGAAAATAGCAACTTACTGGAGGGGGAAAAAGGGTCCTTAGGAGCACAGCAAAACTTCTGACAGTTTTCCCCTAATCTTTTCCAGGGCTCATCAACCTTGAAAACTACCAAGAAGGGTATTGAGAACCACCCCCTAAACTCCTCTGTGGCTTCTCAGGCTTCGAATTCACCAACTAACTTGTTGTGCAACAAAGTGATATATCCTATACACTATGTTACCAGGATTTCTTGCCCTTGTAGGTCTGGATGTCTCCCTGGCCAGATGATAGTCTGGTACGCTGTCCAACTGTGTGTCCACATTTTCAGCTGATAATTCAGGGCAATGAAGAAGGAGTTTGAAACAGCCTGAAATACTAGAATTGTCTGTGTCATTTGTACCAAGTAACTCTTAAAGCCATTTTACCCCATAGAAAACTTTGCATTTTCTCTTATTATTTCCCAACTTTGAATCTGAGTATAGAGAGACAAGTGTACTCAGCTGATCTAAAATGATCTTCACCTTAGAAATATTTGTCTTTTACCCCGTAGTAATATATTTTTATTACAGGTAGTAATATTTTTATTACAGGTACCCCCGTACCCCATAATAAAAATATACCCCATATATTTTGGGGGGGGGGGGTTAAATTGCTGAAAAATCAGCTTAGATTATCTGGATTTATATTTTATTGGTGAGAATACTGTAGAGCTCGTGACAGGTGGCAGATTGACAGCCTTGAAGTTAAGCCGATTGTTCCATTATTTCCCCGCAACTCTCAACCTTTTAAAGACATCTGCTCTTTTCTAATCTCCCATACTCAGTTTTTTGGATGACTGCTAAGTCTTCTGAGTCAGTGAAAGCTACTTCTCTAGGTCTCCTCCTCTGATGTTTATCAGGCTTGTCTAATTTGTGAAGTTGTATAATCTAGTTTGGTGTTACTTATTTCATTACTCTATATCTTGTTCTTCCTCTGGTCCCTAAGAGGAAGAACATTCATTGATATTATTTGCATGAATAGCCTCATTTTGTTTAAGGGCTAGGTCATAATTTTAGATACATTAATTACTGTATAGAGAACGCAGGTTCAAAAGAAATAATAGGGACCTCAGCTTAAAATCATCTGCTGATCCTTTTTTCTTGAATACATTTATCATCATTTTCTTTGGGCCATTCAACAAGGTAACAAACTGCAGAGAATGGTATCTTGTTATCCTGAAATTCTCTTGCTAAGTTGAATCTCATTTTGCAAAGGCACTTGTCAGGACAGTGATATGACCCACAGCAAAGGATACAAAGATGCAGCAAGGGAGGCTTCTGCGGGAAATGAGGAAAAAATTACTCCCCACAAAAGGAGCTGAGCACTGGGGCAAGTGGCCCAGAGAGATATGGATCTCCAGTCTTGGAGATCTTCAAAACTTGTCTGAATGAGGCCCAGGACGAGCTGACCTAGCCAGGAAGCCAGCTCTGCTTTGAGAAGGGGGTTGGACCAGCTCTCCTCCAGAGCTCATTCGAACCTTGTCTTTTTCTGATTGTAGGATCACTTTCTAGGTGAATGCCTTCAGCCAAGCACAGGCAGCCACAGCCCCAGAAGACTTTTTGTTGAGTACTCCTTCACCCACCCTCTTCAGTCATGGAAATATTGCATTTAGTGACTAGGGAAGCACCCGTGCCTGTCTAACTTGAGTTAAACCAGCCTGCAATGGTCTAACAACGCAGTTACTGGACCAAATCACCTACTGACTACATACAGTAGGTTGGTATTGCCAGTGTTTGTTTTCTGTAATTCAAACTGATTCAGTGGAATCTGGCAAAATGCAGGAGGAATAACTTCATGGTTCTTTCAACTATATCATAAATCAGAGGATAAAAGAGTTGAAACTGCTGATGAAATTGTTAATGTTAGATTGCTGTGGTAGAAATGAGCCTCCAGTGTGGCACTTTGTACCACCACTGTTACTTCAGAAACACTGCAGAGGTAACAGGGCTGGGGAATTGTGTCCTGTGTTCCAAAATTCTGCATTGCTGGCTGAGGAGAGCTGCAGCACATGAATAGTGTGAGGCATCTGAGGCATCTACAGATCTGAATTGTTCCTGTTTTCATTAAGTCGTGTTCAGCTGTAAATGTTACGTTGTCTCTAGAGGCAGAGGATGAGTTATACATAATGACTGTGAATTTCAGATAGAAAGGGCAGATCTGAGCAGTTTTAGAACCTTTTTATTCCAAAAAAAAAAAAAAAGGGCATAGTAATCGGGTTACTAGACAGCACAGGAAAATCCATGCCCCCTTCAATTTTGGTCAAGAGATGGCCACCCACCCCAGCAAGCACCAGCCCAGGCCTAAGCTTTGACCAGGGGGAATGTAAGACAATGCTCACTGATGTGTTGTAAAATAAGATGGTGCAGGAGATTCAGTTTGTTCGTTATCTCAAAAAGGAAGTGATGGTACAAAAGGAATGACAGCTGTGAGGCACTTGTCCTGGTGGGACTACAGGATGTTCCAAGGAAGTTGGGCTCTAGGGAAGAAATACCAGTGGAAGGTGTTGATAGCAGGCAAGTGGTTTGGCTCTCTTAAAAAGAAATGTTCTGTGGAGAGAAGTAACACATGCGTGTGCTGATGGTCTCCTGTAAGTCGTACAGGATGTCAGCCAGTCCCGTGGAGATATTTTTGGTGCTCTGGAACATCTTAAAGACAGTCGGAGACAACATTAAAGCAACCGAGCAACTGAGCCTTACTTTCCTGTGGGTGGGACTTCAGTGTTTAGCTGAATTGCTTCTGATATTAGCCTATCTGGGTTTTCTTTGTGATAAAAAAAGTTGTTTGGTGGGGTGGTTTTTGGTTGGTTTTTGGCATTTTATTTTTTTTAGTATTATTTTGTTTTCTAATCAAAGCATTCTTAAGCAATACTGGCTAAAAGGGGGAGAGAAAGAGAAACCTAGAAAATGTGGGTGAAATATCAAAAGCAGTCATCACAACGGATGAACAATTTATTTGATTCCTATGGAGAATCCAGTTATTCTGCTTTTCACATCCAAAGAGGATTTGAATTTGCATCCAGTGTTCAGAAAACTCGCATAATACCTTACTCAAAACCCTCAAAAAAGAACTAATTCTTTAATGTTTTCATCCCTGTGACAAATTGCAACAAGTCATGGACATGACACACTTTGTTAAGGACTGATGTCATACAAAAGGGTTACAGGGTTAAAATAATATGAAATTGCTGATCATGCTATTACAGAGACTGTGCTGTTCCCTTGGAGAAGGAATAGGAAGGATAATGTAATACAAATGGTGTATCTGAACAGAGGGAATAACATCAACATTTTGTACTGCAGGCTGCCTTGGTACAGGGCTGTGATAACAGGCTGATGCTGTTGACCTCCATGAACTGCATTGAAAGGAAAGTCAAACTCAGCCTGATTCTTTCCTGAAGTTTATAGAAAGGCACATTAAATCAGATTTAATCTGAAAAAGTAAACATCATGAAACAGGGTATTTCCCTGCTATATTCTTTGTAGCATGTCAGCCATCTACAAGAAACTGATGTCATTTCCCATCTCTCTAGATTAGTTTCCGGGCTCTGTTCTTGAAGCAAATGAGACTGTGTTTCAAATCAACTCTGTCCACTAAACCGGGCATGTAGGACCATGCAAACAGTAGAGCAGGTTGGGTTGGAAGAGACTTGGGGAGGTGGTGCAGTGAGCCTCCTGCCTCCCCACTAAGGGCCAACTTCCCTGGTTGTTCAGGGTCTAGGTGACTCTTGGGAATGTCCCAGGGTGGACTGCCTTGCTGGGCAGCTGCTTCAGTGCTTACCTGCTCCTGTATGGAGGCCGTTCAGCAAAATACGGCAAAAAATCCCAGGCAGCTGACCCTTTCATAGAAGCATGGAATAATTCAGGTTGGAAAAGACCTCTAAGATCATGAGTCCAACTGCCAACCCAGCACCACCATGTTCACCAATAAACCATGTCCCCAAGTGCCACATCCACACACCTTTTGAACACTTCTAAGGACAGTGACCCTACCACTTCTCTAGCCACTCCATTCCAATGTTCGGCAACTCCTTCAGTGAAGACATTTTTTCTAATATCCAATCTAGACCTTCCCTAGAACAACTTGAGGCCATTTCTTCTTGTCCTATCACTTGCTACTTTGGGAGAAGGGACTGACCCTCACCTCACTACAACCTCCTTTCAGGCAGTTGTAGAAAGTGATTAGGTCCCCTCAAGCCTCCTTTTCTCCAGGCGAAACAACCCTAGTTCTCTCAGCTACTCCTCACAGCACTTGTGCTCCAGACCCTCCACCAGCTGCCTCACCTTTTTCTGGACATGCCCCAGCACCTTCTTGTAATGAGAAGCCCAGAACTGGATGCAGCACTCAAGGTGTGGCCTCACCAGCACTGAACACAGGGGGACAATCACTGCCCTAGTTCAGTTGGCTGTGAACCAGCCCCCCCCCGGTTCTTTTCTAATGGGCAGCTTTCCAGCCACTCTGCCCCAGTCCTGGGGCTGTGTTTTAACAAAAACAAAACAAAAAAAAACCCAAAAAACAAAACAAAACAAAAGCAAACAAACATACAAAAAAACCCACAACAGATTAAAAGCACAGTACATAGGATGATGGAGAGATCTCAGTAGGAGATGACTGATTACCAACAAATGACCATTGATTTAGAGAGGGAATATATAGATGCTAACATTTGTCAGGCTCACTGCTGAAACTGCCAATAGAGGAGCCCTACTGTGAAAGAATGAACAGTAGATGCTGGTCATAAATATAAAAAGTCTCAAACAGCTGGTATGGACAACACTTGTGTTTATGTCTGGCTGCACCAAGCACAGATACCAACTACTGTTTCTAAGCAAGATCTGAGAACAAGAATCTGACAAATGTGCTGTGATTACTGGAAATTGCTGTATTTGCCTCCAGACCCCCAACTAGGATCAAAGGTCTCTGATAGAAAGACTGGCTCCGACTCTAGAGCTGTTTACCCCCTTCTGCCTGGAAGATGTGTGCTACCAGCACCAAACTGCTCTCGTCTCTGCACAGCTAAGGGATGCCCAGAAACAGCCTCCCAAAAGAAGCCAAAGCAAAGGCAGCCTCTGAGAGCAGCTTCACAAGCTCTTACTGTGTCAGCATTCTTCAGAGGAGCATGACCTTGTTCAAGAAACTGTTCAAAACCTCTGTCTCCCTGCACCCCTGGTGGATGTAGGATGTGTCTGGAGGAGCCCAGGGTGCTGAAGAAGCCCTGAGTAGAGCAGCGTGCCCAAGCAATGCTTCCTCAGAGGTAGGCGAGCGGAACCATTGCAAATGCCAAGTTAAAGCTTCTCGTTTCCGTAAGCGCTGCGCCCCCGCAGTGCTTTCCTGGCACAGGGGAAAAGCTTGTGTGGCCTGGCTGTGGATATGCTCTTAAATGCTGCGTGCCTGCTTCTTCCCAGAAGGATGCATCCATTCACAAAGGGCTTCCTAGCAGGGAGGTGACACAGGCAGCCAGCCCCCAGGGAGGCTGTGAGGCAGGGGAAGCTTCAGGGAGAAGGGATGAACAGGATAGAAAGTGGGAGGGCAGAGGATAAGCACTAGGAGAAACCTGGGAAGTTGGGGAAGATTTCTGGGAGCCAGAGGGATCCTGCAACATTAGGAATAACAAGCAATTTAAAGTATTACAGCTGGCTGCGGGTGAGAGGAATGTGGAAGGATTTTGAAGGTCAAACATCTGATGTTAAAAGGCAAAGATGCCTCTGGGGAATTGTGTGTATGAACAGCGCTGCAACTGCTGCTTTCCAGGACTGAGCAATGTGATGAAGGACTGGTGCACTTACTGGCTCCAGCTCCTGAGGGAAATGTGTCCATGCAAGAGCTGCTCTCTTTGGTGCTTGAAGGGAGCAATTAAGGCCATTGCTAGGCAAGCAATGCAACTTCCTAACAGCAACCGCCTCTGCAGACAATATTGAAGAGATGCCAGTTCTGGGCTCAGGAATGATGGTAAAGTCTTCTGAGGATGGGAAGTACCAGAACAAACTGGTGAACAAAATAGGAGGCACCAAACCAATATGGCACATAAAAGAGTAGCCTGTTCCAACAGGCCCAGATGACTTGTGTTTGAGAGTTCAGAAGGGGGGTAAACTGGACACTGAAGGGGTGCAAATGAAATTATGTCACAGTTTATAACACATTGTAAACCTCAATGCTTACCCTACATTCAATGTTTATTAAATATGTATATACTAAGATTACCTTAATTGATTTACTGTGTGTTAAATGTTTATGTTTATTTGTACTTTAAACCTATATTTTAAAATTTTACTGATTATTGATAAACTATATGTATTTTATATTATAAACTATATTACATACACTGTATACTCTATATGCATGTTGTTAGAGGTTTATATAATAGAGAGTGTATAATATATGCACGTTAGTAAAATTATATAATATGTGCTATCAGATTACATAATAACATATCACATACTATTTCAAAGTATTTTGCAATGGCCTGGGTTGGAAGGGTCCCCAGAGACCATCTTATTCCAAACCCCCTGCCATGTGCTGGAACACCTTCCAGTAGACCAGATTCCTCTGAGCCCCATCCAGCCCTGACTTTGAACACTTCCAGGGATGAGACATCCGCAGCTTCTCCAGGCAATCTGTTCCAGTGCCTCATCACCCTCACAGTAATGAGTTTCTTCCTAATATCTAATCTAAACCTACTCCCTTTCAGTCTGAAGCCATGTTGCCCTGGCCTGCTCTAGTAAATAATTCCTCTCCATTTTCCTTGCAGCCTCCCTTCAGGTACTGGAAGCCTGCAATTAGGCCACCCTGAAGCCTTTTTGATTTTTTATGATTTATTATATAACACAATAAAAGCAGTTCTATTTACATTATAGAGTGCATAAAATATATGTGTACTATTGCATTATAGAGTCTATCTATATAAATATATTACATAATATAAAAAATAGTATCTATTACATATTAGACATTAATTTCTGAATCCTGATTTTGTGCTAGAAGGTTAAGGAGACACAAAATGCTGAATGTCTG
>WBMY01001898.1:66360-95782 GCA_013397315.1 Donacobius atricapilla | reverse complement strand
GTAAAAATGCAGATTTTTCTTATGGCTAAAAATATGGCCATGATACAACAAGCAGGGTAGAACTGATAAATCAATTTTCAGGGTGGCGGAAGTTTAAAAACATCAAGATGTTTAAAAATATTAAGCTTCAACAGGTGATCTACGTAACACATTAAATACAGGGACATTTGGAAAGGGGATGCGAACAGTGAGTCAGCAAAACTTGCGGAGACTACAAGGCTATTTGTTGAGTTGAAGCCTGAGACTATTACAAGGCAAGTTAAACGAAAAAGAACCTAATGAGAGACAAGTAAATGGAAGGTTCCATGACAAATGGCCCTCCATAGTCCACACATAGGAAAGAGAAGTGGAAGGAGAAGATAAAACTCTTCAAACACTTGAATTTTAGATGGAGAATACCAACATGGTGGTGAGATTTGGGCACTGCTGTAGGCAGCTCATAGGAGACCTGTGCTGGGTGGGAGATTCCACAAGGATAAAACACTGAAAAGTTGCCTTGAGACACAAACTGGATAAATGTAACCATTCTTCTCTATCTTTTTGAACTGGTTTTATTCACTTTTCAGCAATACAGGCCGCTCTCAGAGGTTGTTGTAAAGAAGACGAAAGCCAGCAGCCACGCTACTAATTGGACATAAGAAAAAGGGGAAACTCCCAGAGGGTAACTGGGTGCCCAGAGGGGCGGGAAAGTGTCTACCTTTTGAGATATTTGGAATTCAGGAGGACAATGCCCTGAGGAATCTGATCTAATGTCCCAGACAATCTTTTTTGGAGCAAAGGGTTGAATGAAATCATCTCCATTCCAACCTGAATCATTCTAATCCCCAAGACAAGATTCTGACCCTCCCCTCAGAGACATCAGGACACAGAATTAGATGAATTTCTCACCGAGCTTGACAATTAATTTGTACTGATCTCAACATTTCTATATTACATCAAAAATACAAACCAGATGCCTCTTTCAAATCTTGCCTAGCACAACATGAAGCAGTTGTTTTTATTGCACATCATGAACACAGGCTGGAATTTGCAAGTAATATTGAAAGATTTTAAGATACAATATATAAATGTCATTAGGCATTCTTTAGGAAAAGCCTGTATGTTTGTAGAGCATGTTCTGAGCTTCAAATATCCTGGCAATAAAGTTACCAAATAGCAAAAGCTGCCCTGCATGTTAACAATGTGAAAACTAAGATTCCTTTTGGATCAGCTTTGAGCAGAGGGATCAGATGCAGTAATAGACAAAATCAAGGCTCTAACTGCAAACTGAGAAGCTTTGATGAATGTGAAGATGGACATGACCCATCCATGTGCACTCACAGCCCAGAAAGCCAAATATGTCCTGGGCTGCATCCAAAGCAGCGTGGCCAGAAGGGTAAGGAACGGGATACTGCCCCTCTGCTCTGCTCTGCTCAGACTCACCTGCAGTGCTGCAACCAGCTCTGGGGGCCCCAGCACAGGAAGGACCAGGGAACTGTTGGAGTGAGTTCAGAGGAGGGACACAGAGATGATCAGAGGAATGAAGTTCAGTTCCTGTGAGGAAAGACTGAGAGGTTTGTGGTTCAGCCTGGAGAAGAGAAGACTGCAGGGAGACGTTATAGAAGCCTTCCAGTAACTGAAGTGGGCCAACAAGAAAGCTGGAGAGCGATTTTTCACAAGAGTATGAAGTGATAGGACAAGGGGGAATGGCTTCCAACTTGAGAATCAATTCAGACATAAGGAAGAAATTTTTTATGATGAGGGTAATGAAACACCAGCACAGGTTGCTTAGAGAAACTGTGGATGCTTCCTCCCTGAAAATGCTCAGGGTCAGGCTGGACTTTGACCAACCTGATCAAGTTGAAGATGACCTTGACCACTGCCAGGGGCTTGGACTAGCTGACCTTTAAAGGTCCCTTCCAAAGCACCCCATTGTGAGATTCTGTGATTCTCATCCTTTTCAATTGCTCCCTAGGGATATGCTGGTGCCTTCTGGCATCCTTCAATGTAATACCCAGTGCTGAGTCATTTGGAGCAATCTGGAGAAGCTGTCATGTCTTCAGAATGACACACGGATCACAGTGAAGTTGACACCAACTCTTACAGATTTTCATAAGGCCACTTTCCACTTTCTGAAATAGTTGGATCCCTTTACACTAAGTTAAAAGTTATTTTTATTTGAGTAAAAAGCATGCCTGTGACTAGTGCTGATAAAGTGGATGGTGTTTTGTTGTCATTAGGGGTTGGGATGTTAACTACTTTTGCCTCTGAAAAGGTGACGCTTCCTTTTAAGTGTTTTCTCAGGTTCAGTGCAAAGTGTTACGTTGCGCAGGAAGGAATGAATGGATGCACGGAGCGAGGGCAAGGTATTTCCTGGCAACTGAGATTTAATTGTGTGAGTCTCTTTAATGGATGTTTGCCTTACTGATAGAGAGTGATGAAAAGAGAGAGTGCAGAAGTGACACGGGGGTGGTTTTCTGTCTCAACTCAATTCATTTTCTTGTAGCTGATTCCCTGTATTTGCTCCCTTTGGTTAGACTAGTAACATCTTTGGACGTTAACTCTGTGTTAACTTTGCTTTCCCTTCTTGCCCCTTACCCTGCCCTACTCTCCTCCATCCATTTCTACCCCAGCACAAGAAATCTGATAGGTTTATCCTTAGGCAGCAGCAGATGATTCATTTAGAGAAGTAAAACAATGGGAAGGGAAAAAAAAAAATCTATTTTTCCATAGGTAGCCTGTAGACAAAGAGACTTCTCTGGTCAAGGAGCTGTGAAATATAAAGCAGTCTCCTATTGCATATTTCCTTCTTAGATAGAGAAGCTAAGACTTCACATTTTCTTACAAGACAGTGGATTCCATCAAGGATACCTAAATTACTAAGTATTACATCTTGACTAGTTGTTTGAGTCACAGAGGATAATCTCCTTACATTACAGATGTTGACTAAGCTTTGCCAGTGTTGTCATTTACCGAGAATTGGTATTCCTGGTTTGGCAGTCCATCAGGGAACCAAGGGCAGGATATGTATGTGGAGCTGGAAGGAATACACAGTGGTGGGGGGGTCTGTATAAAAGAGATTTTTTGCCCTTCGTGTAAAACTATCCTCCGTTAAAAGTTAAGGACATTCCTAAGGATCCTTTGAAGACATTTTTTATTTGAAACAGGGATGTCCTATCCTTTTACTAGTTCTGCTTATGTCAAGAAAAATCTGGCCAAATGTTTAAAAAATCCTCTGCTTTGCCCACATCAGTTTAAGCTGGATATACCAGCTGTTTACTTTCATGAGTTAATGAGTATTCTTAAGCCTTTCTCATTTGTTTAAGAGCATCAGCATTAGAGGACAAAGGGATGTCGGTACTGGGAAATCAAAATACTGCTATTTGTTATTTTGTTGGTATTGGGAAATCAAAATTTCTCTATTACATTAGAGCTCTTGTCACATGTCATGTGGCAAAATCTCAGATAACTTGACAATGTGTCCTGAAGAGAGAATCTATTTCTTGAAATTAATATCAGTGACAGAGACGAGATGACCCTGTTAAAAACCAGGCTCTCTACTCTCAGATTCATACATTTAGCTCTAAGAGGAGATGGCTCCCAGAATTGCTCTGATCCAGCAAATCATATCTTGAAGCCACACAAAGTCTGCAGCTTGTTTCTTCATGGTCATTAAGCTAAACACACAATTCAATTCACTTTTTAAGAACAATTTTCCTCTCTCATTGCAGCTGGTATATTGCACAAAAGTGCCCTAAAACCACATAAAATCAAGTATAGCTCTGCAGTTACAGATGCCTACTAGCTGAGGATGCAAGGAATACACTAACATTTGTGAGTACTCTCCCTCCTACCAGCAATTTTACATTTAAAAGGAGTCTGTACTGGCCTTTGATGGTGTCACTGACAAGACCCCTTGAGTACAATCCACATGTACTTCAAATCACTTGGGAAAACACTGGGAAGGTGGAAAGGCATATTTAACAGGATAGCTGCTCAAGGCATGTGAAGTAATGTAGGACAAGGAGATACAAAGAAGAATTTTCTGATGATCTTTTAAGTATCTAGGCAACCCTGACTTCTCATCCATCCCTCTTTGGCTTTGTTTACTGGAAGGAATTAATGTTCTTCTCTGTTAAAAGAAGATTTCAAGAGAAACCAACAGCATAAACAGAAGCTTCTCCCTCATGAGACTGCAATAACTTCTGGTTCTTTTCCTTCCAAAGAACCTGTAAGCTCTTCCAGGAACACAGTCAGTAGGCATACTGATGAAGGATGTTTCTGCCTCCTCCTTTGCCACCTTTACCATGGTGGATCATCAGCACTCATACCCTGGTTTGTCTAGTTGCATTTATGCTTCTTCCATAAAAAAATTTACCGTTGGCATTATGGGCAGCATCCAGCTGCGACTTTTTGAGGCCTGGTGCATTAATTGTAGATAGCTCCAGCTTAGCAATGGATGGATCACATCATCTGTCCATGAAATTCATGTCACAAAATACTTGGACTCTTCAGGTCACTTCCTGTAGGCAGGAACCTTTAAATCTATTACTGCCAATACAGAAAAGGAGCAGAAATGGCCGTAGATAAAGTTGTTATTTATACCCTAAGTCCTGCAGAAGATGTCTATGTAGTTGTGTCCCAGGTCTGAAAACCTCATGGGTGTTGTGAACAGAGTCTCTTTCATCTTTGGTCTTGATTTGGGTTCAGGGTTCACATATATATATGTATGTATGTGTATATACATATATACGTATGTATGTATAAAAGTAAATACCACATTAAAATACATATAAAATTTAAAAGTACCTCAGGCATAACTGACTGCCCATAGAGTAACTGTTCAGAAGGTCAGGATAAGGGTCAGATTTTTTCTGCTTGGTGATGGAGGAGAGGGGAGAAGCAACTCAGCACAGATGCACCTTGTTTTCAAGAGCCCTGTAAAGGCTGGGCACCACTTGTGCTCACGGAGAGCAGCAAAACTGCTCTTGCAGTGCCTCACATTCAGACTGACGGAACTTCCAGTATGACTACATTTTGCGGGATGCAGAGGATGAGAGAGCTGAATCACAGCACTATTCACTGTGGCAACGTTACCAGCTGTGCTCTAGGGCGACTCACTTGGAATACATGAGCCCTTTGTTCCATCCCTTTGTTTTTCCAAGTGCTCTGACTGCCTTTGTGAGGGAGGGGTACTTGACAACACAACTTTATCTCAGAAATAGGGTCAAAATAAGTGAAATCACAGAAGGCTTTTGTATTCAGGTGCAGTCATGCAAAGCGTACAAGGGAGCAAGGAAGGAAAGGTAAATCCAGGTCCTCATATTGTCTGTAGAGCCTTGGAGCCTATAAGGTGGACAGAGGAAGTACATGTATTGACCTAACTGGGATCTGTTGTGCAGGAGAATGTGGGCATCAAATGCAAAGCAGAACTGTCCTGGATGCAGGACTCGAAGAAATACTAAGAGAGTTTGCAAATGATACTAAAACGGGAGGAACTTCCTCAAGGGCTGAGAGGCCCTGCAGAGAGACCTTGAAAAATTATAGAGATGGGCACTCACCAACTTTATGAATTTTAACAAGGTCAAGTGTTGGATTCTGCACCTGAGGTGGGGCAATCCTGGACAGGTGGACCGACTGGGGAATGAGATGCTGGAAAGCAGTGCTACAGAAAGGTGCTTGGGGCTCTGTGATGGTTTCAAGCTGATGGAACGTTGAACACGAGTCAGCAGTGCCCTGGCAGCCAGGAGGGCCAAGCCTGTCCTGGGCGGCATCAGGCACAGCATGGCCAGCCGGGCAAGGGAGGGGATTGTCCTGCTGTGCTCTGCTCCACATTGGGGAGGTCTCACCTCAAGTGCTGGGGGCAGTTTTGGGTGCCACAATGTAAGAAACACACTGGAAATAAAGTCCAAAGGAGGGCAACAAAGATGGTGCAAGACCTTGAGGGGAAGCCAGGTAAGGAGCAGCTGAGGGCACTTGGTCTGTTCAGCCTGGAGGAGACTGAGGGGAGATCTCACTGCAGTTACAACTTCCTTGTGAGGGGAAGAGGAGGGGCAAGCATTGATCTCTGCTCTGTGGTGATCAGTGACAGGATTGGAGGCAATGGCCCAAAGTTGTGTCAGGGGAGGTTTAGTCTGAATGTTAGAGAAGTGTTGTTCACTCAGAGGGTGGTTGGGCCCTGGAACAGGCTCCCAACAGAAGCGCTAACAACACCAAGCCTGACAGAGTTCAAGCGGTCTTTGGGTTAAGGCACTCTTGGGGTGAACTGTGGAGGGCCAAAGGTTGCACTCAGTGATCCTGGGGGGTCCACTCCAACTCAGCACATTCTATGAAATGACATATTACAGGAGGTACGTCCCTGTCAGAAATGTCACCAAAATCCTTTTCTCCTCAAATGTTAGTTTGCAGAATGTTTAGAAGAGGTAAAACTAGGGCAATTTTGAGAACAGAGGCTTTGGCTCTAAGAACCCACCTTAGGATAGCTCACCTTAGCAATCATGAAAGACTTGCACTGTGACACAACTTCAATTGGAGCAGCTTGCTTTCTGTCATTTAAATATCTTCCTTGCAGAAAATCCACACTGTAAGCTCCAGGCTTGCTTTCCATGACTTCTACTGAGGGAAGAATTTTTCAGTCTTGCATTGCAGGAAAACAGACAACATGACAAACCTGTTAAGCTTAAAGTTCTTCAGGGAATGCAGAATTAAAAGGTTTCTCAAAGTCCCCATTTACACGGAAAATATTTGTAACAGTGGATAGTAGCTGTTGTAGGTATGCAAGAATTTTAGGGTGAATTAGTGACACCTTCAGCAAGTGTTTGTACTACTTCATACTCCAACATCCATGCAGTGAAGTTAGAGCACAGGGTGCTTAGAAAGGGATACTTTATACTTTCTGGCGGTTAGCAGTTTTATGAATCAGGCATATTTTTGGCTATAAATTTTGTTTTCCCAGTATCTCTGAAGAGCAGAATTTTATAATACATATAACAGAATCATGGAAACATTTAGTTTGGAAAAGACCTATGGAGATCTCTAGTCAAAATGCCTGCTTCAAGCACTGATCAGGTTACTCAGGGCATTATGCATCTGAGTCCCAAAAATCTGCCACAGTGGAGATTTCATTATTTCTGGGCAACCTACACTAATGCTTGCCTGCTTGCACGATTGGAAAATGTTCTTCCCTTTATCCAGCTGGGACCCTGCTTCCTGCAATTTGCATCTACTACCTCTTGCTCTTTGTTCACCTCAGAGATGGCTTCATGCGTCCTCTCTGTAATCCTTTCTAGGCAGTGCAAGACTGCTGTCAGCCCCCTCTCGGCCTTCTCTTCCCAGTCTAAGCAGAAGCTGCTCTCTCAGCCTCTTCCTGCACATCACATGCTCCAGACCCTGAACCCTCCTGGTGCCCCTTCAATTTGTCAAAATCTGCCATGTTCTGGGGGGGGGGCAAAACTGGACACAGTACTCTGGATGTCAACTCACAAGTGAGGAAAAGAATCATGCTCCTTGACCAGCTGGCAATGCCTTTGCCAGTGCAACCCAGTGTGTGGCAGGTCTTCCTTGAGACCTTGAGACAGGGGTGCAGTGCTGATCCCTTGTAACTCCTGTCTTCCCAAGACTCCAAGTTCCTTCCTGCAGTGCTGCCAGACAGCCCCAGCCTGTCCTGGTTAGTTGGGTGGCTCCATCTGAATACAGGATCTCATGCCTGTCGCTGTCAAACTTCATGAAGTTCCTGTTGGCCCATTCCTTCAGCTTCTCTGGGTCCCTCTCAATGTGAGCTCTGCTTCCAGGATATCAATCATTCCTCCCAGTTTGCTGGGATTATCATAAATTCTATTAATAAATTGCAAAAGTATATTTATGTAACAATCAAATAATTAAAACCTCATCCAGTATAAGACATTACCTGTGTTGTATTTACCATGCATTTGAGAACTAAACGTTCCTTGCATAAATAGTTTAAATTTCTTGTATGGATGGTCTGCTTTCATTCCTGAGACACATGCTAATCCATGTCATCATGGATTCTGTGCTGAAATTGAAGTCTTGGTTTTGTTGAGGAATATTTAGTAAAAGTCTGCAGATCTTGCTGATGCAAATGGCAAATGAAGTACGCTTCTAAATCACCCAGGCAACTAGAATTGGTTCAGTTACATTTCACTGATTTTTGCCAAGAGGACCTGCAACATACTTCACATATTTTTGTGAATGAACCACAAATAATTTAAAACACAGGAGGTCACTAAATGAGAAAATACAAGAGTATTTGACAGCAAAAGATAATGAATGCTATGTGTGGTGGCAAACACTGAGTATAAAATGCAAAGTTTTCACAGTGCGAGGAGTTATCTCTGAATTCCTGTTTGGTGAAGCACAACTGCAATGAATATTTATTGCCACCTTATTTAGCAGCATGAACAAAGGGAACTGTTATAAATAAACAAACGCTATGACAGTTCCACTGCTGCTAGCTTGACGTTCTTGTCTGCAGTCAGTCAAACCGAAAGACAAAGCAATCAGTGAAAAGATTAAGTCAAACATCCAAATTACAGAGGTTCTATTTTTGTGTTAACTACCGTCATCACCGATTTGTCCACGACTTGTGCTGGTGAAATTTGACAGGCGTCAGTATGGCATTTGCGTGCTTCCAGATTGAAACAATGGCTTTTAATGTAAATTTACACGACTTGCCTAATGTTTCCTTAGCATATGAGTAAAACTTTGAAAGGGCTAAAATTCACAAAGCAGAGCAATGTACTCTTAAGAGGATGCAATTAAGTAGTCAGTAATGTAGGACACACACACATGACAGATGAAGACTGTCCTCTTAACTTCTTGCGATGTCCTACTGGTGACTCTCCCTCAGTACCTCACCTCCACCCTTTGATGTAAGGACGAAACCACCTCTACAGTGCAACTGTTCTGATAATAGCAGGTGACTCACTTCCAACCTATTCATGCTCAGACCTAGTTTGACAGTCACTTTATTCTTCAGATCCAGCAAAGCAAAACTTTAACTGTGTCACTAGCTGACACGAAAGCCCACAGTGCTTATTTAGTAACCCATCTGCTCTGCAAGCAGGAGATTGGGTCAGAGGCATACTGAACCCTTCAACCCAAGTAATACGCATGTTTGTGAGGTGTTTGCAAGGTCAGTACTTGACAACAAGACAGGATGCACATTGTCTAGGTAAGCTCAGAGGGTTGCTGCCCGCCTCATCTCACAGCTGGCATTTTGTAGGGCAGTGCATGGTCTCAGTGCATGTTCACAGCCCTCTCTGTCTCTCTTGTTCACTTAGATCAGGGCTACATCTTCCCCTCAGGAATGCACTGGGAAGGCTGGAGGAGATAATATCCAGGAGTTTTACTTCAGCTTTGCTACTAACTGTCATCTTCTGAAATGTGTTGTCTGTAGCAGACTATCTGAGCTGGTGCTTGTCAGGGAGGGAAAACATAACTTGAGAATTTTATCATGTCAGCAGGTTGGCCTATCTAATTGTGTTGTATAGACCATAGCATAACTGTACAGGAACTTCTTCACCAGAAGTTACGTCCTGCATGGAAGAGACAAACTTTTCACACCGACTCTATGGAAATGCTTCCTCATAATTTCAGCTAAGCTTTGGGATGCCTACGCATGCATCACATCTGCCTACGTAACACTGACAAGTAAATCGTCAGTGTGTCTGCCAAGCTCCACACCCAGGCATTCAGCTGGAAGTCAGTTATCCTCTAAAAACTTCTCCAACAAAGTGTGTTCATAATCAACCACCTCACTGTTGTCATGTCAATTACCACGCTGATCATACTGCCAGTGTGGCTCCATGTGGGTGCCTGAAAATCTTGAAAGAAAAATAAATTAAAAAATGGAGATGAAAAGCCATTTAATTTTAATGAATGATTTAAATCCCAAAGTCAGTTAATTCTACACTATTTTTCTCTGTACAGTCAGCCTATCAAGAAGCTATTTCTCCCCATTGCAAGTTCCTGTGGAATGGAAAGTGCATACAGATCAGAGCACTGGCCATCAGAGCCATCATTGCTTGGCAGTTGTGACTCTCAGTGTCTTTCTAAATGAGTTTTCTAAAAGTATATATATATGTTACATTGTCATATCACATGTATTGGTCATACTCGAAAGGCTTTGTTTCAACCCTGCTGTTCACTAAAGAAGTTTCATTTTAGGATATTATGCACTGTTTTTGACATGGATAATGAAACGAGTTTCTTTTTTTAACATAATACAGTATCACAGCACCAAATAAACACACCGTACCTGTGATCTTTCTCTAGGCTCAGCACTGAAGTTCAGGTTGGAATGGAGATGTGTTTGGGACAGAAAACAACATAAGTTCAAGAGGTCTTTGACAGCTAAGGTTTTGATTGTTGAATTTTTACGACTGATTTCTAATGACACAGAAATACATTCCCATATAAAGCATCAATTCTGTTCTTCGTGGAAATCTTTCAGCATTTAGGTATTCAGGGACAGCTTTCTTCCTTTATCATAAGCTTGCTTTTCTCAGTGCTCGTATTCATTCAAATAGTTTTTTTCAGACTCAAAGAAGATCCTCCAAAAGGATATATTCTAAAGAAGCCAGGAAGTAACTTCCCAATAGAGCTTCACACCTCCCCAGATGATAGTTTCAAATTAATCATCTGTTCTGGGGACAGCAGATGGAAAATAATGTTCCTGATAAAATGGATCTAATGAGAGCCGAAGGACCCGTGCTGACTGCTAATTTTACAAGAAATCCTAAGGAGACTTTTGATTGGATAAATGGGGAATACTAAGGTTTGCTCCGCAAAAGAAATCCTCCCACTTCGCTGAATTTGAGGAACTTTGACCAAGCAGATGACTGTCCAATCTGTTTTCATTATGGCCTCCTGGAATTAGAATTCAGGAATGACACTTGGGTTTATTTCTCAGTCACAGAAGAGACATGACGGCCTGATTTGAGTTCCACAACACAGCTCCAAATCCTAACATCTTTCTTCTCAGCTGCCAGAAGGATAGAACATGGAAGAAGCTCTCACTTTCTGAGATACAAACAAAAAAGGACATTATTGGATCTCAGGTACCTGGAGCAGCACTGCAGTAAGTTCCTGCAGTATCTCCTACCTAAACTGCTTTTTTTGATGCTGTGCTGCCTCCCTCGTTTTACACCCTCCCATTATCAGTCTTTTTTTGTCCTGTGTTTTACCTGCCCAGTTATATTTTCTCCAGACCACACTTTCTCTCAATCTCTCTCTTCTCAGGTCCTCCTTTTTTCCTTCCCCTTACACATTCTTCTTTTCCCAATTTCTCCTTCTCTTTTCTTTTAGGCCTGTCTGTTGCAGAGAAAGTAGAACCTGTCTAGCATACAGCTAGACAAAAACGGTGAACTAATTTTCCCTAAAATAGATAAACTCTCTTTATAGATCTCTTAATTAACCACTCTCCTAAGGCATTTCCCTCCCTCCCTTCCTGCTCAGAAGCACAAAGCTTCTGCACTCCCTGCTGTCCCCTTTTCCCTGCATGCCTTCAGCAGAGGCTGCTCCTGCCATAAGGCATCGTCTCTTTAATAGCAGCAGTATTATTTTTGGTGCAGCAGGAACTTCATCCTGCCCTAGTTCATGCAGTGTACTTTGACTTCTTTCCTCCTCACACGAGTTGTTGCCGCAGCTTATCATCACAGGCACTCTGCTCCCCTTCTGCTACAGCTTCAAAGCACTCCAGATTTTTTTATTTGCTTCTCCTACTGCTCCAAGACACGGAGTGATGCAGAGAACCTCCTACAGCCAGAAAGTAACTGTGATTTTTAGCGATGATGTTTGCTCTAACTATTTAAAGCACACTTAAGAAGACACATAATAAGTAGGTTTGAGGGAAGTGGTAGCAATCCACCCACTACGTTCCTTTTAGCTAACCCTTTAATTAAAAATTAAAGATATGGTTCTCAGGAAGATTTAAAATAACCCACTGACAGAAAAAAAAGAGGTTAAAAACCAGCAGAAAATTAAATAATCCCCCCCAAAGACTTACCACACCTTCATGCTGTTTTTAACATAATTTTACTGTGCTGATGAGGGAAGACCTTTTCTGAAGGGAAATAACAAACCTTATGCTTTCCAGTGCTAGATCACTCTCTATGCTTTTGGGGAGTCCTGCAAGGGATTACAAATTATTTGATGCTTAACTAAACATACTAGTTTCCTCTTCCATAAGGGAGAGCAAAGCAAGTTTATAAAAATTGAGAAAGTGTATTACTTGAAATGTTATTCCTCACTCAAAACACATTTTGCTGCTGGATGCACAGAACTGATAAGCAGTTTGAGAGGAAAAGTACATATATACACTGCTTATAGCTTTGTCCCCGAGTATAAGGCAGAGTGAGATAAATGACAGCAAGATCTGGGCAGATTTGTGGTACAAAGCGTTTCTCTTTGTAACTGAGTTAAGGCACACCACAAATGATCAGAGGAGAAACAGAAGTGACTACTAATGGAGATCAGAAGTGCAAGAAATGAGGTATGCCCACAAAACTGAGTGGCTCTGACCTGCATATTCCTTTTGGTGAAGGCTTTGATTATTTTTCTCTGTATCTAGCTGACAAAGCTCGACAGCCTCACTGAGCAGTGTTTTTGCCCCAGTACTGCAAGAATATCTGCTCTGCTGCTTCTTCTCTTGTGCTTGAACTCCATTGTACTGCTTTTGTTCTTCTATACTGCATGTAGTTTTAAATCAAACTCCAGAGCCCCAAGCTCTCTGTATAATCTCGGATGTTGCTGTAATACAAACAGAAACTGGTCAACCATTCCAATTTGTTCACGTGTTAGCCATATAACGGAAAGTGCTTCCAAACACACACTGCTTTCCCCCTCCAAATCAGTCTTACAATCGATACTATCCTACTTCCAATAAAAATACCACCACCACAACAGATAGATCTATATGGTGCTTAGAATCTCACAACAGAAAACCCATTACTTTGTATACAAAAGCTAGCCAAAATGATTGAATTCCCGAGGCAACAGAAACGATACTGGTGATTTTATTCAGCACGTGTCCAATACGATTTTCCATTTGGAATCCACATTTTTTTATGCTTTTCTATACCATTCTTAACATTACCTTCAGCTTTTATGGAGTCCCTATGAAAGTTGTTTTTTTCAATTTGTTTACCAGAAAACTTAAATTTTAATGATTAAATAATAGGACATTTATATACATCAGTGGGTTTTCTCAGATACTGGGCTCTAAGTACATACAATGTCTATTGAGTGAAAATAAAAAAGAAAAATTCCAGTCATGCAAATCATCTTACAAACCATGTTCCATTTGACTTGAAAATTTTTACTCTGTTACTGGCATATAGTTTCAAAATTAAACAGATAAAATTTTAAGGTTGCTTTGTCCATTTCCACTCATTTGTTTTGCTGTTTTGAAGAACTGACAGGCCACATGCTACTGCAGAAGGTACCGGCAGGGTAATCATTGTTCTGCTACCACCAACCAAGCCCTCTGAGCCCTGGTGTGGATGTGTTTTAAAAAACCACCTAACCTTCAGCTAACTGCACTGGTTTATTTCTGAACAGCACATCACAATATCAGCACAGAGAGCACATTGTAACCGGTTGGGTGATTCCACTTAATTTTTTAACACTAGGACTTTTCAGCATTTTAATTCTGGTTTCATTTATGAATCAAAGGTCATATATAGAGCACAAATGAGGTCTAAATTTAGTCACAGCAGACCACAGTTCCACATAAAGACAAATCTTCAAGTTATGTTGACCTGCTAGGAGACAAAGATAAACAGCACAGCAAACATGTACCTGCAATGCACTGCTTCCCTATTAAATATTAACTGTTTCATTTACATTTAAATGAACTGAGCAGTAATGGATAGACTTTCCAGTACTGCTGTTTGGTGCTGCTGTCATGGAAAGAAGCTGAAGACAATGTGGGCTGTATGGGGGCAAATGACGCAATCTCAGCATCCGCTCAAGTGACTTCAATGATGACCATTCTCCAGTCTTGAAATATAATCCTACACAGCATTTTTTTTCTCTCCCTCTGTAAACACATCTGTTCATAAATAACTTAGATGTCTCCTTGACATTCATGGTATGTAACTGAAGCTGAAGTAGAAAAGGATGGGCGGTGTACAGCACTGAGGAGATGTCACAGTACTTTTGTTCAGCATTTTTGTCAAGAGCAGGTTGCTAACATCAGCCATCAGAGACGGGCGGGGTGACCCACCCATATTTTTCATGGGTCTTCACCAAACTCTTAAATGTTGCTTCAGCTTCCTTTCGACTGAATGACTTTTTTGATTTGCCAGCTTTTCTGCAGATACGGCCCTGCGCCAAACACAAAAAGAAAACATTCATTAAAGATGTGAACACGCATCTGCAAACCACAGCTTAACTTTTCAGCTCATCAGGACGAGACGCATTCACTCAGGGGTTCCAGCAAGCACAGTTCCCAAACCTGAGCAGACAAATGCATTATTAGAGACGATTTAAAATGATATTCATGGATCAGGTAAAAAGGAGGGGGGGAAAAAATAAACAAAATGATGAAAAAGAAGGCATCTGCCGGGCTGTTCCTTCCTGGCGAGCCCCTGTGCTGGCACGCTGCCTCGCTCGCAGCACCCCGCGGCTGCTGCTGCGGCCGTGCCTGAGGGCTCGCCTCCCTCTCGGCTGCGCCGGGGCAGCTCCGGCATTCCGTGTTTGGCGAGGCCGCCCATGACCACCGCTGCTGGTGCTGCTGGTGCGGCCGTGCCTCAGGGCTCGCCTCCCTCTCGGCTGCGCCGGGGCAGCTCCGGCATTCCGTGTTCGGTGAGGCCGCCCTTGCCCACCGCTGCTGCCCCGCCGGGGCCGCCCTGGCACGCAGCGACTGCCGGGCACGGCTGCTCGCGGGGCTGCCCCGCGCCTCAGCCCCGCCGCCAAAAACTGCCCCCGGCCCGCGGAACACACGGCATCCCTCCTCCCGCAACCCGCCCCTGGGAAAGGAACAGCTCTGCCCTTCCTCAAAGGAGCGCCTTAAACCGATTTGCTGCCGTCTTAAATTCAAAGTTCGAATTTATTGCCCCTTCATGCCAAGTTTGATAATGAAATGAAAACATATTATTTGCATATACTGCATTTTTATTCCTCTGCTATTAGATATTACCTAATATCTAATTAATATTAGATAGGTAATAGGTAATAGGTAATACCTATTACCTCTAACTGCACAGCTGTACGAAAATTCAAATCCTTGTTCAGCAGTAGAGACTTTTACTGAGTTACCAATAGCTTACCTTATTTGTCACCTTGGTCTGTGTCAATTACCAGCCAACAGAGACACAAGAAAGAATTACAGCTGCAGATTAATACCACCCTATAACAATGAATACGTTTAAACAAAATAATTCAAATAAAATAAATACCTTTAAAATATTTATGCCTACTGGATTTGTTACAAAACAGAAGTTTATTAAAGTCACTAGTCTAGTAATTTTAGTAATCGTTTGATAGACTGCGCTGAAAGCCTTTTTAACAATAAATTGTATTTGATGAGTGGATACCATATTACAGTGTTACAATTATTTAGAACCAAGTTAGTATGTTCTAATTTTAACTGTTCAAGTTAGTATGTTCTCATTTTTTTCCTGTTCTTTAGCTCAAAAATCATCTTTTTCTTCCCTGATTTTACTGTCAATTTGGATTTTAACCCAAAATTTGGCATTTGCAATAGCATGCCACAAATACTGAGAAAATAATGAAGCATATGGAGGGAAGAAAAGGGGGAAAATGGGAAAAAAGAAAACAAAATCTCTCTTCAGAGTATCGAATTTACTTTTACAGATGAAAATGAGTAAGATTAGTCCACAGTGTGGACAAACAATTTCTTTCTAGAAAGCTGTCACAACATTGCAGAGGCTCTTTTGTGTTCAGCACTGCTCCTGTTACAGCAAAACTATGGACACATGAAAGAAAAAAGCTGTTTCCTATTCCTGTTTTAACAAATAATTTTTCAGTGCAGTTTGAGTTGTCTCTCAGAGCATACCTTAACCAAAGATTACAAACACCCTCCAATTCCCACCTCGATTTATTCACAGTCAATTTATACCCACTTGTTTTTCCCCAAAACAGCTGTTTTACCTGTCGATGCTTTTCCTTGCCTTTCTCCCTAGTTGCTATTTACAAAGCAGGAATCTATTTCCTCTTTAAACACCCTTGATAGACCAAACAGCTGGACACCTTCTACATCTTCACACAAATTTGGCAATTAATATGTCCCAAATAAGGATGATCTGAATGGTTCTCAATTGAGTCCCGATCATAAGTTTTCTTAGAAAATGCTCATTTTTAGTTCTGACAGATGGAATAATTAAATAAAGCTGGGTAACATATTTTTTAAATCTTACTGAATAATTATCATACATAATTATATATAATTATCAATCATAATTATTCTGCAGGAGTATTTTTGTGGTTATAAAACATTTTGTATTTTCTTCCTAATTTAGGGTTTTGTTGGAAGCCCACTTAGAGAAACATACGTAAAGATAAAACAAAATGCAACAGAAGATTAAATCAGCACAGAAAATGCTGTCCTCAAAATCTCACCGATTAAATACTTTTGAAAGTAAATATAAACTTACTCTGCTGCTGAATTTCTGGATTAGATCCATTTGCCATCTCCTGTGTTTTGCACATTATTTTTTATCCTTTAAGGCTTTGATACCTTTCTGAATTATATGCATAGCACCTAGGACAGTATGATTCACATCTTCCCCAGCCTTTACAAAGTATTAATACTAAGTTGTACCTAGAAACTGGATCTTTGTGAACAGCTCATGTTTGGTGTCAACTATGTATAGCTTTCAAAGCAGGAACGTAAGAATTCTCTGGGGTCGTAATGATGTGGTAAACATCATCATACCATGTAAAATGTTACTGGAGCCATATCAGATGAAAGGAGCATTGTTTCAAGAGTTTATTCTGAAACCTTTCTGTTATAAATGCAATGAATAGCTAAATCCACTTCCACCCTGGTACCATAGGCAGGTTGTATGTGAACTGCACCATCAAAGACTGGCTAATTCTACCCTGCTGCAGTCCACGTATTTCTATGCTTATACAGAAACTATGGGTGGCATGGTCAGCACTGTCTCCTATTAACCAATATCCTGTCAGCTGTTTATAATTTGGATAAAATTTAACTTCCTAGGCTGAATGTTTCCCTATTTGGTGCCTCAAGTAAACCTGGGGTAAAAAGAAAAAAGGCTGGAATTTCAGCTGACTGACGTCAGATGCGTTCAAGCCTATACTTGGGTGGCATTTACTGTCTTACTGATTTTTAGTTTTTTGCCATACCCAGAAAATTCTTCCCAAGTTTAAGTAAAAAATATCATTTTGGACACAATTATAGAAGAAAATGTCAAATATTTTACCAGGCAGCACTACCAGCCCTGACTACAGTTTATTTTGAGCCTACTACTTCAACACGCAGTCATTTTAACTCTGGACAGGAGCCTGTGAGCTGCTGCACTCTGTAAATGTGGTAGTGATGGTAAATACAGTATGTAAATATGTGCTGTCCACAGCTCTGTTGGGCACAACTGCATTTTGACCAATCCCCAAACCACACGTGTCGCGGCTGACAGGGTAAGAAATACAGATCCTTTGCATGGCCAACGTCTTGATGTGTCCAGCACCACATCAAGGAAAGCTATCACACTGGTATCAGAACAAGATCAAAACATTCCACAAGAGGTTACAAACAACACCAAAAATTCAAGAAAGCCTTTCATACAGATATCACTGTCGACTTCAGTACTGAGAAGTCGCACCAGGAGCTTATTTAAATACTTGCAATACTTTCAGACACTTGCAGAGTGCCTTTCATAAAGGGATAACTGAAAACCTAATTAAAGAGTTGGAGAGAACGTTTCAGATTTTGCCATCTGCTGTGACTTCATGTACTTATCAAGATATAATTTTAACAAGCTAGAAACATATGAAAGGTGAAAGCAATGCCACAGCACCCAACTGGTTTTTATGCACCCGTGCTGAAGCGCAGGGGGACGTGTGCCGCGCTCAGCCTCCTCCCTCACTTGTGCTCCTGCTGCGGCCAGCCTGCGTGGCACAGTGAGCAATCGCATGCCACTCATCCAGGCTTTGCCCAAACTAATGAGCTTGCACAAGCAGCTGATAAGCATCCAGTCTATAACCCTGACAATGGTGGGCACAAAGACCTCCTGGAACACGACCTGCTGCGGGCAGCCTTCTCAGGACTCCGGCTGTACCAAGGGACAAAACACTCCTTCCTGCATGTTCAGCAAAAGACCAAAGGTGAACCTCACACATGGTTTGTCCCCCTGTCCTGGTTTCAGTTGCAATAAAGTTAGTTTTCTTTCTAGTATAAATGGTGGTTTGGATTTAGCATGAGAATAATGTTGATAACACCCTGATATTTTAGCTGATGCTGCGCAATGCTCACACTAAGCCAAGGGTTTTTCAGAGTGCCTTGTGCTCTACCAGTGAGCAGGTGCACAAGAAGCCAAGAGGGAATCTGGCCAGGACAGGGAGCTGAACTGGCCAAAGGGATGTTCCACATCACAGAACATCATGCCCTGTATATTAACCAGGGAGAGTTGGCTGGGAGGGGCCAATTACTGCTTGGGGATGGGGCTGGGCACCTGTCCATGGATGGTGAGTAATGGTATTGTGCATCACTTGGTTTTCTTGTGGCTTTTTTTGTCTCTCTGTCTGTAATTACAATTGGGGTTTTGTTATTATAATTATTAGTATTATATTTTACTTTGTTTCAATTATCAAACCCCTTATCTCAACCCACAAGGTTTTACTGTTTTTCAGATTCTCCTCCCCAGTCAGCCAGGGGATGAGGTGAAGGAGTGACTGAGTAGTATTTGGTTGGCAGCTGAGGTTAAAACATGACACATTCACTTCTATGGACCTCTGTGGACAAATCTGGGAGCTTTTCTACTTCCAAGTGATGCCACAGTAGTCTCTGTGAACATATCTTCCCTTCATAATGCTCTCTGACACTGAATCACATCCTAAAAACCATTCAACTCAGCAACCATTAGCTCTTTAAAATCTGTCAGTACCACTATCAGCAATGTGCCATGTCAATTCTTCCCCAGCATCACCAGATCACGAAGTAGTCCCAAGACAGAGTTAAGTCCTGTAGAGAAACCAAATGTGAAGCCTGAAAATCTTGAGCCCACTATGACCATACATTTACCTACAGCTGGCCTATGGTGTCATGAAATGCAGTCTTGACATTTCTTCTGGTCCTTCCAAAGTCAGGACAGACTCAAGAGGGTTTCTCTGAACAAAGGGAGTTCCCTCTCTTGTCAAACAAATGATGGTAGCTCCCAGGTCCAAACCCAATAATTTTAGGACAGTAGCAGGTGTGCTTCCATGTGTATCCAGTTGGCACTCCCTAGAAGGACAGGACTATGTATCTGAGGTCAGCCTTCCACAGGATCATACAATCACCAGAAGTACTGGCTGGAAGGGACCTGTGGAGGTCTTGAAGACCAGCTCAGACACCCAGAGCTGAACTGCCAACACAGGTCAGCTATGGCACTGCACAGTCAGGTCCTGAACCCTTCAAGGTTGTGTTCAGTCCACTCCTGCTGCCACTCCCTGCTTTATTAGTCCCAGATTTTCAGAGAATTAGTGTACACAGCCATGAGCCCTTACAGGGCTGATGTTATTGTGGAAACAATGTATGCCCCTGAGCTATGGATCTCTGAGGTGTCACAGCAAACCTTCAGTCACACCCAGGTATTTTAGCCGGACCAGCTAACAAAAAGCTGTGTACATTTCCAGCAGTGTACGGCTAAGAGACTCAGAAGTAGGCAAACCTTCATGTTGTTAGCACAGCTCTTAACACAGTCTCTTCAGCCCTGTGTATTTTCATTAGTCCTGGCAATGCAAATAACTCCAGGTTGGTCTCCCAAGGGCAAATCATACAAGCCTTCTGCACATGGGGCTAAACTTGGCCCATTATGTAAACCAGCATAAGGACACACGGATGGCTACAGTTTCTGCCTCCATCTCTTAACAGATCTCTACCCCAGGTTCTGTGGACCCAACCCTAGGTAAATGTCAAGGGATGGAAAACAAGCAGAGAGAGAGAAGCACACGAAAGACTGCAGGAAGTCACTATGCCAGACATGGCATCTGTGGTGATCCCTCCATGGACAAGAAGATGATCCACAAGGACATGCCCATTTTCCAAGTCTGTTGTGCCAGGCATCTCCATGGATGACACAGAATCTATGGATTTCCTAAATATTGAATATGCTATGAGTTTCTGGTATGTAACATGTTCCATAATGTGCCAGTGACTAATGGCTTTGGGCCCCAACTATTCTATACAAACATACTCAAGTATTTTCTGATAAGGAACAGGGGCACTCAGTGCTCAAGCCTGAACCAGCCTTATCGTAGAATATTTAAACAAGCTTTCAGAGGAAAATATTTCCACTGGCTTTAGAGATGTATTCAAAAGCAGAGCGACGCTGAAGCGAGTACTGTCATGCTCTCAGTGCGGTGATTGCAATGTGTCACAACATCACTGTTACAGCGCAATATATACAGTCTCTCCCTCCAATTACATGGTTTATAATTTTTTTCCTTTATGTACTGATGAGGCACAGTTAATCATGTCTCAAAAACTGCACACAATTTATATTGCACTGTATATGATTATTAGCTGTAGCTAAAATAAAGCGGTATAGAAAGTGATAGAGACAAATACTCATAATGTTGCAGCACAAGTAAATTAAAACAAGGAGGTTTTCCTGCAAATGTGTAATTTCCAAAGCAGTACTTCCGTGCCTTTTTTTGGTCCCCTTTTTAAGAATAATCCATAAAAGAAGTGAAAAAGTAGCAAGTTCTGGCTTTAAACCATCCTATAAATTGCACCTTCTGGGAGCATAACTGTTCTTTGTCCAGGAAAAAGAAATTTGAGTTGCAGCTGAGTAATTATTTATGCTCATTTGTCTGTGCCAGTAGCCTGATGCCAGTAGCTCTTAATCGATACAAACGCTTACAGCCCCAATCTGTCTGACAGCTACAGAGCACTGTGCTGCTCTTCCTCACCTTTCCCTAAGCCAGCATCGAGCTGGCAGCGTGATTCCAGCACAGATGAGGGTTAAGAAACTCCCTCCCTGAATTTTATGGGTGGGACAAACTGTGCTGGCAAAAGAATAAGAAACTTTGGGTGGTTGGCTACATTATAGGTGACTTAAGCATCTCCAGGGCTGAAGGTGTGACAACATGGTGGGCTTCTGTCAAAAGAGCCAGTCCCTGGTCCCTGCCACCAGAAGGGCACTTGCTAGTGTAGGTGAGAGAGGGATGTTTTCTCTGCTATGTATTCTCAGTCTTTTGCTGTGCTCCCTGAACTACCTCTCTGTGGAATCAGGCACTGGCAGACTTCCTGAAAGCCAGTCCAGGTGAGAAGGCCGGGAACACGATGGCAACTCTTTGTATAAGCCCACAGGTTCCCCAAATCAGGAACCTGAAGCTTCCCAAGTCAAACAAAGTCATGGGTGTGAACCCAACCAAAGCAAAGCCAGCCCAATCATCCTTTGTTACAGGCTGTAAAGACAAAGGTACCCCAACAATGCCTATCTTCACATTCCCCTAAGTTTTACAATGCTAAAACAACAACAACAACAACAACAACAAAGAGCCGTAGTAAAAAGCAGGTGGCCTCTGGAAACATCTAATACAGTTAAACCCAAATTTAGTAAGATCAGAGTCACAAGTGGATGTGCTTCTCTCCTGCTATTTATATGAACATGCCAATCTCTTGACTGCAGTATGTTTCATACTGATGCCCATGGACATCTACTCAGACAGCCCTCACTTCTGAGTGCTTTAAGCACATATCCTCAAATAACCTTTAGGTCATTTATAAATTTGTCTGTACTTTCTGTGTGGGAAAGAGGAATACAGAGAAGTCATATGACTTGCCCGTGGCTGTACCTGAAGTTAGTGGCAAAACCTGGAAACTGAACTCAGATCACCTTTTCTCAGGCTAAGTGCTCAAACTGTGAAACAACCTCCTCTCGCAAATAATTATAGAACACTTCAATGCCAGGTATATTTTAATGGAAATAATATTGTCAAATTTACAGAAAATTTAATATTTATAGAAATTCATAGAAAATTTGAAAAACTAATAACATCAGTTTCTTCTGTTTTGTGATGCTTTGTTTTTTTCATGGATGTGTATTATGGAAACGAGCCCCTCTTACTGTAGCTGGGGGCTTGTTTTCATTTATAGCACGAGCCTAGAAACAGGAGAAATACCAAGTCATTCCACAGCTCATAAAGCCTGACTATGACAAGCATCTGAGCTCTGGGCCATTTCATAACACAGGCTTATGTCTTCCTTCCTTGGGTTTATTTTCACTCATCTTTGAATGCTGGTTTGGGATTATAACTGACTTGTAACTCCATCAAGGAGTCACTGCAGAAGTTCCATGGGTTTTTGAGAGCCTGTGCAGCAAAGGATTAAATCAATGAGGATCATCGATTTTAACGAAGAAAACACACCAGATCGTGAAGTAGATAAAAAGACATTTTCCAAGGGCAGACTGTGCACATGCACGAGGCAGGCACGCATCTGCCACACGTGACTGAGGATGGACACACCTGATGTATCCTTCCCCAGTGTGACTTTTAATGGGAATGGGGCAAATCAGACTGCCACCTTGATCCTGTTTCAGAAGAGGAATCACCTGAATATGTGAAGTGCAGTGCCCACTTACCTGTTCCATGCACACCGGTAGGGACTACAAATTCACTTTCATCAAAGCACAGCTACGCTTCTCCCTAGCTCAGGCATTTTCAATTTCCAGAGCAGTGCTCATTTCACTGCGAGGTAGGTAACAGTACCAGGTTTGGTAACAGCATCGTGTCCTTCCTGTAAAGCTTGTCCTGAGACTTCCAGGATCTACTCAGTTACTGCTGTATCCAGATGCAGCTAAAGGCCAACACCATGTAATGCTCAGCAGCCTCCAGAAATGACCTGTGGAGTACAGCTCAGACCAGACCCCACACTTTCAAAAGACACAATGATATCCAAGAGAAACCTGCTATTCCATTTACAAGTGCAACAACTGGATCCTGTGCACCTTACAATTAAGACACATTTTGAGTCATTCAGCCAGCATAACTACGACAGCATCTGAGGCTCTCCCTGTTTAACTGCATAGGAATTGCACCCAGCAATCCTCCCACCACCCATCTCCCTGTGCACTGCATGTCAGCATTACCTTTTTTGGCATTTACAGGAGAAAACTGGAAACTGCATGTGAAGGACTGAATACGTCAAGGAAAAAGAAGAGCCCTTCAGTGACTCTCACCAGCCCAAAAGAGCTTAGATGGGAAAAAGAAACGCAGTAAATACTATGTTACTTAACCACCGTCCCACTTAGTGAGAGCAGATGCCCACAGGGGGACATGCCACACATCATGCCTGGCAATCAGACTCCCAGGATATGAGGAGCTGAATTACTGTGGAGTTACAAATCTTCAATCTGGAAGTATCCGGCCATGCATGGAAATCCCTGGGCATTGTGTGGATACTGGGAAAGCTGCATATTTTCAAGGCTACCCTGTAAAAGGAAGAGTAAATCTTCCTCACAATAGAAAGTGGGTTATTTAGGTTACTCCTTCACGACATCACCCTTCATGACTAGGCTTTTTGCATTTGAAAAAATACAGTTTTCAATTAAGTATCTGACAAAACACCCCAAAGTTTCATGGTTCTCTCTGCCTGAACACTCATACTGCAGAAAATAAGCACTTCTTACATAATTTAGGGAAGAAGAATCTTGCTCTTTTCAGCGAATTCAATTTTCTCACAAAATCCAAAGCCATAATTCTTTCAAATTCTTATTCAGGAGATCAGCTGAGTATTGCCAAGAAGAATAAACACGTTTTAAAATTAGTAATTTGGTTCAATTTAGGAATTTTTTTTTAATTTGGTGACTATTTTAACAGTATTAAGGATAGTTGAAAGTATTTAAAATTTTTCATTTTTGTGCTTTGAATGAGAAAAATGGAGATTATGTTCCCTTTGCTTTTTAAAAGAATTAATCCAACCTCCTATTTCAATGAGTTGGAATCCCTGTGTCTTCATTCTTCTCAGTAGAATATATTTGCATAATAACAATGGATGGTCAGAACACCAATATATCAGAGTACACATGAACAATTCTTTTTTCCAGCCCGTTTATCAGGCCCAGCATTTCAACACACATGCTCCCACTAAAACTTCAGCTTCCAATCCTACATTTCTCAAATGAAATGAAAAAGACATCTTAGAAGGCCAATAGATCTGATTTTTCTCTCTAGACAAACAACATTCTGTTATCTCTATGGCCCAGCGTTTATACCTTTTCATGGGAAACAAGTCCCTAGCACAGTCTTAGTCTCCTCTGTCATCTTTGTATATGAGTCGACGTTTTTCACCCATGGACCTAAAGCAACATTTCCTCCCTTGAGGATCACTTGTTCAGGCAACTAATCAAAAGCAAAAAGGAAAACAATTCCATTTTTTAAGGCCCTAATAGGATACAATGGCTCCAAATAATTCAGAGACCACTGCGCTCTCTGTACATTTCTGCAGCCTTTGAGATTAGCTGATTTATTCATGGCTACACTCCTCAAACCCAGCATCTGGAGTATGAAAACCCATGGATATGCAATTATTTTCTGCTATACATATTTGAAAGACCTGGAGTCTGCTGACCTCCTGGACACCATGCAAGTCCCATCTGCTATCTGCTCGCTCACACTTTGGTTTGAAAGGATGAAGAAGCAGTAATTTAGACTATGATTAACAGCTACCTTCTGTAGCTGTTTGTCATAAAACAAGCCCATTTTTGCTGTTTCAGTCTGGTAAAACTCAGCTGGGATATTCAAATCTTTAAAATGGAAAGATAAATCTGTTCAATAGTCATACAAGGCACACAGCATTTGAAGAAAACAAACAGGGTTCCACTGCAGTATTCTAATACTACAATGTGAGGGATCAAAGTACTAGACACCAACAACTTTTATTTGAAATCAGAACCTTTTCTGATACAAAATTAAAGCTGAACTACAAACTATATCTTGATTTTTATTTAAATCATTCTGTAGAAGCTTGCAACATCAAGAATACTCAGAATTAGGGGTACCTTGTTCCTACTGTAATATGTCCAGGCAAAATCTCTATGTTTCTTCTATTCCCTGCAAGAATCCTGGAAAAATTTTTAGGCTCCTCCTATTCATTGGAAGAAAGGGAGTACTTCCCTCAAAACGAACACCTTTTTTCATGACAATCTGCAGAGCTGACAGTTATCTGACAGCTGCCTTTGTCTGGCAGTCCAGACTCCAGCCTCCATGGAGAGAACAAGGGACTAGTAAAAAAGAGGACAAGGCATCGACTGGTCAGCACTACCACAAACTGGTAGTCCCCAAGGCATCAGGTACAGCTCTCTTTGTTGCTCGCAAAAAGAGAAAGAAACCAAAACCCTGATGCATTACTTGGACACTGGTATATATAGTTTTGTCCTCTTTTAAGCATCCACCAAACCATTCTGTCCAGTGAGAAACAACATGTCTACTAGAAGACACAAAACCCTCTCTTACTTTTGGACAAAGTCCACTCCTTTTCCTTTGGGAACACATCATCTACCATGTTTTCAAAGGCCAGAGACGACTCCTCCCTGAAACATGGGCACTGATCTCATCTGTGCGCATTGTCACTCCGGGAGAGCCATGATGAACCTCCTGCTGTGACACCCCTCTCCTACAACCAATACCATTCCTTCCTTCCATTATTGGTATGATTGCGACAGTGACACCATTATCTGGAAGTGGAGAGCAAGTGACTAATTTTTAAAACTCACTCTGAAATTATCAATAAATCATTTTAAAAGGCTAAGAATGAGTAATACTCCATGGGCCACTTCCAAGGCCTGGATAATTGCAGAGAGACAGACATGGGAAGCTCTGCCTAGACAGACATGTCGAACAGTTGCCTCCAGGACGATAAACAACTGGTACTTAAATTATTTCATTAGCATCACCCCACCTCCCTGGCTGGCACCCCAGCTCTGCAGCAGCTCACAGCGACAGACTGTTTCACCGGTTCTGCAGGGCCAAGCTCTTGCCTGTGATGACAGGAGCCAGCGAGCAGCTGACTGCGCAGGAAGCAAGTACAAAGTCATCCCTTTAAAAGCCAGGCTATAGTTGAGTTAAGGACAACACCAAGTTTTTTAAAATAGGATTCTGGATCCCAGACAGATAAACAGTCTTCGGCCTTTGATGTACTGAGAATTCCCCTCAAGATACTGACTAGATCTGTGTGAATAATTGATTTTCTCAGCTGAATAGCTGAAGCAACCAACCAAACAAACCCCAACTTGTTTGTTAATTAACATTTTTTCCTTGAAAACTGAGGGGGGAAAAAAAGTTAAATTTGGGACTGTTGAATTGTTATACTTAAACAAAAGTAATTTCTCTTCCATTTTAAACACTTTTATTTACAGACAAAAAAGTATCTAAAAATACAATGCTAGATTCATTAAAGGAAGCTAGGGTGTGCATCCCATAGGGTAGGACATCTCTCAAGCAAGGTCACCCGAGGCTTATGGTTCCTGCTTGGTGAAATCTAGAGAAATAGCCACCCTGCTTTGAAATCCAAGCCCTGGGAGATATGCTCATGTCTGGGAACTTGGACACAGATTTTGCCACTTACAAGCGCAATGCTGAAAAGTAACAGAAAAGTGCTAACTCTTAATTTCTCTATTGCACTTTTAAGTCTCTGTACAGACCCAACTCCTGAGTGACATCCCATGAGATGCCAGAATGACTTATCTGAATTTCTCTTCTACTCTGCTAAAAGGTCTGTGAAATCCATGAAAAAACATCTGAGTTTGTCAAGAATCGTAACTGTTTCAATGTTAATTTTATTGGCTTTTGGATCACTTTGTCAAAAATCAGAAGATCATACATGCTCACAGTTACTACTAGCTCCACCAGCAGACCAAGAAGTGCCGTTTCTCTTTGAAGAACCAGCAGAGAATGCCAGTGCCACAGTTGGCTCAGCAAAATGGACTGACGAGAAGTGTCTCACGAAATGAGCCACCTTGGTTCTATCCCCTGAATTTCCCCAAGGAGGAAGGTGTGCCAGTGGAACTCTCAGCCCTGCCCACTCACACGGGCGCCCATGCCAGCTGGGAACACTCCTGGATGCGTCACAGGCTGGAGTATTCATGGTGATTTCATGCTAAATCATGGCGCTGGGAACCACTGACATTTCTCTGGAAGGTCCCTTTGACTCACTGGTGGGCGCAGTGCCCCATCTCCCTCTCAGCCTGATGGCTGCTGCCATTTGCCCAGGCAGGTTCATTCGGAGGCGATGGAGAACAGCCCTCACCCTTCCAGCCTTGAACAGCATCTTGAGTATTTCACGCTATTGCAGGTTTCAGACTGCTAACAGAAATTACACAATTAACCTGGTGACAGCCATGGCTATTTGTTTGGGATGGCTCCTTGCAGGCACCAAGACTGCCCACGGCATGGCAGAAGTCACCCAAACCTGGCCACACAGCACTGGGGAATGCAGCGCCTCCGCCCTCGATGCTCCGTCAGCTCCATTTTTATTTTTAAAAACTAACTGGTCAAAAGTAGATCACCTGTAAAATGAAACAGGGACAGGGGAGTGCCAGTCGTATTTTGAGCCCTATTATGCAATGGAGTGGGGATTACATAACGAGGGGAGTGCAATTACAGAAACGTGGCTCCCATGACACAGAGCCCAGCTACAGTGACAGGCCAGTAAACCCAACACA
Source organism: Donacobius atricapilla (assembly GCA_013397315.1). Classification (NCBI taxonomy): domain Eukaryota; kingdom Metazoa; phylum Chordata; class Aves; order Passeriformes; family Mimidae; genus Donacobius; species Donacobius atricapilla. Next base: position 67,931 of record WBMY01001898.1, on the reverse strand, counting down.
GGCAACATCTCTCTAACCCAGAAAATAAATGTATTGACTGTACTGCCTAATAACCTTTCCACTTGGATTGAACAATCTGAGAGGTTGACACGTGCCATGTTATATCAATTTAACCACTAAGTTACTGTCAGCAGTTTATTTCTGCCTTTTTTTTTTTTTTTTTAATCCCAGCTCTCTTTTTGTCATAATTGACTTTGCAAACTTCTGGAAGAATGTTATTGAAACTCTTGCTTTTTAAATGTGCTTATTAATGATGTACACATAAACATCCCCTGGTCATCAAAAATTGCTACTACTTTCTGGAAGTGGTTTAGGGAAGAAAATGGTAATATTATATAGCTGAGAATTTATTACTAATAAAACAATTCAATACTTCACTGAGCCACTTTAGGATCCTAGTAAATATTCATTTAATCCCTTTAACATTCAACACCACAAAAAGAGGCTAAATTGATAGAGTATGAGAGAATTTAACATTGTCCTTCTAAATCCTTGTAACAAATAACAAAACTATAACCTCTCTAAGAAGAGACAGGTTAACAAACAGTAAGATGCAGTAAGAGCAGCTACAGAACTTCAAAGTACTTTAGGCTCTGTGTTAATTAAAACTCTTTTATTTTTTTCTTGGTAGATGTTTTTTATATCCCAAGGTGACCTAGGAAACTTGACCTCTTGAAATGAAGTGCAGAGAAAAATACCATCTGATTAAAAAAGGAGCAGTAGGCCCAAACCAAACAGTTTAAAGGGAAAACAAGCCACTTACAAAAGAGCCTGCTGAAAATTCAAAATTAATTTCAGTCTTAAGAAGAAACAAGCCTTTACTTCTGCTCAGGCCAACAGTTCCATAGAAGCAACATGAGCAACCTCATTTTTAAGCAAATAAAAACTATGTTATTATTTACTCCTTTCCCCACCTCCTTGCCAAGACAGAAATTTAAGAAGTTACTTTAGTATAATTTACTGACAGACAGAGCTGTGCATGTCCCGAGTTCAAGGGCATTCACAAACAGGAAAACCACCCTGTCACAGCCATGTGTACATTGCCCACTATAATATAAAGCACAATATAAGGCATAAAGCATTACTGCCAACCATCAATATTTGCTCATTTATTAAAAACTGCTTATGTAGTATTTCTCTTCTACGGATATTCTGCAGGAAAAATAAAAAAAAAAAAGGGCAGCATAAAATGCACCGATTCAGGTCAGACGAGATCCTCTGCCGGGAGAAACGACCACCTCCTTTGAAGAGGAGAGCTGGCAGGAACCGTCTGGCTGCTGCAGCTGCGGTACCTAGCCCAAATTACTTGTTCCTTTCGGGCCGGACGATTTGAAACCCGTACAAGTTTGCCAGCAGCTGGGGCAGCGACTGCCAGCGCGACCCCGCGACACAGCTCGGCGCAAGGAGCCAAGCCCCAAAGGCGGGCTGGCCCCTGTCCCCGGAGGGATGCTATGCGGGGCAGCACAGACAAAGACCTGGGGGCAGCAGCTCCAGCGTCGCGCCCTGCGCCAGCGGCAGCGCTGCCCGCGAGGGACCAGCGAGTATGGCCGACTGCTCGGAGAAGGGCAGGG
>WBMY01001898.1:0-63445 GCA_013397315.1 Donacobius atricapilla | reverse complement strand
GGCCCCGCCGGCCGGGCGGGCCGGGGGCGGTGACGGCGGGAGGGGCGCCGGGACAGAGCCGCGGGTGCGTGGGCAGGTGATGCACGCGTACGTGTGTGTGTGTGTGTGTGTGTCCGCGTGTGTCGGTGCCCACACGGCCGGGAAGCGACACGGCGGCAGCTCCGTGCACGTGTGTGCACACGGACAGAGCCCGCACCTAACGCAGAGACAGAACAGCTCTGTGGCCGTGTGTAAGGACACGATGGCATTTAAGTGCATGTGCGTATATGTATTTACACTTACCTGCCTAAACACATATAATCACAATATGTTGTGGCTATAAAAGTCGATATATAAACATGGTTAAAAAATAGTTTTAAGTGCATGTATATGTATGTGGGGGTGTGTGCATGCATTTTGGTATTTGCTGTGCTGGGAGTGATGGGACAATCTTGCTTTCTTCAGTACCGCAGATATATATATATGCCAGCCCTCTTACACCTGCTTCCCTCCAGACCAAGTAGGTCCGTCCTCCTGGGACTGTAGCACAGGAAGGAGCAGCTGACTCCCAAAGTCTCTATCCCCACCATCTTCTTTACCCTCACAGACTGGAAAAGAAAAAAAATACAATAAATGCTTTGAATTGGGGAATAGTGAAGGCAGGCCCCAAAGTGTGATTACATCTATTGTGCAGAGGATGTAAAGCAATAAGCAGTGTGTGCACATAGCAGCATTATATTCCGTAACACATTTCCCAGTGGAGGATCTGGAGGTGGATCTCCTCTTGCCTCCCTGAACACTCCATAGAGCAATGTCAGGAGAAACTGGCAGAGCTGACCTGTGTGTGACAGCTGGTGCTTCTCCATCGGCCTGCTTTGAACAGGGAGAAGATGAAGGGCTGTGACCAAATTGTCACTAATAGCCTGGGAGGCCCAGGTGCCACAACACTGTCCTTGTTTGCTCCTGCCCTCTGTCCTGTTGACCTTGCCAATCCAACAGTGTGATAACCCTTGGAGTTGCTCTGATCCTTTCCTGTGTACAGATACCCAGCTGGGTCTGTTGCAGGAGAGGTGTTTGCTAACTCCCCCACCCCTGAGAAGGTCTGTATTGTGAAGTACTGTTGACAGAGTGTTTCCCTGGAGGTCAGACATCCAGGCAAATGTGAAGTGGGTGGAGGCTGAAGTGTCAAAGATTGTTCTGTTCATCCCATATTCATCTCTTACCTCCTGCAGTTGAAGAACCTCCAGTTTATAGGTTATTGGAAACTATGTCCAAGCCTTTCCTTAGTAACCTTCTGGTGTGGCAGATATGCCACTCCCCTGAACTATTGATGGCCTATCCATGGAGCTGGGAAATTTCTGAAATGTAGACAAACTGCACCCAGACATCTCGTGGTGTGCGACGCTTTCAGGAAACAAGTAGTCGGTGCTTCATCAGGAAAATGACTCCAGCAGGACTTTCAGGGGGAGAAGCAAAGGCATGGAAAATTCTCATCAGCGTATGGAGCAGGGCACTGAGAAACTCTGGCGCAAAAGCTGGCAGTCACATAATCTTCACCTGCAGCTTTAATCCCCATGGGCAGTCAGGTGGAACAAGGAGCTTGGTGGTCACCTCTGGATGAACACCCAGGGTAAGGCAAGGTGGTGTGGCACAGATGCAGAACTGAACCACACTGCCAACCAGCAACACGAGCCTACATTAATGTTTTAAACTGAAAGGTCTCTGCATGGCGTTCCTGTGGCAGGTGGCAGCAGGAGCTGTGATCATTAATTTAACATTATGGAACTTGTTTACCTGTCTTACATAGTTGAGGTGTCTATCCAGTGGTGAATGCAAAAGGAAAAGAGCAAGGTCTCTGCAAAGAGAGGCCAGAGCCAAGCAGCCCTTCTGTGGCCTTCCACCACTGCTCTCTGAAATGGTACAAGATTAATGAAGAAGCAATGAGAAAGTTGTTTCAGCGATGAAGAAGGTGAAGCACTCTGATGGTGCTGAAAATAGTGAAATTCATCACAGTTTGTGCCCATACTGTCTGCAGGGTCAAAAAACAAAGTGATGGAGAGAACCCTTCTTTTTCATACCCAGGCTTCCTCATCAAGCAAGTTATTTGATTAGTCCAGTATGGACTCTGGATGGCTTGAAATCAAGTCTTGAGGGAAAACAGGTAGTAAAACATCTTGCAGGGGAGACATACCCTGTATCTAGACTGTCCTTACCCTTATTCACATATTTCCTGACTGAAAAAAAAAATCAAATTTGGTCCATGATCTTTCTTTACACATTCCTAATAAATTTCTGTTCCTTACTATCTTAAATAGTAGAATCATATCTATTAACTTTGTTCATTATTATACCTTCTCACCAGTTTGCCAAGTGCAGGGTTCAAACTGAACTCACCTGCCATCTCCCAGAAAAGGCTCTCCCATCCTTGTCCTGGAGCAGGACTGGTTGATCCACTTGCAGTGCATAAAGACATCCTAGACCGATGCAATGACTTTCAAATCAGAGAGGCATCTGGGTATGAAAAACAGACTGACCTCTGGCAGATATTTCTCCTACATATTCAGCTGGACAGCGGCTTTCAGGCTCAGCCATTTATTAGTGACACAGGACAGCATTCAGAGCTTAGGTCTGGCAGCAGCCCTCAGCTCCACGTGGAGCAAGGTGCAGCTGATGAAGGGCATCTCAGACTCTTCTTGTGGTAGAGAAGCATCTGCTGCTAGCTGGAGATTGAACTCCCATTGCACTACCAATTTGATATTGGGGATGGCAGGAAAGTGGATTTTTTGTGGGTTGTTTTTTGTTGTTGGTGGGGGGTTTTTTTTTGGGGGGGGGAGGCTTGTGGGGTTTTTTCCCCTAGTAGGATAATATTGGCCAGTGGTTTCCTTGTTTTTATTGAGTTTGCAAAAAAGGAGTTACCTGTGGTTCAGCAAAAAGTTCATATGTGTATTGTTTACTTCCATGTAAATGCAGCAGAATTTTAATGCCGAGTGATAGGAAATGTTACTTAAATTGAGCAGCAAGTGCACAGAAGCATTTCTAGAATGATTAGGGGAACAAAAGTAGTATCTTTATAGGAGAATTAAAAGATTTTTTTTCTTGTTTAGTATAGCTCAGCAAAGACTGATTAGGGCTGTGACAACACTTTATAAATATATTTGAGAAGTAAATGTCAGAGAGGGATATTGACTTCATCACATGATCAAATGGCAGTACAGTGAGTAATCCTGAATACATCTGCACTGGAAATCTAAAGGCTTCTAGGTATATGATGAAGGAAGTGTTTGAAAACTCTCCTGAGCACTGGGAGGAGTAACTTGCAGTCTGGTAGCAAGAAGCCTGAGAAGTTTATGGGCATAATTGTACAACGCAGTAGAATAGGAAAATGCCTGAAGAGAGAAAATTAAGCTTATATTATGAGTCCCTGGGCATCTGGTGTGTCAGTATCCCCAAGTGTGTGAGAAAATAGATTAGATCACTGTCAATTTGCATTATAATAATTCCATGCCTCAGGGTTTCCACTGGAGTTGGGAAAGATTTTATTTTATTCTTCCTGATGCATGATTTGTCCTCTACTGCTCTTTTTTTGCCTTCCTCTTCAGGTCTGAAAATAAATTGTCATAGGTGGCATTAGAATCTTAGGGTTCATGTACCCTGTTGATATACTCAGGATTAGGCCAGCCTCTAGGCCTGGAATTCTTTTGAAGGAGTTATTTACCTAGGTTGTCTTGGTAGGCTCTAATGATTTCATTTATAGCATGAGGGACAGCCTCCTTCCTATAATCAAATGGAGTTATATTTAGCTAATTCTTTGCAAACTTGCAAACACACACTTTTTCAGCAGGCAAGCTATTTATTAATCTTTCCCTCTTTTGCCAGAGTTGTCCTGATTCTTACTAGTATCTCACCGGGCACCTTTGTTCATTTTCTGTTTGCCTCCTTTCATCCTCCAAAGTGACAATGTGATTTACTTTTAGAAGGATATTCAGAAGAAAGGCATTTTCAGCAACAAACAGCAAGTATGAAGAAAGACACAAAATTGTTCACTCCTGGAATATTAAAAGTTGTAGAGGTTTATGTGTGATTCCTATGTTCCTGTTAACACATCCTTTGAAATTACCTTCATCTTGCTGTTGGAAGTCCATCTGGCAGTGCTAATCTCTTTTACTGACTTAGATAAACAACATTCTTCAGGTGACCTCCACTCAACAGACATGATAAGCCCAGGTATATGCAAAGGATTCCTGGGTAAATGAATAGCCATTGTATCACAGTGATGGCTTTTGAGAATGAGTGAGGTAAAGAATATCCATGGAGAATATGGTTGGCTGTCAGATTTTTAAACTTGGAAATGCTCAGGAGAAGCTTTTTATGTTCAGGATGTTCACGTCCATGTGTTGCTACTTACTGACTAAAAGACATTTGCATCTGGCAATTCTGAATCACAGAACTCTATGTCAGAGGTGACCTTCTCACATACACACACAAGTATTTTTAAATTCGGGCACTCCTACACAAGTTCAAGATGTGGCCAGTACCCTAAAGAGCAGAAGTCACTCACAAATTTCTCCCCAAATAAAGATACAATGCATGCTTTACCTTGTTCCACCCTCAGCCTTGACATCAGGCCACATTCTTGTCCTACAATATCATCTTTGAAGTAATTCTGTAGCTGCTCAGTGAGGAAGCTGTATGCCATGGAATGGTTGGAAGGAATGGCAACTATTTCATGGTCCTTCCACTTAGAATACCAAAATTTTTGTTTGTGTGACTCTGTCAGTTATGACTAGAATTTTTAAAGGCCTGAGATCATGAACTTTTCTGAACTCCTACATATAACCAGAGCGCCAAGGCCATCAGTGAGGCCTTGCAACAATCCTGCTTTTAACTGTGGGCAAACAGTATGATCTGAGCCCCAGGTAGACCCTTTTTTGCAGAGTATCCTGTTCATGGATGGCTCTTTACCCCAAGAAGAGTCTGAGGGGTCTCCTGCAGTCCATTCCACATGAAGCTGAGGGCTGCTGCCAGACCTATCTCACTTGTCAGTGCCCAGCAGCTGAGCCTGAAAGCAGTATGCCAGGTGTTCCAGTACTCTGGTTCACAGCACCAAAAGGACACACAAATGTCTTATTACCTGCTCAGAGCATCAGATTAACCTCTGGCTTGGCAAAAGCACTGTAAGTCATCTAAGCAACAGATGGATGTTGGTGTAAACCACACAAAATTAACACAGAGACAGCAACTTTAGTTAAACTTTAAAGGAAGAATGCTGGAATTTCAGTAACTTAGTCTCAAAGGCCTTATGGTGCCATGAAATAATTTTTGGATCCTGAAGTTTTTAAATGGCATCACAGACCTTTTGCTCTCCTGAAGTGACAGGAACACAATAAAGTTCCATGATACAATGTACAAAGTCCCGAGGGGCCAATGTTAAGGAGTTTTTACGTAAATCCAGAGAAGCAGACAAAAAATGAAGAGATAAAAAAAGAATGATGTTTGGCAGAAGGGATTAAAAAGATATGCTGCCAGAGTGATGCAGCTTTAAAAGAACAGATTGATGTGACTGAAGATGGCACTCAGTGAGGTATTTTGAGTAAAGACGGAGAAGTATTAGAACATTCGTATAAGATGATATAAGATCACATTTGGATCCCAGAACAACACACACTCCTCTTTCACACCAGCTCAACAGTTTTTCTTTGACCCCAGTCAATCCTTTACCTTCCTTCATATTCCCTTAAATCTCACCATATTATCTCATTTTCCTCTTTACAGCACCCAGCCATAAGAAAGGTCCCTTGCAATGCATTTATGGGCAATGAACTCTTCCTCCTTTATCCCAAGATCTTAACATCAGCCTGGTCATCACAACAGTGAGAGACATGTTTTAGCTTCTTATTTCTCGGTGCCAATTATAAACCCCAAACTACTATGCAAAAAATTTCAAAAGGTGCCAAAGGATTAGAGAAGTTAAGTTCTTTTTAAGATAGTTAGATTAGTTGCAAGGTTACTGCTCAGTTTCTTTAAAATGAGGACTGTTTATTTGCTTAATTTCATACAGTGTGACCAGGAACTGAGGTCAAGTCCTCACATCCTGATCTTGGAGAAGCTGCTGCTGCCACCAGCTGGTAGTTCCCTGGTCCTTGGCTGGAGAGATGGATACATAGCTTACACAAAGAACTCCCAAGGAGACAGGTGGACCTTGAAGGAGGTTACAGAATGTTATAGAAACACTGATCCAGTCCAAAGTACATTTTGGAATATGACAGAAGACCTGTATCATGTGTAGATGCGGCACTTAGGGGCATAGTTTCGTGGTGGACTTGGCAGTGCTGGGTTAATGGTTGAATTCAATCATCTTAGAGATTTTTTCCAGCCTACATGATTCTATGGTTCCATGTTAACAGGGCCAGCCTGATATGGTTTATAATGATAACATTCCCAGTCAGCAGTTATCCACAGGCATGGCTACAAAAGCAAAGTTACTGAGTTCACAGCATCAGGCATGCGACACTAGTTCTTTCTATGGTTAGATGACATCATGTGCTTCACCACTTAGGTTCAAGAAATAAATTTTTTGGATGGCAGCTCCATTTGAAGTAGAAATGACATTTCCTTGCATGATTCACTGCTGCTTCTGCAAAACCAATAAAAGGAGGAATATAGTGAGCACTGAATTCTATACCATGTGAAGAACAAATGGTTTGTCACCCTGTGCCTGCAGTCAGATGTGAAAGAAGGGATTTTGCTGCAGGTATGGGATCAGTGCAGGTCAGTGGTCCTTTGTACACATGAAGAGGCACATAGAGATGGTGGATTATCAGAACCTGCACACAGTTGTAAATCAGATGCTGGGTTTATCATTAGCAAGCCAAAAGGATGGAGTCTTTTCTCTGTTAGATTTAAGAACAACAGGCACTTCCTCCTGCAGTATCATCTACAACAGAATGCCGGGAGCAAACCTATGCTTGAGTCCTGGAAGTACTGGAAGGTACCCCAACTTCTGGCTTGCTGTGCACTTTACAGGGGATTTGTCAGGGCTGGGATGGTTGTACTCTAGAGCAAACCTCAGCTGGCTGTTTCATATCTGTTTGTTCCTATGAAAACTAATTTGTTGCAATTAACTAAATTAGAAGGAATCAGTAACTTCTTTTGTTTCTAAATAATACTGCTATATCTGGATTTATGAAACAGAAGATGACCCTGGACATCCTTGTTTCTAGACTGAAATATGGGAAATAGAAACAAAAAATCTTGGGTTTAAAGAAATAGAAACAAAAAATCTTCTTGGGTTTAAGACATGCATTCATAGTGGGTTAAATTAGGTCTGTTGTAGACCTAGATCACAACTGCAGCAGTGGTGATGGGCATTGCTAAACATAACTTCTCAGCCACAGCTGGCTATTGCAGCAGAATCCCATGCAACAAGATTCATACATATTCTTGAACTCAGCCAGTGGTGGCCTTTGTATATGAAATGCAAAAGCAGAAAAATATATGAAAACTGGAAAAGGAGGATCTATCCAGGCTTCTAGGTAGGGTGTGCATATTTTCAGAAGTGTCTCATGAGGCTTGCCCAAGGACTCATCCCTCTACCTGGTACTCATCCAAGGAGGCTGTAACCAGGTCTGACATGGTGGTTCTGGTGGCAGAGGGAAGACAGAGGGTGGAAGGGCTGCTGTCAACCCAGTAGCACCAGGGCCTTGAGCAGGCAGGGGACCAAACACCTCCTGAATCAGTTTAACTTTTTTGATTTCCTCCTGTTCTGAGAACAGATGGTCCCTTCCTATTCCATTAGCCTTTCTCTGGCATCAGGGCAAGGCTGTTCCCTACCTATGCATGATCAATCTTCTCTGCTATGGTCCCTAGGACACACAGCGTCTTCTGTTTCTTCAGTAGATGCCTGCTAAGGTGAAAATCAGGGAAGATACATGAGGCCCCAGCCACAACACTATGGTGAACTGCGCTCATATGGATTTTTTTACCTCCATCTCTAGGCACATTTTTTCCCATTCCAGAAGAACTGCCAGGGCAGGAGGGCCAACTGGCATTCCCTGGAGAGGTGCTCTGAGGTTGTCTCAAGACCTGCAGAAAGGAGGCAGTAGGCACTAGAAAGAGCCAAACTATGGGGTCTGTGAGGTGGTCATTGTGAGAATGGTCTTTTCCTGCTCTAGCTTTTCATCCTTCACAGTACAGAAAGCAGCCTGTCAGCCTGTGCTAGTAACTGTTTTGGAAATTCAGGGACACTGAAGGACCATGAAAATAGGTTTTTTTTAATTACATGATGATAAAGCTGTACATGGTACAGCCTGAGCCAGGACTCGTGGAAACATGCAGGGACATGATGCCTGTTGGAATAGCATTGGACAAGTGACCTGAGCAAAGCAAATCTGAGAAACTCATCCATACAGTTTGTAGAAAGGAGGACCCTGGGGCAGTCCCTTATGCCAGACTTAACCTGGAATTTGCCTCACATCAGGCTGGTCTAATAATTCCAAATTCAGTTTTGGGAGTAATATGACAGACCAGGTGATCTGTTTACAAGTGGGACTTTATCTGGCTTGCCAGCTGAATTCCCAGAATACTACTACTGTCAAAATTTAATAGTTGTATTGATGCTCTGGAGGTAAATAAAAACTTGCAAATAAAATAAGGGTGTACAGAAAGGCCAGCAAAGCGATAACGAGTGTGGAGGCAGACTGAATTGAATTACTGTGTTTGTGAAATAAATGTATTTTAATAAAAACCATTTGTGAAGTCATCTTATTAGGAGCAAATCATGCAAGTTTATGTAACTGCAGACCATGTTCTCTGTAAAAGGAAACATTAAAGGAAATTAGGGATGACTATGTACCAGATCATCGCAATCTGGTGGCATAGAGGAATCTTGTTGAATAGAGGAATTCTGCAGCCCTGCAGTGCATAAATGGGAAGAGATACGGAAGAAGCACGAGGCATGGGGGAACAGGGACCAACACCATTGCAGGGACCAGTACTAGGTTGCAATGTGCAGGTCACCTTCCCTTTTCTGCTGATATTGAAAAAAATCGAAACACTGAAAAAGCTGGAATTCATTAAAGAAAAAGGTGTTAAGAATTTAGTGTATTTAATTCATCATATAGAAGTCTGAGAGATGATTCAATTATTTGATTAAAGCACAGAATAGATATATAAACTATCTATATCTAAACTAACTGGGCAATAAAGCATTTCTTCATCAGTTAGACAGAGGTGTGGAAAGAATCAATAGCTATAAATTAGAGTCTTCCTCAGGCAGCTTCTGTAAATAAAACCTATTTGAAGACAGGATGCTGGGTATGAATCGTAAAGCATCTTTCACAGTGATGCAGGCAGATTGTGGAGACAGTGGGATATCAGCTTGCAAGAGCGTAAAGAATGAGTTTAAAATTGAAGAGTCACTTGAAGGCCCCTCCCAAATAACAGTAGAAAGAGAGTCTTTGATGCCCCGCCTGCTTGTCTCCTAGTGCCTTCCAGGAAAGAATTCCTACTGACATGATAAAGTATACCAGAGAGCCAACAGGCTAGGACTATGTCCCAAGAGTCTACAGGACAGGATGCACTGGTGGAGCCATATATTCAAGCCTTTTGCCTCACCATGTTCTGAAGTCCCCCAGAGCCTACTGTTACTCACACATTCATACACCCTTATTGGTTTAAACCTGTGCACATCAGAAATAGCTTGGTAGAAGAAATATTCAGATATAGCTTGGTAGAAGAAATATTCAGAAATAGCTTAGAAGAACTGGTAGGCCCAGTTTGAACTGGAGGCATCTTGTGGGGATTTCTGTGAACATGAGACACTGTGTATTGATCAGGCTGAACCCTGTAGTGTTCACTGATTCCAGCCTCTAATACAGGACATCCCCATAAGACCTAGTATTTTAAAAAAAGGGAGAGCAACTTTTTCACCCAGGCAGAAAATGATGGGACAAGGGGAAATGGTTTTAAACCAAAGAGGAGAGATTTAGATTAGATGTTAGGAAGAAATTCTTCACTGTGAGAGTGCTGAGACACAGGAACAGGTTGCTTAGAGGAATTCTGGGTGCCCCATCCCTGGAAGTGTTCTAAGCCATGTTGGATGGGGCTTTGAGAAACCTGGTCTAGTAAAAGGTGTCATGCCCATGGAAGGGAAGTTGGAACTAGATGCTCTTTAAGGTCCCTTCCAAACCATTCTATCCTTTTATATTCTATCCTTCTATGATACTCTAGCACCAAACGAGTGGTGCCAGTAGCTCCATACCTCTTTAAACCATGGCTGTGCCCAACTTGCTTATCTAAACCTCTTTCAGGGGCATAACCCTGAATGCTAAGTAATTTTTCTGATTTGCTGATTTATCCTCTGGTTTAAACCCATGTGACCATTACTTCATTTTTCCTGTACACTGTGACTAACAGATCTACCTTAGAAAAATGGGAAGTGACAGCAAAAATAAGAAGTGGCAGGAGCACAGGAACTCACACTGTAGAACAGTGACAAAGGCACACAGGCAGCTTCTGCTGGACCACCACATTCTTCCAGAACTGCTTTCAGGTACATTTCAAGATTTGGAATACAAATAAGGGCTGTTCCATGCCAGCTGGACTCAGTGCTGGAAAATGGTCCTAGGTCTTTTTCATTTGGTAGCACACATGTTGTATGGGTGTCTTAGAAATTCTCCCTGCCCGGAATATTCCTATGCCTTCTTTCCTGCATCACTGGTAATGAAAAAATTATCAGTTTTAAATACAGGATGCTACTTAGTCTGAGTTACAGGGGAAAAAATAAAAAGCAGCAATAGGCAAATCAACCGTACTTGTTAATATAGCATAATCAGAAGAGCATTTTTATAGGAGCATGATCATATAGACATATATGTATAACATACACATATACATATACATGTACATATATATTTATAGACATGACTTTCTCACACATGTGGTAAAAAGAAGCTATTTGATAACTATTGAAAGTAACTCTGCATACAGAAGAGTAGACCTTAATTTTGCTTTAAATGACATATGGCAGCAATATGAATGTAACATAAACCGAGTCTGATGAGTAAGTTTAATATTCCAGGAGAAAAACCACAGATAATTTCACTGATTTCTCAGCATATTTTTGAAAAACAAAATTAAGAATTAATTCTTTATGGGATCTTAAAGGTACTATGAAATAAAAGGTTTCAGTATTGCAGATCTAGATGAGTTTCACTACACTGTGAAAATAATATTCCTGCCCTGAAACATATATGTAAGTCCTTTGCTGTGTCTTGCTGACCTCCTCGGAGGCAGTGTTGTGAGAACAGACTGTCATCCAATGTCCTTTACCATCAATAGAAAGAATCTCATGGGTCCCAGTTATCTTTGGATCAGGTCCCAGAACATTCCCAGATCTGCAGGACTTGGAAGACCATAAATTATCTTATAAACAAAATCCTGATCCTGCTGCTTCTTAGACAAATAAATTTAGATGATCTCAGTAAGACTGAGATCCAGCCATGATGCATATATGCATCATCCTGTAATTTGTTGTTAGACATGTATTATTTCAAGTCATTAATGAATGCATTACTAAACACAAAATCTGTATGGAAATTATAATTACAGCTCTATCCAGCTGCATAATTGATTTTAAAAAATTGTTTATTTTATTGTATCAGATTATTTTTATGCAGTAAAATGTGACAGTATCACATGCTTCTGAGTCAGCTGAAAAACATCCTAAACAAAATTGCCATCAGCCTGACATGTGAAGAGCAGGTGAATAGTATCCTCTGTGCTGTTCACATCTATCTCCCTTGTTTCTCTTCTGCTTATTACCTGTTGTAATTAAAAGAATGAAGGGTAGATGGCTTACAGAATGGAATTCTTAGCAGGTGATGCTCCCAGTTAATGACCTGAAATTTCAATCTCCATTTCTTTGTCTGCAGAACGAAGAAGAAGTGATTTAATCATGCAGAAGTAAAGAGAGAAAGACAGGAGAGAAAACATGATGTATTTTACTTTCTTTATAATTTTCCTCCACTTCACTGGCCAGCAGCAGAAAACATAAGCTGGGAGGAGAATCATAGTTCTAGAGATGGACAAACAGATGAATCATTTGTTGCATTTTGTATTCATGGTAAGCTGACTGTCTCAGCACTTTCAGTAATGAATCTTAAACACCGCTGTGTCGTATTATATTGAACAAGTCATTTATCTGGAGTATATGTAAGACTAAATATGAAAACAGCAAGCTGAGCTTTTTCCATACCCAACGGCTGTACAAACAGTGTCAAATCAATCTTTTTATGTTCTTCTTGGTAAGAAACCATTATGCAATCTGTCTATATCCTTCACAGCACAGGTTGTCATTTGACATTCCAAGCAGGAAGGAACCTCATAGCAGTAACCTCCCAGATTCAGAAGAAGGCTCCGTCTGGATCAGTATCCTGTGCTCAGCACTAACCAGAAGCAAATGCTGAAAAGCAAAGACAACGAAAAGTATCTATGAGACCTCTCCTGACAACCCTCTTGGCCTTGGGCTACCTTCAGTTTATGGGATTTCCGGAGCCAGGAGAGGTTTACCTACATTTCCTTGACTGTCTACCGAGCATTTGGCCCATTTTCCCTTCAACACAGCTAAGCATTTTCTGTCCATAACATCCATTGGCAAATAGTCCCAGAGGGTTTATGAACTTTGTATGACAAAAATCATTGCTTTTTGTGTGTGCTGACGTTGTCACTTCTTGGCTTGGCTTTGTAAATACAGTGAAGTATTGGCCATTAGTTTCATTAGTGGGCTCTCTCCCTCAAGCCGAAGAGTCCTTGTCTGTTCGTGTTTTCCTATTACAGAAGCCATTTCATATCTACAGTTATCTTGGCAGCCCTGCTCTGACTCCTTTCCAGGTCCACTCCAGGGAATGAGAACTGCACACAGTATTCAAGGTTGGGGCAAACTGTGGATTTATGCTGTAGCACAATGACATTTTCTGCTTTGTTCTTATATTCCTTTCCTGACAATTCCTAACTCTCCACATGACTTCTGATCACTGCTGAGCGTTGAGCTGATGTTTTCAAAGAACTTTCTATTTTGATTCTCAGGTCTTGCTCCTGTATGGTAATGGACAAGAGGTCACGAATCTTCATGTGTAACTTGGGGTTTTTTGCTTGCTATGCGCACGGCTTTACATGATCCACCTTAAAGTCTTTTCAGGTCCTTCTACAGTTTCCTACAAACTGCATTCATCTTTAGTCTGCCAAATAATTTTCTCATAAGCCAATTTTCTCATTGTACCATCTGATCTCTTTTCTGGGTCATCTATGAGCATACTAAATGGCACAATTTTCAGCCTAGTTCCCTGCTGGACTCTTCTGGGATCAATTCTCCCCTTGCAGGAATTAAATGTTTGCTCCTGTCCTGCATTTCTTATCTGGAATTCAATTCTTTATTCAGTCTAGGATTTCTTCCCTTATTCCATTTTTTTAATTTCCTTAAAAGATTTTGTTTAAGGATTTCTCTAAGAGCTGATGGGAAATCAAGTAGATTGTATCATTTAGATCACTCTGATCTACATGCTTGCTGACCCCTTGAAAAACTCATTAGAGGTTTGCAAAACAGGATTTTCTTTCATGTAATCTGTGCTACTCTTCCCAAATGGGTCATATTGATCCATATGGCCTCTCATTCCATCCTTTATTACAAACCCTACTTAATTGCCAGTGCAGATGTCCAGTTTACAAGTCTGTCATTTCCCACTTCCTGTATGAAAATCAGGGTACAAGCGCAATATGCTTACTTATATCGAGCTATGGCATTTTCTTTCTAAATCTTCCTGTCTCTACATACCTATTGATCAATGCAGTTTTTTGCTAGGTTGACTTTCTTTCTTTCTGTTTCTCTCTCATTGGAACACAAGTTTCTCACTTTTACATTTTACCCCTGAACATGAAAACAATGCCCAAGCTGGTGATCATGAGAAAAATTTAACGATTTGTTAAATGTTTGTAATATATCTATAGCAAATTTTAACCTTAAAAGCACTGTACACATTTATCTAACATAATTCATTAATCTAACCTAACCAGGCTAGTAAATATAGATTTACAATGAATGGGATATCTCTATATTTGATGTTAAACTTCCATTATTTTCTTCTGTTGAATATGTTCTCTGAGTTAGATGTGATCATGGACATCTGTAGGATTTATGCCAAGCAAGCTAGAAGTCATATTTGCTCAGTTCCAAGAACCAAAGGCTTTCACCCAAACAGGAAGCAGAGGAAGCTTTAACAGTACCTCAAAGCCCTTGTTTGTTTCTGAATTTAAAGTGAGTCATTCTGCTCTGTACTTCCACTGGATCTGTTTGCCCATATGCAGATGGACATAAAGTAACTCTTCAGTTTGAATTCCAGCCTCTGGTGCCTGCAGAGCCATGTCTGACACGACTGTTTGTTATTTACACTGTTCTTTCAAAACTTGACGCCCCTGTTCCTCATGTTCAGATCTAACTTGGTAAGTGGTCCCTATTCTACATTCTTCCTTCCAAATATTAGAAAAAGTTATTCTTTTCCTTAGACCAAGACCTCTCAGGTGCAAAGTACTTGTCTTAAAAAAATCTCATGATCTTGGAACTTCTGCTGTGCAGACAACATTCTGCCAACGATAGATACAGGATGGTCAGCAACTGCTGATCAATAGACAGTGAGATTACTTTATCATAGGATGACAATATTTGTCAAGGCCTAGAACGGATAAATAGTTTTCTGCATCCTAGGATAATTTTTTAATTTCACATCTGCACAGTCCTATATCTTCTGTAATATTCAGTGGTCTTTACAGTTGCTTGCTTTTTAATTTTAGGCTAGAATACTTAATCCTATGAACTCTCAAACAGTGCTTTATATTTTGCAAAAACCCAACTTTCTGCTACTGGTCTAGCCTGGTAACCCAGAGTAGAAACCATTTGATGGTGTTATTGTCATGAACAGAAAATGGAAATATAAGATACATCCGAGAAAATAAGAATTGCAGATTTTGATGTCTCTTATTGTGGAGCAGAAATTGATGCAAATAATACCTACAAAATGCATAAAATACATTAAATCCCAGTTTGGGATGGAAGGTATCATTCAGTAACACCCCCCTGTCGTGGGCAGGGACGCCTTCTGCTGGATGAGGCTGCTCAGAGCCCCATCCCCAGCCTGGTCTTGAACACCTCCAGGGACGGGACATCCACAGCTTCTCTGAGCAACTTCTTCCAGTGCCTCACTATGCCCAAAGTAAAAAAATTATTTCTAATACTCAATCTAATCCTACTGTCTTTCAGTTTGAAGCCATTCCCCCTTGTCCTGTCACTGCATGCTCTTGTAAAGAGTCCCTCTCCATCTTTTTTGTAGACTCCCAACAAGTACTGAAGTCTGTAATTAGGTCGCCCCTTCTCTTTTCTAGGCTGAACAATCCCAAGTCTCTCAGCCTTTCCTCACAGAAGAGGCGTTCCATCTCTCTGGTCAACATGGTGGCCCCCTCTGGACTCTCTCCAAGGGTCCACATCCTTCCTGTGCTGGGGGCCCCAGAGCTGGATGATTTATCTCCTGACATTACTGGACTGATCTGCTCAGATTCAACCCAAAACAGACATACTGGAAACAAGCTATTTGTAAAACAGTTATTGTGATGTGCCGTGGGGGTCTAAGCATGTCAGACAACCTTCCCACAGGGATGACTGATAGCTGGATTATTTAATATAGACCAATTCGTGATAGAATAAGAAGTAATGAGCTCAAGATGAGAGAGGGTGTGTTTAGATTAGATACTAGGAATAAATTCTTTACTGTGAGAGTAGTGAGGCACTGGAACAGGCTGCCCAGAGAAGTTGGGGATGCCCCATCTCTGGCGGTGTTCAAGCCCAGGTTGGAAAAAGCTTTGAGCCACCTGGTCCCGTGGGAGGTTTCTCTGCCTATGGCAGAGAACCAGAACTAGATGNTCAGGCAGCTCGGCATCATCGTCAGCGACTTCCAGCCCAGTAGCCAGACGGGGCTCAATCAGAAATTGTGAGGGGCCGTTGTCGGGGGCGGGCCGGGCTGGGCTGGGCTGCGGGGCCTTTTCCTCTTCCAGGCCCGGGGTGGTGCCTCGGGGCTCTCTCTCCCTGTCTGGTATCGCTGGCCTCGCACCCGCCGTCACGGGCAGGGCAGCCACCCCGAAACGGCTAAACCCGACCCGTTTTTCTTCCCAACAGGAATTTCATGGTGACGGGCTTGCAGGATATCGACAAATGCCGGCAGCAGCTTCACGATATCAGCGTGCCCTTGGAAGTTTTTGAGTAAGTCCGTGTGTGCCTGGAAGGGGAGGTGCTGCAGTCGGACTCGAGGTAGCCTGGCTTCGCAGCGTGGGTATTTTGGCTGAACGCTGCTTATCTCAAACCCGGTCCTTCTGAATGCCTTATGGGAACGTGGCAGGACGAGGGCGGAAGTACCTTTTGCCTGTGATAAGGCAGAAAGGTAGGAGAAGTGATAAAATATACACCTGTCTTCACAGAACTACGGGATGCTTTGAGCCGGAAAGGACCTTAACGCTCATCTAGTTCCGACTCCCCCAGCGTGGGCAGGGATGCCACCTACTAGATAAGTTGCTCAGAGCCCTGTCCAGCCTGGCCTTTCAGATTTTTTTTTTTTACTTCCACATATGNTTTACTGTGAGAGTAGTGAGGCACTGGAACAGGCTGCCCAGAGAAGTTGGGGATGCCCCATCTCTGGCGGTGTTCAAGCCCAGGTTGGAAAAAGCTTTGAGCCACCTGGTCCCGTGGGAGGTTTCTCTGCCTATGGCAGAGAACCAGAACTAGATGATCCCTTCCATCCCAAACCACTCTGCGATTCTGTGTTTCTACGCTTTGCTACTGCCCAGATGATTCCAGCGCGGGGTTTATTATGAAGCAGGACCTCTGCCAGTCACCGCTTCTACTTCTCACACCGGCCCGAGGAGGGCTCAGAGCCGGCAGCCCCAGGGCACGCCCGAACACGGNTGGCAGGACGAGGGCGGAAGTACCTTTTGCCTGTGATAAGGCAGAAAGGTAGGAGAAGTGATAAAATATACACCTGTCTTCACAGAACTACGGGATGCTTTGAGCCGGAAAGGACCTTAACGCTCATCTAGTTCCGACTCCCCCAGCGTGGGCAGGGATGCCACCTACTAGATAAGTTGCTCAGAGCCCTGTCCAGCCTGGCCTTTCAGATTTTTTTTTTTTACTTCCACATATGTAGCCAGTAACACGAGTTTTGCCCAGTTTAGTGATTTCATAACAATACAGAATGGGTATGGTTAGAAGGGACCTTCAAGAACATCTGGTTCTACCCCCCCCTGCCATGGCCAGGGACACCCATTTAGTATGTCAGCTTTCATTTTTAAAAATAGACTTTTACATTAGGTTATGATCAGGATTTAAAGTTGCAAGTGAAAATAAAGTAAGTCAGTACTCAGGTGTTGGGATTCAGCAGTGACAGTCTGGCAGAGACTTGGAGCATCAAAAGAAAAATGAACATAGAGGAACAGCTGTACTAGAGAGCTTTTGTAATATAGCTGACAAGTTAATTTACTGGGGTTTCTTCTAAGTCCAGATGTTACTGGTCTGCTCTATTCCAGTGTGTTACTGGCCGTGCACGGTTTTTTTTCACTTGGGCTTTTTTACTCCAGCTGTAAATTTGTGATGACTCTCTTAAAATGTTCCCTCTAGTGAGTGTCTCTTTGCCAGGAATTGTATTGCAGAACAAAATTGCACATAGGTTTGCTGATACAGTAGTGTTAATTTTTTACTCTTTACTGTGGTATGTGCAGCTCCTACTCATCCTTGATTTGCTGGTTACCATATTCTCATGTGCTTAATGCTCACCATGTTCTAACTAGGCCACTTCCTGGTTAGTGCCTTTCTAGTTGCTTGGAAAAGGACCATCTTCCTTTGAGCATCTGTCCTTATTGCCTGTGAGGAGCTGGTAGATAAATATATCTATCTTTGTGAGCTTTTCATACTTCATTCAAAGCTCTCCAGGCTTTCTGGAGACAGAGGTTTGCTGGCCATGGCCTTGTCCTTGAGCTGCCTTTTGGAAATGGCTGAGTTCAACAGTGGTGGTTTTTAAAATGCACATTTTGGATAACAGTAGAAAGAAAAAGAAAGATGAGCAATTCTGTACCTTGGAGAGCATCTTAGCAGGAATACGATCATTTAATAGTGTATTCTTTATTTTCAGATACATAGATCAAGGTCGCAATCCTCAGCTTTACACTAAAGAGTGTCTGGAGCGAGCTTTGGCCAAAAATGAGCAAGTGAAAGGAAAAATTGACACTATGAAGGTAAACCAGAATTAATGGAAGTATAATGCAACAATGTATTTGATAAGTTTTTACTTTTTCTGTAAATATGTCAGTATTTTTCACTTGTGCAGTTATTAACTTCTGTTATTACGTGATTTCTCTTAGCAATTGCTCTGCATCCCTGTATCTTAATTGATGCCGATATAGCCTGTTCAGGAAAGGAAACCTGTAGTTCATCCCACAGTTGTGGATGCAGCTTTTGCTGTTTCTTTATATTGGTTAAAGCTATATGTAGCAGTAGAGATATTTTACTTTTTTTTTTTTTGCAGGTGTGTAATTTTGCTGTGTGCAAACTTAGAAATAAGCAAAACAAAAGGGATGTTTTTCCAGTCTTGAATGGATAGTAGAGGGTTTAAAATGTCAAATACACTCTATAATCATCAGTTAATCTTTTTAAAATTAGTGAAAATGCATGCCAGTGTTTAGGGGTTTCTGAACTTGTACTTCTATTTAGTATGAAGCTAAGCATTCTGTGATACTGTTTGACTCCTGGAACTACTGCAGAAAAACATAATCAGAAAGGGAAGTTCAGTGAGTTCTGAGAATGTTATTTGTTTGGCTGAACTTAATGTGGAGGATGACAAGTTGTATGCAGAATGTAGACATATGGAGATATGTCCTGAGCTTCTCTTTCTTTTCTCTGTGCTTGTGAAATTGTGTACTTCTAAAGCAGGTGTGAGTTGCTTTTTTGAAGGTGGAATGGATTCCATATCAAATCAAGAGGACGTGTCCTTAATCAGCTTTCCTTAATAAGGTCAAGCAGATATTGGTGCACCAGAGTTTACTAGAGAGGCCCAACTGCTTTGTATTTCTTAGGAGAAAATGCAAGTGAATTTCTGGGAATTCACAGACATTTTAGTTTGCCTGGTGCATTCCTTGTGGATTTCACTTGGGCATTTTCAGTGGATTTTGTAAATATAATTTTCTTTGATGTGTGGTTTGAGGGGGGGGTTCGGTACTTTGGTTCACTGAGAGGTGTGTTGGGTACAAAGGTTTCTGTTCATCAGGTAACATTGCTTGATGAAATCTAAATAAATTGTCCCGTTGATGTATATACATTTTTTTTCTCTTTCCAGAAATTTAAAAGCCTGTTAATTCAAGAACTGACAAAGGTGTTCCCAGAAGATATGGCAAAGTACAAAGCTATTAGAGGAGAAGATCCACCTCCTTAAGTTGGCTTTTGATAGCTCTAAAAATGTCCCATAAATTGATACCGCCGTATAAAAACATCAATTGGAAGAGAGGGAATCCAAGCCCTCCTAACAACTGTACTAAAAATGGCAGTGGGGACTGTAAAGGAGCTTGATGGTTGTTCATGGTTCTGGTGTGAAGCCATTGAATCTTTCTGAAGACTTCTACTCTGATTGTGGTTGAAACTTCTATGGTAATCTGCTTTTCTTTCCTGAAGGGTATCAGAAATGTTATTGCCTACAGGTCATCAATGCAGAGCATTTCCCACAAAGTGCATTTCCATAGCAGAAAAACATGGGTTTTTTCTTCTGAAAAGTGTGCCTCAGCATTGTGGGCCCATCTGTTTTTTAAGAGAAATGCATTTATTACACTTGATTATTTTTAATTTGTAAACTTCAGGGGTGTTTTTTTTTTTTACTGCAGTACGAACAGTTGACTGCTTTTGTCTTGCCAAGTTCTACTATCAGGAGCCTGTCAAGGGATGCAGTTTTCATGTGTCATAATTAGTTGCAGCCAGGAAAACCTTCAGATCTTGTTTTGTTCTGGAAGCTGCAGTGCAGATGGCTGAGGATATAAAACGTGAGCATACCTGGGGACTAGCTCCTCTATGACTTTAATATTTTGTACAGTATTTAATGTAAGCTTTTGTTTATTCGTTTTCTGCAAGCAGGTTGTTGAATAAAAATTGGAAAAAATCTAAATCCTGACATTTTTCTTTTGTATGCTTCTCTTTGGAGTGAGATCTGAAAGCTGAAAAAATAGCGTATTCTATTCCAGTTCCACACTGATAGAAATAAAATGTGTATCAAAACTCAGTTCTTAAAATTCTACATCTGAAGGTGGTATCAGCTTGGTATTTTGGTTTTAGGATGAAAATTTCCATGTTAGTACCTGAAGCAGGTGATTCTGGGGACCAGCAATTGTCACCTGAAGTCCTGGTTAGCTGTGAGCTCGTCTGTGGGGTCTCTTAACTGTTCATAGATAAGGGAGTGAGCCCCAGTACGGAACAGGATATGCAGGGGTCGGAGGCTGGTGGGATAGATTGAGTTTGCAGTGGGAACAAGAGGAGCCCTTCTGGTCTTGGGTATTCGTGAAGCAGAAGCCCTTTGTGCTTATGTTTGTTCTCCCAGATCTATCTTGACTTTTTGTATCAGCTAATTATTTTATTACTTTAACTTTTTTCTGGTTGCTGGATGGAGTAGTTTTGGGCAGGAGCTCCAAAATAGGGGTGTATGCCTGTGCTGCATAGCAGGCCTGCCTAGTCTGCTGAGACTTAGCAGGGATTTAGGCATGTTTGGAGTTACTGGTGGTAGCTGGCACACCTGAAGCACCATCTGTGCTCAGTTACCTGCCTGAAGCAGAGCCCATCTATGATGCCAAGTATCACCAAACCTTGACATAGCAAGAGGAAAAACAAAAGCAGAAAACTAGGTGTTGCTTTTAAAATTTGTTACCTACCAGTCATCTAATTGCTGCCTGATGTTACCCTGCCCTGCACACTTGCTTTTTCTTGTATTTGTTCCACCTCTAATCACTTTCACCTTCACAATTTTACTGTATGAACTTGGAAGAGTGAGAAGGAAAAGGTGCTCCATGTTTGTGTTTGGCTTGGCCTGGATTGCCCTGGGTCCCTAGGAACTGTTGGAGCTAGGCCTGTGACTGCCAGGTGGAATGTATATAGGACACAAGTAAAGAGGGTAAAGAGGATTTTTCATGTATGTATAATGTAGTTGGAAAAGGAGCTTAAGAGCAAAATTGTTGACAGCAGGCTGGGGAAGCTGTATTTAAATAGTTGAGAGAACATTTAGGAGGCAAGAGGCCTGTAGGTACTGGTCTGGATACTGGGGTATTCTGTCACCTAGCACTGACGCCAGCTTGTGTGTCAGATTTGGTGGAGTAGGACTCTTTGAAACTGGTGCTTTCAAGATGTCTTATTTGTATCTCATGGATTCATAGAATCACAGAACAGTTTGCGCTGGAGGAGACCTTAAAGATTATCTATTTTCAACTCCCCTGCCATGGGGGAGTTGCTCAAAGCCCTCTCTAACCTGGCCTTGATCACTTCCAGACATGGACATTCACAGCTTCCCAGGACAGTCCATTCCAGTGTTTCACCACCCTCACAGTGAAGAATTTCTTCCTAATACCTCGCCTAAACCTGCCCACTTTGAGTTTGAAGCCATCACCCTTTGTCCTGGGATTAGCGTGGAGTGAGAGAGCCATGAGGAATAAGCAGCTCCACAGCCCAGAGGCCCTAAAAATGTGTGAAATGTCTGCTCTGTAAGTGTATTGATCTATTGTTGTCATTAGTTAATAAATTAAGTTCCCAAGGCTGGCCACAGTGAAGATGGCTACCCCCATAATACTGACACCCGTGCCTGCTGATCAGAAGAAGGTTTGAGGCTTCCCCAGCTCAGAGAGGTGATTTACACCCAAAGCATGATCTCATGCTTTCCTTTCATATCTAGGTGGTTGTGGTAAGCACGATGACTGGGATAGGTAGTGGAGATGGAGGATTAGGGAATAACATTAGGTCACATCATCACGAAATCTCAGCGGCCTGTGTTTTATGAGGAATCTAAGAAAACATTTTTTGGGGTGGTGGATATATACATTAAGAATAAAAATAAATTTAAAAAAATGAACCAGAAAAAAATGCTCAGTTAAATAATCAGGTTTTATCTTCTGCTCAGCTTCTCTTCCAACTTTCTGATACTTTCTTATTCTATTTTTTATGCTTGCTTCACTTACTGTTTCTGGGCTAGTGATGCAAATATTGTCATTGCTGCAACTGTCCATATTTAGCATAATATTGAAGAGAGGTAACTGTTGTAAATCATGTTTATCTCAGAGAAGAAAAGGTGGCCAGAATGAGTGCATATGAGTTTATAATGTAGAATGAGAATTGCTAGGAACAGTGGTGTTTTCTATTTCCAATTGCATATGGAACACAAAAATCCAGCCTATTTTTTCTCATTTGTTAATTGGTTCTCCGAAAAGCAGCACATGTCTGAATTATCCTGATGTCTACTTTGTTTGATGATAACCTTCGAGGCATTTGGTAAAGGAGACTGTTAGATCTTTTGTCTTTCCCACTCTCTTACCTGGATTGCGCGGTTGGAGGTGAGATGGAATTTTATTTAAGGGTAACATTAAAACAATATCAGCCAGGGAGCAAAGCTTCCAAAATAGATTTTTATTGCCCTTTAATTATCTCAAAAGAAAGTTTGAAGCCATACAGGTTTCAAGTGCATCCTTGAAACCTGTAAATTGATAAGATTTTGCAAATAATAGGGAATATGTATTACAGGTAATTATTTTTTAAACAATCATTATTACATACATTGTGAGATAAATAGATGATAAATCATGCTGCTCAGTACATAGTTTAAAATGGAGTGCGTGCTCCTATACACCATTCAGGATAAACAGAGTCAGTGTAAAATTCTATTGCTTAGGCACAGAAAGAAACTGATCAAGAAGATGCAAAGGATTTTGCTGCAATCTGTTAAGGCTTGGTGTCCTCTCTGTCCCTTTTTTTACCAAAAGGAGAAGCAGCTGGGGCACCAGCCTTCCCCTGTCCTTGAAAAATTTTTTGCTTAAACCTCCTTGTGAAGAAGAAGTAA
Organism: Donacobius atricapilla; assembly: GCA_013397315.1. NCBI lineage: Eukaryota > Metazoa > Chordata > Aves > Passeriformes > Mimidae > Donacobius > Donacobius atricapilla. Next base: position 40,307 of record WBMY01001898.1, on the reverse strand, counting down.
TGCAGAGCTGTGCAGTCTGACAGGGACAGACATAGCTGCTACAGGAATTGGATGCTGCTCAGCTGTTGGTTTATCCAACCTATAGCTCTTGTAATTTGTTTTTTTTTTTTCATACAGATCAAGGCACTGTCATTGTTAGCCAGTTCTCAGCGTAAGATGAATCACCAGTGTGCCTGAGACAATCTGTTTCTCTCATACCACTCAGAAGAGCGTCTCTTGATGGCAGAAAAGTCATTCTAGTCATTCTAGAGCAGTTTGGGTTTCAAAGACTGACCTTTCTGATTCAGTTGGATGAACTGCTAAGTGGTGGGAATGGTTTGACAATTTCCCAAATATTTCATTGTGATGTTTTTATAAATTGCTTTCTTCGATGAATGCAGTTCCCAAGTGATTGAAAGTGCTTACTGTGTGATTCTAGCAGTTACCCCAGGTACTCTATAATCTCATCTCTGACTCTTCTCTGATCACAGAAATAGAGCAGATAAACTGTACAATCCACTTCTTTTTGCCCTAAGTGATCTTTGAGATTTTAACTAGATCAGTTAGAAACTACTCACTGAACTTGTAGTTTTACTGAAACCTTGCTAAATAAATGTATTTAAAATGTTTACTAAAACTCTATTAAAGGTTTACTAAAAAGGTTTACTAAAACTCTATTAACAAATACTTAAAAACATGTAAGAGGTGTTTAGAACACTCCGTTTAACAGCAAGTTCATAACAGAGAAATATCCCTGCCAAGAATATTTCTAGATACTCATATTTCAACACAAAGTCATTTCTTACTTTACTATGATTAATAGCTGCAGCATTTCTGGGTGGGTGCCAGATGTCCTTCCAGCTCTGCAGAGCAGAGCGCCAAGGTGACACGAATATCTGCCCTGCTCTGAGAAAACTGTGCTTGCTGCATGTATTTCAATTGCTTCCATATGCTTGAGATCCTTCTGTATATTTTCTTAATTGAAGCAATGGAGAAGCAAGCACACATTAAAGGATACTTCTGCAACAGCTCTTCTGATGCTCTTAAATCAGGAATCTGTATTTTCTATATTGTGACATACTTCATACTGAGAGCTAGATTGTATTTAGTCTTACCAACATGTAATGTAGACAGTGAAAAAGAAACATCTTTCTGAACAGCATGAAAATTTCCAAAACAATTCTTTCTCCTCTCCTGGAAGAAAAGTCCCTTCATATGCTAAGGAATGGCACGTAAAATTTCTTTTCCTACAGACCTTACCTGATTCTACTTCACTTGCTGTTACAATTTCATTATATTAGACAAATTTATCCAAATATTCTGCAAAGGAAGACAAAACTACTTTTATATATATAATCTGGGAAAAGGTAATTCAAATGAATGTCATGCTGCATTATTTAATAAGTTATTTGGGTCATATTTATATAATTTCTGCACTAAAAAATAGCATTTACTCCTCATGTTAATTGTTGGCATTTATCAACTTTTATTTGGAGTGTTACTAGGGATTCAAAATTCCCATGTGTGTATAAATGTAATGGCATATACCAAGTCACTTCTGTATCATCATGGAGACTTTCAGTCCTTGTCAGTAAACAAACAGAAGCTTATAATTGTCTCTGAAATCACTGATAGGTCCCATTTTTGTGGAGAAGATTTTTTACCCTTAGTCACCTTAGAAACACACTGCTAAATTAAGATATTTTCATTTAAATATATGAGAAATTCCATTTTCAAGCTTATTACTTGTTTTAAAGTATTACTACATTTTCAATAATAGATTATTACCTACTTTTTTTATTTTATTTGACCTGTACTTTTTTGAGACATTCTCTGATTTGGTCAAAGCATAGGACCCAAGAAGTTCCAGAAGATAAAAATGGCTTTGAATAGATCTCTAATCAAACACCAGATGTCACTCGGTCTAAGATTATTTAATATAATTTCCGGTCATCACTTATTAGGTTACAATACTTAAATGAATAATTGAATAGGCATCTGCTACTCAATAAAACAAAAGATGGATTCAGTGATACAGCAAATCCTGTTTAAGAGAAGTATAGTTAAAGAAACACAACAAATTTCTTCTTTCAGATACCTTAGGCATAAATTATGTGATATTGCTTTTTAGCCAGCCTGGGAATTTCTCTGCCTATGCAGCACGCTGCAGAAGACACATAGCTTCACAGATACACTATTTCCTTGGACAGGCTTTCTGCTTTTATATAAATGGACTTCCTAAAGTTGCTCTGGGTACGCGTAACCTCTCTCATCTCTAGAGGTTGATACTCAGGGTTGCAGAGCATTTATGATTCAAAGAAAAATCAAACTTGCTGCTCAACAGCAGCTAAACTTAACAGCTTAGATGCTGTACTTTGAGTGGAGGGGAAAGAACCCTTAGGAATACATGTTGGAACTCACTTAGGAGATCATGTTGAAAGCAAAAGAAAGGAAGTCATTAGTAAACCTCTTTTTTTGTCTCAGAATTTAGGATAGAATCAGTTACAAAGCTTGCCATGCAAATGTTGCTGTTACCTTCTGTCATTATTTGAGGAACATAAAGAGCCTAAGGAAAGATCAGAGGCACGTGAAGAGACGATATACAGGCAGAGAAAATTGTGCCTCAGAACAATGTAGCAGTACGCAGCTGACTGACTGGCTATGCTTCCCCAGTCTCCACTGATTTAGGATGCAGCACCTGGGGACGTGGTGTAGTGGTGAACTTGTCCGGGCTGGGTTAGTGGTTGGGCTCAATGGTCTTCAGGGTCTTTTCCAACTTTAATCATTCTATGGTTCTGTGACATCATCTGGATGTATATTACCTTTGAGCTTTATAAGTCTCAATATTTTTTCCTCCATGAAATTTTTGGGCTGACCTCTGAATGACTTTAAACGGCAACATCTACAAAATCTCAGAGCAAGGAGTTCCATGATTCATATTTGCATTATATGAAGAAGTCTGCCTTTATTTGTTTTGATTCAGTCATCCACTAGTTTAATTCTTAGTGCTTGCATTGGAAGATGTATGGAGAACGCATCTCCTCTCCTCTTCACTTGTGGTTGTATAGAATACTGCAATATTCCCTTCCCAATCATATTTTTTCCAGGCTTTAGGCTACTCTGTTTAGCTCTTCCTCACATAGAAGCCTTTGTATGCTTCAGATCATACTTGCCACTCTTCTCTGAACTGTTTCCAATAGACACTGCAGTCTTTTTAAAACCTGAGATGCTCTAAGATTCTTTATAATGTATCTTGTTGAAGGCCACCAGGAATCCAGGGTCTGTCTATGCATCTTTGATGTCACACACTCTCACATGCTTTTAGGGAGCTCCAACAGCCCTCCCTGTATCTATCTAAAGCCTTCCCTGCACCAAAAGCTGTGTTAGCTTTTTTCTAATACATGCTCTCCTTAATATGTAATCTTGCTTTTGCTGTTCCTTGATGATTGAAGTGTTCTTCCTTATCATTTCAGGATTATAAATGTAGTTGGCAAGTCAGAATCCTGACCTATAAAGATATCTGCATACACTGTATTTATCCAGTACCATGCCATTTAAGGCAAAGACAATGTACACAGCTTTTAAGCAAACATTTGCATGAAGTATATGTCAATTTCAGTTCACATGTAAAACCCTCCAGTATTTTTCCAGAGGATTTGTCAACACTGATAGAATGTTTAGAAATCCTCTTTTCTAAATGATGGCTAAGGTATAGGACCTTAGCCACAAGTGCATTTGCTGGATCAGGTACATGTGTTTTTTGAGAGTAAATATTAAACTGGGAGTTACGGAGACATCCTCCTTTGCACAAAGGTCCTCCAGCATAAAACCATATCACTGTGCCTGAGACCTCTTGCCACTGATATAACATTGATTTCAAAACAGCTTAATAGACTGAGTTTTAATCTTGTAGCATGTTAACTCACCACTGTAAGCCATCTGGGAACTACATCTGATGCATTTTCAAAAGTACAGAAAAAAGAATTTCTGTCTCACAGCTTTGGCATTTCCTTTTCTTATCTTCTTATCTGCACTCTGGGGCTGGTCAAGTAAACACAGACACATTTAAATGAATATGGAAAAGTTCAAACTTTCATAGCTTGCAGTTGTACAATCATTTAAACAGCCACAGACATATGTTAGCGATTACATGTAAACAGATATAAAAATGGTATTTAAATGTACAGGTATACAGTCATCCAGCCCTACACAGCCAGGAATTGTGCATCTGTCAAGTTCTAATGGTTCCATACCACACTGTGCATATCATATGGTACTGACATTTTCTCATGTAAGAATCTAGGAGTCCTTTTTTTAACTATAATTCTATATTCTCTGCTAACTTATATTTTTATAAGTGACTGTATGTACTTTGTGTAGTAGTATTGAACATTCTCCAGGAAGCCATGGCCATATTGTAGCTCCATGAGCTGTAACAGCTGCTTTATTTACTCAGTGCTTTAGCAATTTCATACAGATTAAAGCCACAGCGCAAGAGAGCTATTAAAAAGTGAAAGTAATTATAGCAATTTTGCTGGTCTGTTTTCTTTAAGTGATCTGGTAAACTGCAGAGCTAGAAAACTGCAGAACAATTTCCACACAATATTGTCCAGTTGATAGTAGAATAATAGGGGGTTGAAGTGGGTCCTAATAATCAAATACATGGGATATGTATTCCCTTCAAAGAAGGCAACCTGAAGACTCATCAATAATTATAAATTGCTTCAATAATTGAAGCTGGTTTATCTCTTGGGCATGGAAGCAGAAAAAAATATTGCAGAGGCAGCAGTATTTGGGGATATGTGATGATGAAGCAAAAGGCTATTCTGATCCATTTTTATAGTAGTTGTTTTTGCAAACAGTCCTGAGGCAGCCCCAGTAGGGGCAGGATGAAAGATTTAGATTTGCTGGAGGAATTGGCACTATTCTCCCATTCTTCCATTGGTCTGAACTGACTGTTCACTGGAATAAAAATCTTGTTTAATTTTGCATCTTTTGCGGTAACAGTGGAATGGGGGGACCTGAGGGCAGGGATCGATTTACTGCCTCTTTAGTGTTTAGGTGCACTGACCAACAAATTGCTTGCTAATTTCAAAGGACTGACATATTTTAAAGGAAGATGCTGCCTTTTTGCTGCAGAAAGATTATGCAAAATTGACTGTTTTTTTTCATACAGTTGAAGCTCTTATACACCAGCAACCTTTAGTATTACTGCAACAAAGATAAAAAAAATTGCAAAACCAGAGTGACTGTAAATATTAAACCCAGAGAATTCAAAAGAAGATAAAGAACTTAATGAAATGCTTATGTATAAGGCTAGAATAGACAAGATCATTTTACTAGGCCTACAACATTCCTGAAAAAGTCTTAATATTGGAGAACATAAGGTTTCATTCAGGCATTCTTTGACTTAGTTATAGAAGTTGAGCAAGGCTAAAATATTTCACTGACAAACAGACAGAATCCAAAAGCAAGTCTTAGACACAATGGCTCTGATGTAAACTAAACCTTGTGAACTGCAAATTTATGAATAAGCTCTAGCAGGTATGTGCCTGATCTGAGCTATCAGAGTGATGACTCATTGTAGCCCTTGTTTTTCTCTTTGCTAGCGACTTATTCGTGTTGCTCAAGGCAGACAGGAGCAAAGCCAAAACTGTAAGAGAGTAAGTCTTGTCAATGGTGTGCTGGGAATAGTCTGTGAGGGGCAGACCGGGGATAGTGAGGGACAGAGGTCCATCCTGATGTCCTCATCAACACCTCAGGTAAGCACTATCATAGAATTGTTTAGACTGGAAAAGGCCTTCAAGACCATTGATCCCAACCATTAACCCAGCACTGCCAAGTCCAGCACTGAACCATATCCTAAGTGCCACATCTATACAACTTTTAAACATCTCCAGGGCTGCAAATATTCAGCAGCAAAGTCCTCTCCTTGCAGAGCTGCACAGTTAAAGCCGAAGTGCAGTGTGCAGGTGCGTTAGGCTGCAATTACCTGAGGGGGCCGCAAAGTGCTCTTACAGTCCTGCAATTTCATGTCCCCACAACATCCATGCCCTGTATCAGAGATCAGCCCTGGTATGATCTAACACATACACACCCTGTATGGTTTTTTAAGAGTAAAAATGTTCTTGGTGCTCATTTATGTGAAGCAGCGTTTTGAAACGGAACCCTACTGCGTAAACAACCAGCCCACTGTCATCCAGAAAACAGCAGGAGTGAGGGTGAGGCATCCCCAAAGAGCAGTGCAAATACTGATTTTCACAATATTCCTCTGGCAAGTGTGGTTCAAGTTGCAGAATTATAACATGAATGAACAACATAAACACAGGCCACAGGCATGGGAAATGTAGGAACCAGACTCCAGCTGCCTTCAGATCTGTTCCTCAGATAGCCTAGAAATGTTTTACATGTGCAGTACAGATAATCAGAAATCATGCCAGCCTTAAACTGAAGCAGTGCTAAACTGATCAATATGACAAAATGTTTTGAAGTAGCATTAGCTTGCAAAGCTGCTCAAATCTGTTTCGGTGAGGCTGTGTTAAAATTAATTTTAATGCATTTTAGCAAGTGTGTCAAAAGAATTCTGAGGGGAGAAGTCTATTGATACAGATCCCTCACCAGACCCAGAGTGAATGCTTTTACAGCCTGGCATATAAAACCAACTTTCGTCTATTTAGCAAGATGCCCTAGGAACCAATTTTCTAGAGCCATTGTAATTGCTCACCATGAAAATTGCAGGTTGTGTTCCAGGAAGGCTAAACACCAGCAGAACCTTTGTGCGTTTGCTCCACTTTCTGCCGAGCACCTTTGGCTGCAGCTTTCTGAGCATCATATCTCATTTACAAGGTGACCCAGAACACAAAACCTTGTAATTAGCCTGAAAACCCAACCAGCTTTCTCCCCCTGCCTGCCAGCCCCCTCGCCTTCTGCTGCCCTTGGTTGCGATGGCAGCATTTTCCCAACAAAGGGGGGTCTCATGCAGAAAGAGAACAGTGGAGCCAAGATTTTCAGAGCTTTTGCATGCAGATAAATATTCATGATGCAACTGTATGCTTAAGAGCTGCTTTTTGAATTAAGTTCTGAGGCTACTGTTCACCCTCAAATGATGCCCAGAAGAAACTTTTCCTTATTTGAAAATAAACAAATTCCTAGATAGATTGCAAATGTGAAATTACCGTCCTTCCCCAAACAGCAATAGGGAAGTGCCAAGAGAGGGGGAAGAAGGATGAATCAGGTGCTTGGACGGTGTAAATAGGTCTGTTGAGATCTGTAAAACCTCCCCAACTTTTACTAGGTGACAACTATCATTTGGCCCATCATATTCATGGTACAGTTGAAAGCAGAATCATTCTATCTGATGAGAAGTTATGCAATGATTTATGTATTACTTCTAAGTATGTGGTATGAATTTCTTACATGATACAAATCACAAAAGGTTATAAGTAAATACTTAAATCTGCAAATGTATTAAGCTGCTGATATTCTTTTCAATGATTTCCCATCTTACACTGTGTGGCTTTTTCTTATTTTTTTCTTTACCTTGAGATTGTACAACAACCAAAATGTCTGAATATGCTTTGGCATCTATTTCAGCACAAAAAAAAAAAAAAAAAAAAGAAAAAGAAAGAAAGAAAAAAAAAACTACTCCGGGATGATTTCAACAGCATTTTTTGAAATAGTTAACATCTATGCTGACCAGGCCTTATTTTAGCTCATAAATCTTATAAGCATCAAAAAAGATGCTGTATCTTCAGCAGAACATTGATTACTATAATACATCTTTCTACCATAAACTGACAGAGATGCAGATACAAAAAATAGAAGGACTTGAGCAGTAGAGATCAACTTCAGGTTTGGTGACATTAAAACATCTCAAGAACAGAGGAAAAACTGAGGAAAGAAGGCTGCTTCTATCTGTGTATCAACATTTGGATTAAGAATTTTATATTTTTTAACCAATGTATGAATATTATATGTTAGCAGCAGGCTGCTGTAAAGTGAAAGACTGAGAAGTACTCTATTGCTACAAAGTACATTTTGTTTTCTTCTAAATAATACAAAGTGGACTGTAATTCATTCTGGAAAAAACAGAATTTACTTTATATTGAAATTAATAACTTATGTCGTTGCTTAGCAACTTAGACAATACTAACATCCTTAGCCAGGTATCTAGTTCATTTTCTGAATTTCTGACAGTATCTTTCCTTTCATTTAAAGCTTTGGAATAGTTTCCCTGCCTCTTCTGCTCTAAACCCAAGGCTCTCCCCTTCCTTTTCTTTATATACAAGAAGTAGCCTTGATTTAGGGCAAGTGATGTATTTGATGCATCTCTATGGCCTTTGAACCATTTATGAAGAAAGGCAGCTGGCTTCTGTTTTCATTAAGTAATTTGCTTAATTGTAATTGATTTTTTTTTAACCTCTTCTTTGTCCTGAACCACACGTGTTGCTGATGTGACTGGGATAAGCAGAAAAGTGGACTCCATAGGATACTGGAACAATCTTTCCTTTCATGCTGTAAAAGAGAACTTTGCACCAGACTTGGATCAGATATGCGCAGTGAAATAACAAGAGGAAAATTTGCCAGCAACAAGGCAGAGCAATAGAAATGCGAGTGACATGTAAAGAAGGAATTCTTCCATGGTGATAATAGTTAAGCACTGAAACAGGTTGACCAAAGAGGTGGTGAATTTCCTCTCTTGGCAATTCTCAAGACTAACCTGGATGACTTCCAGAAATCCTTTCCAGTCAGGTTTTCTGTGATTCCATGTAGGGGACAAGTTGTTTCTATTTTTCTGTGATTTCTGTACTGGGACACATTATGGATTACTTTCCCCACTGAAATACATTATGAAGATGACTAGACCCCATGGTGAGGCTTAGGTAATGGAACAGAGCATGAGAAAATAGGGAAAAAAACAAGAGAAACTGCCAAACATAACAAACAGCAGAGTGAGCAGCAGGCAAACACTGCAGTGTAACACCATGAAAAATGGCTGGATTTCACAGGTGGTTATGGGGAACTGTGTGAGAGAAGGACAAGCTTCCCAGGTAACTGTAAGAGAACTGGAGGGCAATACTGGAATCTTTTTGGGGAGTGCAATCTTGGGAAAAAACCCCACAGTGTCCAGGTCACCATATCAATAAACCTTGTAGAGGTTTGGGAAAACTTCTTCACAGAAAGGGTTGTCAAGCATTGGAACAGGCTGCCCAGGGAAGTGGTAGAGTCACTATCCATGAAGATATTTTAAAAATGTGTAAATGTAGCACTTAGGGACATGGTTTAGATGTGCACTCTGCAACAGTGGATGATTACAGTGATCAGCTGTAATGATGAACAGTGGATGATCTTAGAAGTCTTTTCAAACCTTAATGGTTCTATATCGTGACGCTGAGATGTAATATATTGCTAAAGGTATCAGAAATGCCAGATGTGGTTATGGATGTAGCAAAACTTGAACCAACAGGGAAAAAGCAACTACAGTTGTTTATTTGGGAGGAGACAAGGGTGGGAAAAGAGATGGATCAAGGTGGGGGCAGGAATTACAAGCATGGGAATATGGAGAAAAGTGTGGATAAATGAGGACAGCCTTGTATAAGCAAGCTGCTAGTTGATATGGCTGTCTGATCAAGTCCTGCATCAACTGCAGTCTCTCTTATCTTCTTCCTATATCCTATTCTTTACTGTAGTTTTCCTGTGCAGTCTCACTCTCTAGCCTGTGATTGTGTGGAGCAGTGTGTCAGCAACCAGAGAAGGGGACATGGGACACCAGGGTTCACAGTGCCAACAACAGGACAGCGCAGGGTGTAGACATCCGTCTGTGATGAAGGAAAGGAAATAAGGGCTGGGGTCTATGAATTGCCAACATGAAATGGAAGACTTGGCAGAGCTGCTTCTGGGAAGAGCTGATAGCTGATACCCAGTCATTGCAACACTCATTTCTTAGTCCCTTCTCATTCCAGGTGGGACAGGATCAGGCCGAATATGTTCAGCAGAAACAGAACTTTGAAGGGCTGGATATAAAATGTTTTGCCCTGTTCAGGAACATGACTTTTTTAACCTTGACATTTCTGATCCGAACATCATAATACATAATGCTGGGAAACAACAGAAAATCAGGATGAGGCCTGAAGGAAAGAAGTGTGCAGAAGTAGATGCTTGCTTATTCTTTTCTTAATTGCTTGGCTGCCATGGAGATAAGTGTAGTGCATAATTCCAGCAGGAACTACTGTTATTCTTGTATGTACAATTCTATAGCTCTGTGTATGTCTATCAAGCCTTAAAAATAAAGTATTTCAGGAGAGGCTTTAGAATTCTGAACCTCACATCTACAAACTGTATTGTCTTTCGATGGTCTCTCAAAGACTTGAGACTAAGGACTGTTCCTCCGTATCTGAGGTTTTGAAATTAGTTTTGAAGAACAAGAATTTTATCTGTGAGTTTTTATAATAATTTATTTAACTATATGAGCTTTGTTCTGTGTTTTTTTTCCTTGTATTGTTTATTGTTTATTTCTTGTATTTCAGCTGAGCAAAAAGGGGGAGATGGCAAACTATTGACATCTGATTTGATTTGATTTCCTCTTTCCATAGGGAACTCTTCCAGAAGAAGGATTTCTACACTTGACATCTCTGATCTGGTTCCACAGCTGGAAGGAGTATATCTGCACCTATAGATGGCTGTTCTTGTTTAAGTTAGTGCCTCTGGGAGGCTTAATAGGAATATACTCATTCTTTCTCATGCATTCTCTCTCATGCATTCTGATGCCTGCAGATTAGAAAGAAGAACGCCCAGTACCTTGAGAGCCTCTCCAGCTCATAAGAAATGTTCAGGCAAGGCACAAGCTTTAAGGCTCGCTCTCAAAGTCTGTCATGCCTTCATCCAGGCTGGAGGAAAACATCTAGCCCACCATTAAAGAGCAGAAATACACAGACCGAGATGACAGCATGAACAGAAACAGATCTACATAAAAGCACCCCAAGAAGCACTAGAGCACAGGTTGGAAGAATGGCCAGCATCAATCGCCAATGATGTCTGTGACAGAAATAAAATCAGTGGCAACTTAGGGAGGTGCTGCTTGCAGCAAGGCAGCAGGACAACTGCCTCGGCAGTGGAAGACTGGCACTCTGACAGCAAAAGAATGGCTGCATGGCTATATCACATGGGTTGTGATATATCACATATATCACATGGGTTGTGCCCCTGTCATCCCAGAATTCCAGTAGGAAGACAGACTGCTGCCACTAGACACCCAAAATGAGGAAATGACAGAAAATGGGCAGCTGCCTTACCTAACATTTTTGGAGGCTGTTGTAAGTGAACTCCTAAGGCAAAAGATTATGCTTCAATAACTGGGGACTCCTGAGGGGTACAAAATAATTGGCCCAAGGCAGCTACCAGCAAAAGAGATTTCAGAATATGTAGCAAGGATTCTGCAGCTGGCTCCTCTCATTCTTCATGTTAAGCAGAAGTGATCCATCCCATATGACGAGTGTACATGTTTACATGAGTAAAACTGAGGAAGGAATGATAGCATGGGTGGAGAATAAGTTTGGTTTAAAATTGATGTCACCTTCTCATAGGGTTTTGTATTGCTTTTCATTACTTAATTTGAAAGGGTTACAGTCCTTGTTTTTTGAATATATCACTGTCATCGAATATTCAGCAGCTTCAAGGCAAGTGTTCTAAAACTTGAGCTGTTGTTGCCATAAATCTCTGATTCAGTTATTAATAATTATTTCATACGAAGTATGAAATAGGTTGGGATGCTGAGGGCTTTTAATCTCAGACTTCCTGGTATCAAGAATGTTCCACCCTTTTATTTGCAGGGTTAAGGTCTAACAAATTAAAGGAAGGTGAATATGCACATGCAAAGGGTTGGATTGAGGGTGCAAGGATTGAGCAGTGTTACCCCAGTTCTACTTTACTCGTACTGCAAAAGCCTAAAAGTGATCTCTAGCCCTTCCCTCATTCACACACATTTTATCACATCCTGTGAAGACTGGTGGGAAGAAAGACTCCTGGTATCAGCAGGATACTTGTTGGTTGCTTGCAGTTCAGCAGTTGGTTGCTTAGCCTGTGAGGTGCCACCTGAGAAACTGCAATGTAGTTTCATGGGGAGAGTGTTCAAAAAGAGCTTTAGATCCTGATTTCCACAGGCAGAGAAACACTGTCTCTGCAGCATTGTCTCTGATGTCAACCTCAGGGTTCTTCTATAAAAGAGACAACACTGCTTTCTTTACTCACTGTGTTCTCTTTCCTCCTTAGCTCCTGTCTGTGTACTAGGTGAGACCATTCTCTACAGGACTTTAAAGAATGTGAATTGTTAGCATATAAACATTGACACTTCTAGCTAGACTTTTTAGGGCTTAGGTATCAAGAAAAATGGAACTTTTGAGAATCTAAAATTTGAATCTAGGCACCAGGAGGGATAACTGGACAACATTTGAGTGCATAACTCCTTGCCTTGCTAGAATTATTAATACTACTTCTTCCTTCCAGCACTTTGACCTTCTCAGAATGTCATCTGGTTATTCCCAGACCATTCCACTTTTGAAATAAAGAGAAGCCAAGGTGATATATATGTTCATGCTTAACACAAATGCAGTGCGACTAACCCTGTAAATCAGAATTCAGGTGGAAATGATTTGATTCCCTCCTTCTAATGAAATAACTCATTCTTACTTTTACTTGAACACAAAGAGGCTTAAACAGCAGCTGTAGCCCCAATAATCACTTATTTAATTATACTTTCCCTATGTAAGTCAACATGCAAAGGGGACACTATAGGCTGTAGCTGTAGAAATTATTGAATGGAACCCAGTAACTTATTCTACTACTAAATATTTATAACTTTATTAATCCCTAGCTCACTTTTGTGACACTCACCAGCTTTGTTGTAAATAATAATGTGCTGGGAGCACGTCTCTGCTTTGTGATAGAAGCCAAATGTGGATTATAATCGTAAGCATTTTAATGAAATGTGTATAGAAACAGTAAAACAATCCAAACAAGGAATATTATGTACGGACAAGCAAATACACAAGCGGAAATACAATCATGTAACAAGCAACACATGGACAAATATAATTGATTCTGCTGGAAACTGGGTAAAGATCCCAGATCAAAAGCTATTAGTGGAGTCTCTCAATACAGACAGATCCAAACCCACTCATGAGATGTTGCTTTCAAGTTTATGTGCAAAGAGGAAGCACACGTTGTGTATAAAGGCCAAGAAGTTATTGTTAGCAAAGGTAAAATCTTAAGTCTAATTCAGGAATCATTATTGGTCGAGACATAAGTATCACAGAAAAAAAAAGTGACAGGTAGAATATTTATGTACAAATAAAAAGCCATAGTAATAGCACACATTTGTAAAGCGCACACCTTTTCGTTTCTGCCATTTTCTTAGTGTTATCCTCACCCTTCTATTGCCCTTCTGTGTCTGAAGTTCAGCAGTTTCATGCTGGTGTCAGCAGGGGAGGGAATATTATGGCAACTGGACAACATATAGAATCCTTTACCAAAAGAAATATAATGTTCATTTTGACAGTATGATATACATAATACTGTGTACACACAAATTGTATACTTGCTAACATGCCTGTATNTAGAATATTTATGTACAAATAAAAGCCATAGCTAACATGCCTGTACGCCTTTCTCTTTTATCCTTGGTCTGCAGCTCCAGGTCACATAGCACCATTTATATTAAATTTGGACTTATGTATGTTATATACTATTTCTTTGCTCTTCTTCCTGGCCCTAACCCCAGTTTTGTCCAGCTCCAGGTCTGCAAATTAATTGATGATGATTGATCTTTCTATATCATAAGGTCTCCAATGCCAATCCTGTGCCTCATCTCTTCTCATTCCTTAGCTGTAATCCTGTCTGCCACATCTTGTGGTTGTCATTGCAGGCCTGTATTTATCTACTCAATAGCATTTTATTTGAATTCTAAAATTCTCGGTCTACCTGGAACAACTGCTTGTTACTGTCACCTATAGCAAACAATGCTTCTATCACGCAAAAATAAACCAAACATATCTGGTATAGATACAGCAAAAAATAGAAAAATTGCTGCCACAATCAAACTGCATGAAATAAAGCTGCAGGCAGGTCACAAGAAACTAAGACAGAGCACACAAGCCTCAGTCCTGAGCAAGACTTATGGCACATCACTAGGATTGACAATATCACATTGCAGGGCTACAGTTACACTGGTGTGGTGCCCAAGGGAAAAAGCAACTAGGTGGAAGCAACACAAAGGCATTACCTAGCTCCTATCACAGTTATGAAGCTTCATGCCTGCAGGAGAATGGCCTTGTGCCACAGGGAGCAAGAAGTGTGAGGGAGCAACAGGAACAAGGCTTCTCCACAATAGATGACTCAGGGTCTGAGAATGACCACCTCACAGGCAGGAACAGTGCCCTCTTTGATCAGAACAGATGTGCAGTATCCAGGTCCAGCAGGTGGTAGTTTTCCTTCTTCCCAGTGACATCTCCTTATCAGCTCTTTCATTTCTAGTCCTTTGAAGCCATTCTTGATCCTGGCTTAATGACATTCTTGTTTATGAGAAATGACTGTCTGGTGTGCTTGGATTCTGAGAAGAATTTTTTTTTTTAGGTTTGTTGAGGGTGTTTCTAAGGACAGAAAACTGACTTATGATGAGTTTCCAGGGACACTTTGCTCTTCAAAAATGGATGGAAGTAGTGAGGAAGAACATTACCACAGAAAGCTGATAGAGAAATAGATCAGCATCAACATGCAGAGGTGGTAGAGTTAAAAGGCAAAGGTGTGGATGGGCTGCCAGCATGGGGAGAGGGCTGTTCTATGATTTTGTTCTTGCTGTTGTCTTCAGGAGTTGGATGGCTGGGGAGGTTTTGCCCCAGATGAGGGAATATATTCCATATGCTGATAAAAGCGTAGCTCTTGCCATGCAGAAAGCAAGTACCTGTGCCCTATTCCTACATCCAGCATCTCACTGCTGTCAAAAAGCACCCTGAAGTTGGGAGCTGTTTCTGGAAGAAACTACTTCACAGAAACTGGGATGGTCTGTTCAGGCCCATGTTAGTGTGCCTGTGGGCAGAGTAGAGTGGCTTTGGTGCCCTTCAGGGATGAGTATGTTGCATCATAGAGAGATGCATATAGAGATCTACAGCAGAAGGCTTTGGATGAATTTGCCTAGAAAGGGAAGACCTTAAAAGCAGCTGTGAAAGGTCAAGAAGAATGACAAGAGTTGATGGCATGTGACAGGGAAGGTGCTCAAGATGTCAGCAGATCTCTATGCAATGCTTTTACTTACCCAGATGGGCAAAGTACAGGAAAGACAAAGGGAAGGTGAACCTGCTCTCAGCTGAAGAGCAAGGAAAGACTGCAATCTCCAGACAAATACTTTAAACCTGCAGGTAGAATGTTGCTGGTTACTCCAGAAATGTGACTGGTTATTGTCAGGATGAACAGAGGCTCAGAAAGTTTCTTCTACAACTACTGCTATCTTCAGTTTCATGTCTTGTTGTTGACACTTTAGTTTTTTTTCCTCTCCTCATTTTTTGGCATTAGCTCAGGTGCTCTGCCAGCCCATATCCACTCAGCTGGACTGCAGACCTCCACCAAGAGATCTGGGTGTACACCATTGCTTATATGTGGGAGAAAAATCTGTCAATACAATGGAAATCTGTATTGGTTTTTCATGGAAATAAATATGAGACTATCTTCTCTATATCTAAAGCATGGCAAAGCCATAAATTGACTCACATAACTATTTGTGTGGGTTCTTCTTCCATGCCAACTCACTGTGGTCAGAAGCTGCTAAGGACCCATGTGTTAACTGGTAAAAATACTACAAAACCTTTATTGATTGTGATTTTTATTTCTTAAGTTGAGAGAAGAAGAGTGTTTTTAAAAGGGTTGAAGGCAAGGTCAAAGTCATCCACTGCTCTCCCTTTGCCCACAATTCCAGTCATTTTGTCCTATGACAGCAATCAGATTGTTCAGGCGAGACTGACACTTGGTAAACCCATGATGATTCTTCCTAATTGCTTTCTTCTGCATGGGCCCAGAAATGTGCTGCAAGGGGCCCTGGTCCATGTTTTTCACAGGCTGGCCAGCCTGTAATTCCTGATCCTCGCTCTCAGATCCTTGTAGGCACTTTTGACCCCACTGATCTCCTCTGGCCGTGTTATTGGCACCCATTAGGATAGGTAGCAGGGAGTGATAGCCCAAGATCCTTGGCAGTTTCTCTGCTACATCTTGGATCTGAGCCCCTGGCAAGCCATGAATCAATCTAGATAGCAAGCCAAGGAGGCAGATGGGGGCTTCTGTCCACCACAAATGGAAACCTACCACTACTGTCCCCTGCCATTGCCTCCTGTCAATAATATGTGGTTTATGCATGGACAGCTTGGATGCTTCCATAGGTGCAACATTCTGCTACTCTCTTGGTACCAGGTCACCAAGCCTGTTCTTCAAATGTCCTGCAAATGGAGAAGGAGCCACCTCCCACATGCCAGAGGTCAGGTTATGCAAATCAATTGTATTTCATTCAGTAAAAATTGTTTCTTAATTATCTTTCCTTTGATGTTTCATATTATAAAGATTAAGCTCATGCATTAATGCCTCACTGCTACTTGTGGCTAGTCTTGATTCTTCAGTTAAATAATAACAGGGAAGTCAGTCTACAGTTTCCAAAAATGCATGCAAACCCTTGAATACCTGAATGTTTTACAATCTCCAGCATTAAAATGGTAGAGGAGGAAAGTTATTCCAGATAACACAGTGTCTCAACCTGATGGTTTGTTCTCTCCTTCAGTAAGAAGTCTCTGAATACTTGTCAGAATGCAGGGTTAGTAAACAGAATATGCTAAGGACACTTCAGAGCATGTTTCAAATTTGGATACTCTTGCAACTGTACTTTTCCATTAAAATGAGTTAGTGAAGTCTGGGATTATTTTTGTTGCTTACCTTCTTCTAATTTAGTTGCTATATGCTAACTGCATAACATTCTCCACATTGAAATATTTGTGGATGATTGCATTCACTTTCTATGTTACACCTGCTTTTAGGGGCTTTTCAGACCTTTATGTTCTTCACTAAGCTCCCAGGATGTGGGACTGGCCATGAATAAGTCTTGGGTGAAAATCTTTTGAAACTGTAAAAACAAGAGAGAAACTTACAGCAAATCAATTTGTTCTTGAAATTTCCTGGCTTGTTACACAAGTCTTACCCCATTTTGTAATACCACTTGAACAAAAAAAAAAAAACCAACCTCATGCTGCATAGCTTATACAGAGTGTCTTACTATTTTTAAAACCACAAGACCAGATTCATGGACCTTAAGCATAACTAGTGTCTGATTGTGAAAATAAAGCGTACAAAACTCCAAACACTCTCTCCCCAGGAGAGGAGCTGGAGCAGGCAGGCACTTTTTGTGAAGGGGGTGGGGCTGGTGCAATCATGCCCCATGCACAGCAGCCACATCCAGCTCTGTTCCTGGCAACCTACAGATGCAGCAGCTAGGATTTTAATTACATTTTCTTTTTTTTTCAAGAGACCTGAGATAGCAAGCAAATGTTTCGTGAAAAAGCCATGACCAGTGCCTCACCACTGCAGTCCACCCTGTCTTCCTCTGAAATTCTGTTTCTCTTTTCCTGGTTGTGGGGCTCCCTGTTCCATGTGTGTTTGGGGGTTCTGTGTGCAGCAGCTGGGGATCAGCCGTGGGTCACAGGGGCCCCTGTGTGCTTGAGACAGCATCCAGAGCAAGTGAGAGCCTGTGTCGGTGTCCTGTCCTCTGGCTGCCTTCCAGGCAGTCTGCAATTTCATTTCAAACAGCTCAAGGTGCCAAAAGGTAAAGAGAGGATGTGGCACTTCTAATCCAAACCTTTTCTTTGTCGCTGTCTTCCAGCTGCTATGTCCCAAACAGCCCATGGCCTAATGACTAGGAAAATTTTTGAGGAGACGAGAAGAGACAGTCTCCATTCTTGCACTCTAAGGCAGCAGAAAAAATGAGCCTGAGTGCTGAATTTTAAGGGAAATTTTCTACCTGCTGTTACAGAAAGATGATGGAACACTTTTCAGCAGCTAAAGATCTGCCCTGGAAGTCTCCAGAGAAGACTCAGACTAAAGAGTCATATATGTACTGAATATTCTCCATCAGCTTACTTTAGGCAGACTGTAGCTGTTCCAGGTAACATACATTTGACTCAAAGAAAAGGTTTACGATTTACATATTTACATCCAAGCCAATCACATCAGGGTCCATGTGTAACCAGCAAAGAGATGGGTTCATGTTAGCTTGAAGCAAATATTCACAACAGGTTGTCTGGCTGAGCTGGTTCTATAGCGTCAGCATTTGGATTCACCTTAACTCTCTTCATGTTCTCCATAGGAAACTCATACAGCTCAAAACATGCTCCTCAGCTCTACGCTGGAAATTAAATAGTTTTACTTGACTTGCTCAACTACACGAGGGGATTTACCCATGCTTTTGTGTTCTGAAATCAGGCTGGTGTCACTTGTGCTCTCTTTGGGAAGATGGAATGTGTGAAAATATTCAAGACTGTGAGGAACTCAAATGTTATAGTTGTGTTTTAAATAGCAGACTAGAGAATCACTCTTTGGCCTGTAAAATTAAAGTAATTCTTGTTTAGAAAGCAACTAGAAAAATGTAACATCATGCTGCTATAGTAATTTCTCTTCCATGTCCTCTTTCTCTATTGCCTCCTCCCCCTGCCCACCCCCAAAACAATTCAGTTTGTAACTGCACATGTTTTTTAGTGCTGAAGGAGGTGGACAGATCAAATCTATATATGTCTGTATTGTTTTCTTGTATATATATAGCTGTGGAAGAAGCTGTTCTGCTGCTTCTTCAGAAATGTCCTTTTCTTTGTGATTTATCTGCTTCTACACTGGAAGGCCAGAAAACATTTTTTTTTTAACTAAGGTTTCAAAATATTATGCCATAAAATTGTGTGCAACAGGGTGTGTAATTGGACTATGATACCCTGTATCTTTAACCTTGTGTTTCAAGAGAATGTAATAATTTAGAAGTATGAAGAAAATGTAAATACCAAGATTATCAATGACTTCAAATTTTTAATAACAGATGTGGAACAGAGGCAGTGGCTGAGAAGATTATAACTGAAGTCATAATGAAGTATAAAACTGGCTTCTTTCCATACAGTTCATGTTCCTGTCTTCTTGCATCTGTTTCCATCTCTGTACTGTGGTTGCACATTGCTGTAACTTTCGGACTCTACAAAATTCTATAAGCTCTTCCAAGAAGACGTCACTCTCAATTGCTTGAGCAATAAAAGCACTTAAATAATGTTGCTCTGCTGAAGCAGATTTGCATTTCTGCAGAAAGCTAATTCTGCAGTGGATTAATTCTTTTTTGAATTGCTGCTGAGAGGAAATGAACCTGCAGAGAGAAAGCTGAGTCATAAATTTCTTGTCTAAGGTTACTTAAGGTCTCAATATTCATTCCATACAACTCACTTGTATTGGACAGATCAATATTTACTTAACTGAGAATACACTAAGCTAAGTTACTACGATTTTACTAAACTAGCAATGCATTAATAAGCACAATAATCAAATTCAGGTTAAAATTTAAATTTAATCCATAAATCAGCAGTTTCAGTGAATAGAACACCATACAAATGCAGCAAACTCAACCTCTGAACCACAGAGATTGCAGTGTGCAGACTTGTCTTGTGTAGTTGTAGATAGATTTCTTTCAGTAGCTAGACAAAGGCCTTGGTTGATTTATATTGGTAAATAGCTGTGCTACCATCAAAAGTGTATGGCTCACCTCTGAAATAATGCCATGTATAGAGTTTAATCACAGAACAGCATCACAGAATGGTTTAGGTTGGAAGGGACCTTTTGAGCTCATCTACTTCAACACTCCTGCAGTGATCAGGGATACCTTCCATTACAACAGGTTTCTCAGAGCTCCATCCAACCTAGTCTTGGCTTTTTCCGGGGATGGGGCATCTACCATCTCTCTGGGCAACTGTTCCATTGCCTCACTATCCTCATTGTGAAGAATGTCACCCTTACAGCTAGTCTCAATCTCCCCTCTTCTAGTTTAAAGCCATTGACCCTTGTCCTATTGCTACATGTACTTGTAAAATTCTGTCCCCATCTTTCTTATAGACCCCTTTTCAGTACTGAAAAGTTGCCCTAAGGTCTCCCTGGAGCCTCCTCTTCTCCAGACTGAACAAGCCCAGCTCTCTCAGCCTGTCCTCATAGGAGAGTGCTCCAGCCCTCTGATCTTCATGTCCTTATCATCACGGCCCTGCACTTTAGCCCTAACCTTCAAGAAATGTTAGTTTCTGCACACATAACCTAGGTATAATCTACTGAAACAGCTTTCAAATAGAACTGCTTTTGAATCAATGGCTACATTGACTTTTAAACACCTTTAGATTCATCTTTAGAAAATTGCTAAATTCTATGCCATTCCTCTACTTTTAATTCATTACCTTCAACAAGTAGAAAGTGCTTCACCACAGCCTGTAACGGTATTGGAGTGCTCTGCCCTGTCTGTTGAAGTGGGTCTCTCCAATAACTCGAGTCTTTCATCTTATCTTTCTTCTCCAGACTTTCACAGGCAGGGAAAGTTTGGGGCTACATAGGTCTGTGCAGAAGAGGAAGAAAGACACTTCTCTTCTGCAGTATCTTTGTTTCTTCTTTGAGTGCCAATGTAATCTTCATAAAGGAGTGACACCTCTGTGCAAATGGTATTAGAAATGTAACTTTTTATTTCAATGCTGCAGTATAGTACCTCACCTTAACCTTAAAAAAATGGATACTCTTAGAGTACTCTTACCTCTCAACACTTCTTTTCAGCTTGTGTTTGTCTCAGACTGCCTTTTCTCTGAGTTTTAATTTGTTTTCCACTCTCTCTCTCTGGATGCCTTTGCAAGCAATCTCTGTGAATCCTTGACTTCAGTTTTAAGTCAGTCTTTTAACTTTCGTATTGCTGATATGACTTCAGTCTTCCCACCTGCTTTCAGACTGCTTACAACTAGATCATGTGGGGCAGGTTGGATAAGAAAACCATCTGTGCTGGTTTGGGCTGGGGTTGAGTTGATTTTCTTCACAGTGGCTGGTATGGGGCTGTGTTTTGGATTTGAGCTTAACACAGGGTTGATAATATGGAGATGTTTTTGTTATTGTTGAGCACGGCTCGCTCATAGCCAAGGCCTTTTCTGCTTCTTATACTGGCATGGTGGTGAGAGGGGTGGGGGTGCGTGGGAAGATGGAGACACAGCCAGGACAGCTGACCACAGCTGATGAAAGGGATATTGCAGACCATATGACATCATGCTCAGTATATAAAACTGGGGGAAGAAGAACAAATAGAGAGATATTTGGAGAGATGGCATTTGTCTTCCCAAATCACTGTATAAGCATCCCCTGCTTTTCTGGGTATGGCTGAACACCTGGCTGACCACAGGAAGGGATGAATGAATTCTTTGTTTTGCTTTACTTGTGTGTCTGTGTGGCTGTTGCTTTACCTTTTAAGGAGTCTTTACCCCATGAGTTTTCTCACTTTTGCCTTTCCAATTCTCTCTCTAATCTTGCTGGGGAAGTGAGCAAGTGGATGTGTGGTATTTTGTTGCTAGATGGTTTTAAACCCTGAGACCAAGCCAACTTTACCAAAACTGTAAAAAAATGTTGTTTGGCAGGGAATTTTTGGGGTCTCTACTCCAACACTCTGGTTGAAACAGGGCCGTTGCTGCAGTAGATTTGGTAAGTCATGTTTATGTTTAAGAAATCCTGAAAACCTCCAAAATCATAGATTCTGGCTGCCCTATGAATAACGCGTTTAAGTGCTGTACTGCCTTCCTGGTGAATGTATCTTTTCCTAATGTCCACCTTAAGCCTACCAAACTGCAACTCAAGTCCATCTCAAGCTTCTGCAGAGATGAATGACACCATCAGCTTTTAGCCGCCCTTTGCACAGACTTAGGCTGATCAACCCTCTGAAAACCCATCTCCTCTGATCACCTCTTCACAAGACCAAAGTCCAGCTCCTCACATACGTTCTGTGTCCCAAACCACCTTAGCTTTTATCTGCTGGACCCTCTCCAGTTTCTCCATGGCCCTATTTAATTTAAACACCCCTATCTATTCATCAACAATACTGACAGAAGGAAGAGAAGAACTTCCCTCAGTCTGCTCGCCATTATCTTAACATGGGACAATCCATAACCTGCCCTATTTACTGTGGTACCACCCTGTCAGCTTGTACTCAGCCTGCCATTTCCTGCTGTCCCTGGGTTCTCCTCAGCAGGACTGCTGTTCATGCAGCTAGTTTCAATGCTGATTCAGTATTTTGCCCTTCTTATTGAACTTCCTGTCTCTGTTATCCCTAATGATTATTTCAGCGTTGGATTGCTAGACGTTTGTCACAGTCAGCAAAACTCTGCTTTTATAAAAATATCTATTGACTTGCTGAGCACATTCACTTTATTATGCCCTCTTTCATAACATGCATACAAGCATTGCTCAGCTTTCTGGACTTCCAGCAATACAGCTTTTGGGATGCTAATAGAAATTTATGACTGGTCGTGTTGGCTTGTACGTAAAAGGCCCTGGACAACCCTACTTTTATATTCTGTCAGAATAAACCCTATGTACAACAACATCACTGTTTGTCTTGATCTACCGCAAATCTGTGTTCCTGACTGAACACAGTCTTCCCTGCTTTATTCTATTCTCATGAAACTGTGTTTCCATTAATCTCAAATACCAGTGGACTATGCAGAAAAAACTGTGATGTACTGTACCTGTACTGATACACTTCCAGAGAACCAACTAAATGGCTCCCTATTGACCCTTTTAGACAGCAGCAGTTTTCTGTTGGTTACCAAAGACTTTCTGTCCTCAGCTCCAAGAGTGTCTTCGTGACACAACTGCATTTCAAACACATTAAGTTTATTTTCAGCCCCATCTGCTGCATGGCTAGTTGTGTCTGTAGGGGCTGCAGAAGTGTCTCCCTGTGACAGTTTAAGAATATCTGCTCTGTTCTCTTTAGCAGATGATCATGTGAGTGTCAAAAGTTTTATTAAAGTGGTGTCACATACACTACTCACTTCATCATAGCAAACTGGTATGAAAGTTTTCGTTTAGTAGGGATGAACAAAACCTGCTCTTCAGAAGTCCAGCAATTATGCAATAATTCTGGCTTGTAAAAGCAGTTGTGAATGTAAATACGTTATCAAACTCTGATTGTGACTATTTAATGAATTGCAAATATTTAGCGACGGCATAAACAGAAAACAGGTGTTCTCTGCTGCCAAGACTTCATTTCCCACTTTCCTGAATCCGGTTTTATTTGCTTTATGGTTATTATAATGGCTGCCACCAAGCGCTGCCACTTCAGTGTGCTAACCGTGACTCACAGAAGTGCCTCATAAATTACATCAATGGGAAAGCAGATGAGCACATGAAGAGGAGGTGCAAAACTCATTAGTCATGCAGTCTCCTTTTCTGGGGACTGAATTGCCTGACAGAAAAGCATTGTGAGCGCCTCGTGCATCTGTCAAGTCCACCAGATGCCAATCTTACTCTTGCAGTTTTTTTGAAAGCTATGAATCGATATGCATTATTCAGTATTGTAAACCAGGACCTCAATTAAGTGGCCGACTAAAGCTGAAGGAGAAAGGTAATCACCCAATGCACAGTGAGTTTCTTCAGACAAAGGGAATAACATAGATTTTGCTATGTGAAGCAATATCTAGATCACAATCCATTTATTTATTTTTCATAAATTATCTTGCATAGTGATTCAGTTGAGGACAGGTATTCTGGAACAACAGAATTAAATGAATCTGTGAGATAGACATTGATTTTGATCAATCTGCATGAAATGAAATGCATCAGTGTACTAGATGCTGGGCAGAAAAGAACACCTGATCACACTCTGTCTGTATTTTTGGGAATGAGCCAACATCTTCATTATAACCTGTGTGATTTTGGGGATTTATGGCATACCTATAATACTTCACCTAAGGCTGAAACTGTGTAAGACCTTCAAAAGCTTTCCAGGATTTTTTTTTTTTTTTTGGTTTATTTTCACAGAAGTATCCTAGTACATTTACACAGGAGCACGGCACATTAAAAAAAAAAAGGTACAATTTTTTTAATCTTAGCAGCTTCAAAGTTTTTTTCTTTGTGAAAGAGTCTCACTAAGCTTGACAGCAGAAAGGACTGCAATCTACTACTGCCGTTCTCATAAACTGATCTGTTGGTCAGATCAAGCTCCCATTTAGTGATCAAGTAAAATTGAAACTTGAAGGCTTTACCAACACTAGCAAATGTCAAAATGAATCCACGCTATATCTTAGCCTGAAAAAAAGAACTTAAGAGACCACTTACAACAACCTAAAGAAATAAAATAATGACCATGAAGGCTTTAAAGAAACAGTAGATAGAAAAAACCTCACAGAGCTGAGCCCCTTGAGGAAGCATGACACAGAGGTTTGTCTATCCTGAAAATATTTGTCTGTGAACAGAGTGCAATGTAGGATTTTGATCCCAGAAAAAGAATAAAAAATATGACCTTTTTTCCTATAGGAGGATGCATTGAGTCAGAACTGGGCTTAATCTGTCCAAATGCCCTTATAGCCTAATAGAAACCTGTCTTTCCTTCTCCCAGTTGTTTGCTACATTCAGAACAAACACAAATATAAACATGCTGAATCTGGTACCTGCAGCAAGTCCCTGAATCAGCAGAAGCTTAAGGACTTCTCTGGTACCAATTTATCCAAGTTATCTGACTCTGGTGTGTGGCTGGCAAGTTTCTCTTGTTTACAGCCAACAAGGATAGGTCAGTATTTCTTAGCAATATGGCAGATGTACCCAAAACGACAAAGCCATTTGAGTCTACTATTAAGTACTCATTGTTCAGGTGAAGCTCTAACCAGCTTAAATGGACTGTAGCACTTAGGCAGAGCAAGAAAGAGGGAAAGAATCAGTAAGTGGTGTTTGCTTCTGGCTCTTTTTGATTCTCCCCAGTTTTCACTTTGCTTTTTTTTTGCCTCTTGTGCACTAATATAATCTTAAATTTGTAACTCAAGAACAGAATGTACATAGAAACTTTTGCAGGCCAGTATACCTTTATGTAAACCACCCTATTCTTGCATTCATTCCAGTTTTGGTGTTTTGGGGTTTTTGTTTTGTTTTGTTTTGTTTTTTGGTTTTGGTTTTGGGGTTTTTTTTGTGGGTTTTTTGTTTTGTTGTTTGTGTGTGGGTTTTTTTTTCCCAATGAGGATAGCGATTTCTCTCCAAAAATTTGTCACTTACTCTTCATTGTTAGAAATGTTATATAAAAACAAATCAATGGTTGACCTGTGCGTGTCTGATTGTACCATTAGGAGCACTCAAGAGAAATGCATCAGTAAAACAGATCATTGATCAAGGTAATTTTACTGTCACAATAATAATGATACTAAGAAAAATCCTGTTCCCCAGCAGGGGACATCCTTATTAATAGTCCACATACTATATGCATATTCTGCATACTTTATGAGACTGCTTTTGCCAAATTGGTATGTTGACTGCTTTACATGTTACAACAATTAATAATATACAGTTTTACAACTGCCATCTTTAGGAGCTAAAAATGTAAAGTAAACTTAGCTGCCAGCTAAAATCCTGTCTTGGGAGGTAGGATGTGTTGCTGTGAAAATGTTCACATTATATGTCGTTTTGAGATATATGAAAAATACTCCCTTTTATGAAAAATGAATATACCCTTTTATGAAAAATGAATATACCCTTTTATGAAAAATACTCCTCCTTGGGGTAACTGAAACTTGTAAGGAATTTCCAATGACTAAGGCAAGTTGCAGAATGAGCATTGCTGTGAATGGATAAATTTCTGCTTTCAAAGCATTAAACAATGTGAAAGCTTCATAAACACATGCACTTTAGGAGAGTTCAAATCTGAGGGAGCTGGGAGATAAATGAGGAGCTGGGGCCTGCCAAGTCCAAAAGCATCCTGGACTGCTTTAGGAGCAGCAGTCAAGAGAGATGACCTTTGCCTCTGCTTGGTGAGACATATCTGGACTGCTGTGTTCAGCTCCAGGCTCCTGAGGACAAAAAAAGATGTGAACTTATTGGAGAAAGTCCAGCATGAGGTCACAGAGATGATGAAACATCTTCAGCATGAGGGAAGGCTGAGAGATGGGGCTGTTCATCCTGGAGAAGAGAAGGCTCTGAAGAGTCCTTATAGCAGCCTCCCAGTAGCTGGAACTGCTCAAATGGCTTGGTGTTCATCCGTGACATTGTCCTTCACAAGTGTTTCAAATGCACATTCATTTCCCCTCCCTGCCTGGCCAGGCTTGGGTAAGTGGAACTAAGCAAGGCCAGCTCCATACAGCTGAGAGCAAGAGGCTTGAACCACACAGTCTTTGTAGACCAAGGGAGGCTTGAGCCTTAGGCCAGGCCCACGGCCCTAGGATACAGCGATTTGGTATTGTGGGCTTTTCATTCAAAGTCTTTGGGCCACCATGAAGGACTCTGTCACAGCCCACCAGAATGGGTGTTTCTGTGACATTGGTATAATGTGTGCCCGTGTGCTCTGTGCCATAGGTCCTTGTGTCAGGATGGTTGAGTCTGGCAGAAAGAGACAGTTCTGTCATGCACTTACCCATATTTCCTGTTTCAAGTGGTGATGGGAACTGCATTTGCATTTTTTGCAGAGAAAACTAGTTGGACTTACTCCAAGATGGTACTCAGAAAGAAATAAACCTACCTGTGTGTATGTATTTTGAACAACCAGGGAACTGGCATGGCGCAAATGCTTAAATTACTTGTTAGGACAGATGTTCCCAGAGAATATTTTAGATTATCTAGAGTCATAATTTAACATATACTGAATCAGAGATTTTTATTCAGGAACAAAAGAAAATCCTGAAACACCATGAAAGTGATTGATAATTTTGCTGATAGAGCAGATCTATTTAGCACAGCTTATTTGAGCAATGGGTAGCACATTTACCTCAATGAAGTTGTCATTTCTGACAGTCTTTCAATGGCTGATGTATAGAGAGGAGCAGCAAAGTAAATGTTTAAATGCACATGAGAAGTCAGCCACTTTTTTTACCAAATGTGAAAGAAAACCTCAGACTATGCCCTGCATGTAAGTCAAGCCTAAGCTCCCTCAGATCTATTAAGAAAAGCACAAGCTAGCTCCAAAGCTGTTCAGATTTCTCTTTGTCTGTAGACTTCTGCCTCCATGCTGTCACATTTCTCCTGCATGCCACACCATAAGCACACCCAGTTCTTTCCTAGTGAAGGAACAATCTCCAGTTCGTACCAGGAGATCCTTGCACTTGTTTTTATAAGATGATAGTCAAGAACCAAGGTTACACTAAAAATCTAGTTATTGTTGTCATATTTTCTCCAAAAAGACAATCCAGGTATGCACAAAGCTCATTTCATGCGTTACAAAACGTGTCTGAAACTTGCTTAGAGTAATTTCTCTTTCTCGGGACTTAGGACTATTTTGACTTAGAATCAGAAAACTATTTTTTGAAGATTGGTTTGGGTTTGTCTTGTTTTGGGTTGGTTTTGGTTTGGTTTTCTTTTTTTCTTTCTTGGTTGTTTTCCTGAAGAAAGGAGCAGTGAGTACTGCCATAGCCTTTGCACATATTTCCGGTGAGGTATTTGTTATAATAATATCTGACATAACTTTGCCTGGACAATGAGCACAGGTAAAGTGGTTTGCAAAAGTTGTTTATGGTTGTTCTGAATTATCTCTCCCCAGATACATGGATTTTCATTGTCAGCAACATAACCACAGTCTAGTTTGGGTTCTCATGAGACCTAACTTTAGAATTAGAAAGATCTTTGGATATTTTTGGGAGTGTTTATTTTAGAAGAGGTGCAACAGATCTACCCCAAGGTTCTGACCAATGTGGTCCCCATCACTTAAAGGAAATTTCTCTTAACAGGAGCTCAGAGACCAAGGGCATGCAAAGAAAACCAGACTATATCTGCATCCAAGGGCTGGTGAATGAGTTCTAAGAGAAAGGATATGAGCACTTTAGAAAGAATGACATGCAGAGAGGGACTGGGAAAATTAGTTAGGCCAGGAAAAAAAGGAAAAATACCCATTATTTATCCATTGTAAAAGAAATGCAGTGATAACTGCAATAGATCAAAGCAATAGAAAGGGGACTAAAATTGCTTGGGTTTCCATGTTAAAAAGGAAGAAGTAGAAAAGCTTACCAAGAGAAAAATGTAAGACTGGTAGATGCCATCCTTGATGATAACAATTATGGAAAACAACCATATTTCACGGATATGCTTATAAAATAATTCTGGATACCTACAGTGGTCTGAGCTTTCTATTTTGTTGTCTAGGCATTAGCCCTCCATCAGCAAATCTATGTAAGGGAGAAGAAAATGATTCTGGAAAGTGATAACCAAGTAGATGGTTCTGTGGTGGATATACTTTACCCAGTTTAGTTTTCATTTACTGAATGAAAAACAAGGCATTTGCTGTACCTGCAGCACAAAATTAGAAACATTATAATCCCAAGCTGTTAACCTATCCTGACACACACAAGTTTATAGTCCCGAGTAACTTTCACTCTTTGCAGAAGCCTGAGATCCTTATAGTGTTCCTGGAAACCAAAAGGTTCAGACTCAATGTGCTGAAATGTGAAGGAATATTCTTCCAAGCTACTGAAATCCAGATACTGTCTATACAGAATATATATGAAATATATGTGTATATATATACCCTCCAAAGCATGAACCACTGTTTCTCACCTATGTCCTGCCTTGAGGTCCAACCACTGCTATTCCCATTTTATAGGAAATTGTTAGAGATTTCAAGTGTTTTCCAGGTTTGTGTCTGTCATTTGTGAATCAAGATGCAAAACATCTGTATTTTCTTTCCAGATTGTGGCTTCCTATCACAACCAACAAAGAGCACGTGAGAGATGGAATCCTACCAGAAGTCAGGAAAACCAGCAGGAATTTTTGTCCTTGAACTTCCTGTGTCTAATTTCAGCACACAGGCAAGTAACCTACAGTCACATCAGGAAGTGTGAAGGGACGGTGCTCACACACTGGAAGAATAGAGCAGCCTGATAGCTTTCAGTGGTTGACCAGAGTCACTGAAGGCAGCCAGCAAATATAGTTTTTTGCAGAGTAGATACAGACTACATTACACGTTCTTGTGCTTGAACAATTGTAGGTTATTAGTATCAAAAGTGGGAAGAAAATGATGGTTAATTTCACAAAAAGCCCTAATATGGAGGTAAGATGAAGCTCTGAGGTATTCATAGATTGTGACACACTGATGTTGTGGCAATAACATGAAGTAAATCAACAGAAATCTGTTTTGATACACTCAAACTGAATTGCTAGAATGTTTAACAGTGGGCCCATCTCATACTCTTCCTGTTTATGAAATCTTTTCTTTAAAGAAATAATGCTGGGATAATGCCAGCCTTAAACAGTTCTTTTTCATCAGTGTCATTTGCTGTAAGAAAGGACCTGGGGATCTTCAGGAGCACAACATGATGAGTCAACTGTGCAGCCCTGTGATAAAGCACAAAGAATACTGAAACTGCATAAGAAAGAGTGAAGCCAGCAGGTAGAGAAGTGTTATCCCCTCTCTATTCAATGCTGTTGAAATTGTATCAAGACAACTGTGCCCAATTTTGCCACTCCATTAATATTTACAGGAAAGAAAAGAGAAGGATCTTGTTGATTTCTTTGATTACTGAAAGAGAAGGTTTAGGAAAAATAGAGACAGATGCTTTTTAGGGATAAAAATGGTAGGGTGAGAGGAAATGGACAAACATTGCAAAGTGTGAAATTCTAATTAATTGTTAGGGGGAAAAATAAAATTAATGAGATTGCTGAGAGACTGCATTAAATGTCAAACTTCAGAATTATTTAAAATGTAACTGGTTAATGCCCTGAATAATGTGATCTAAGTTGGTTCAGTTTAGAGGTAGAGTTTGGGCCAGATGTTCTTTATGGATCCCTTCCAATCTATAGAATTCTATAATCCTGTGATCCTGCTGATGCCTGAAGAAAAAATAAAATCCTTTCTCATCTCAACAGAGCCAGATTATTTAGAAATATTCTTTTTTTAAACAGTAGGTTAAATTTGACAATGATAAGGCTGCATCAAAGAATGGAATTGCAATTGAATATTCCTGATTTCTGCGTAAACCTCGTGCCAATTTTAAAATAAGGTAAATATTATATTGGAAGAGTATCTGTCCAGGACAGTATGCCATGACACAGTTTCTTGTTTAGAAACAGTTTCTTGTTTAGAAGACAATGTTTAAATCCTAGATTTTTTAAATCCTGGGGTTTTTTTGGCCAACCAATGTTTAAATATATTTGCTACCTTGTGTTTAACCTTCCTTTGAATATAAATTTTTATGTTATTGCAGCAAGTCTGGATTGTGATATCTCAGAGAATGTTTTCAGAATTCAGGATGCATGGAGTCCTAATCTTCAACTCAGCCTGAAGCTCTGAAACAATAATATGCACATTTTAATCTCAATTGTTCTTCCATAATTTATAGTGAATGTAATTGGACTGAGACTCTCATAATAATGTGAACAGATGTCTTCACTTGTAATATGTTGCTCCGTATTAGATTCTATTTTTATTACCGTTGAAATGGGCCTTTAATGCACAACTCCTTCCTGTGAAGTATGAAACAATTTAGAAGTCCAGGAGCAATGTCTAACTGATAAAACAGATATAGATGGGAAACAAAAATTTTATATCACCCATCAGAGAGAAAAGTCATAACTTCATGAATGAAGTGTTTTACACTGGAGAGTGAAGATACTGCCTCAGCATTTCTTGGACTTCCCTATTACAAAATTAACAGCACATTATAAGATAAAACAACCAAAACAGCAAGGATTATCATTGTCCACTGGGTATTTCCCATTGCCTGTCATAGAAGCTTTAGTGGAAAGGACCAGACAAACAGTCATTCAAAAATTTTAATGAGACTTGAACACACAGCTAAACAAATTCAAAATTGCTTGTATCAATAGAGGAATACCTTAGGAATACCTTAGTCTATTTTAGAAGTTGTCGGCAAAAGAGAAGAGCAAAGAAGTTACTTCAGACTTTGCCTTCTGTAGTGATTAATGGATTTGCTTAAACCAGGCAGGATTTGCAGTTCATCTCAGTGTAATTAGAATTCACTTGACAGGTCCACAGAGGCATTCCATAGGCATTCTACATCAGGTAGATGAGAAGGCTGGATGCAGATGTATCATAGAATCATTGAGTAGAATATGCTGAGTCAGAAGGAGCCCATCAGGATCATTAAATACAACTGCTGGCCCTGCACAGGACACAACAAGTATCACACTGTGTGCCTGGGAGTTTTGTCCAAGTGTAGATCCTTTCCAAAGCAACACATCAGTGCTGAATGCACTCCTCAGCTTGTCCATAGCACTGCCAAAAAACAGTGCACTCTTCATATCCATGGGACACCACTGTACATCATTCCAGTGCAGCTGGCAAATTCTGCCTTGCAATGCATTGCAAGAGGAGGAATTTACTGGCACAGTAAATTTACAGTGAGCTGCTGCCAGAAGGAAGGTCATAAAATCATTATTAGGTTTTTCATAGGGAAGCCCTTTAGGCATTGTTTTCAGGAAGATAAGAAGTTCAATTTAATGACTTAAATTGTTGGTCCAAAACCTGTAGCACAGCAGAACTTTTTCACTTCACTCCAGTGAATTGGAACGGTCAGTCTCCCTGCTCTCCATTCCTGTACCTACTATCTATCCCCAAATGTGCCACAAGAAATTGACATTGAAGAGATAGGGGCAGTTTGGGAGGAGAGTGAGAGGGCTTGAAGGAAGGCTGTTTGGGCAAGGTACGCTAACTACTGCAAGCCTGACATGAATGGTGCTGATCCTGAGAAAGCATGATGAGCCTGCGTGTGGAGAGCCACCATCAGAGCTCTGGACAAGTAAAATGCCTACCAGGAATGACAGACCCTCTACCTCTTCTCACTATACCTGTGATCTAGAAGAACATCAATACTTCTGATTTCAGAAGTTAATCACAAATAAATCACAAGTATGTGATTCATACAGATGTTTTCAAAAGGTATTAAAGGGAGTTTTTTCTGTGCTTTCAGTCTGTGTAGCCAAAAATTTTGTTTTGATCCATTAACACTACAGTTTAGTGGGAACAGGGAAGAAACATCTTGACAGCAACATCTTGTTGCCCTAGAGCTGGCAGAAGCCCTCATCGGTATCTATGAACAGATGGCAAGCCCAATAAATAATATTAAAGCAAATTCAAGAGAATGCAAGACTTAGGACAAGGGTGATACACTCCCCTGCTCTTTTTTCAGCCTTACTTTTTTGACTCCTCTCCTTTCCTTTACTTTCATTGCCTATCCTTCATGCTAGTTTTATTTGTTTATTTGTTATATTTTTTTCTCCTCAGTCTCTTTTGCCTTTGCATATTTTTCCTTTTGGAGATAGGAGGAGGATGGTACTCCTTGGTACAAATAAGTGAAAGAGCCAATAAAGACCTTGGCAAATTCCACATGCTTAGAGAATACTCTTATATCTCTTCAAATGAAAGTTGTCTATTTAAAAAAGAATTTAAAATGCTACCTGACTGAATGGTGAATTAAAATGATAACAAGGCATTGTGGCTGTTCACAAACAATTGCTATTCCCACTTTATCACACTGGGAGTCCTTCCAAGTTGCTCCTGCAGATGGTTATTTCCCCCCTGAGCAGCACAAGAAGAGAGGGTTAAATTGACTTTGCCCAAGTATCCTTGCCTTTCAGCAATATAAAATCTGAAAGAGACTAGGCAATGACAATAAATCAGAAAGAGTCCTGCGTGTTTTGCCAAGTTTTGTTTGGCACATGAAGAAGAAGAACATCTCACACCAGGAAAAGAATAGGCACTCTAAGCGATTGTTAAACAACAAAGACTCTATGTGCAATCTTGTTTGGCTGTTCTTGTTACCCAGTATTGACATCCTGGAGAGATTTGAAAGCAGAGAGTAAAAATGATCTTAATTCTGGGAAGATACATGACAAAATAAAGCAATAACAGCCTGTATGTCTTGTTTAAAACCCATTACTTCATTCTGCAAGTAGTTAAAACATTAACACCAAAACAAAGAAATGTTAATAAGGATAAAGAAAATGAAATCACAATAAAAGAAGAGAAATTTAGATTACAGCACAGAAAACCTTTCTAGCAGTGAGCTAAAGTATTGGCTGATATATTTTAACTCTGATATATAAATATATAACAAGACCTGCTTTTTTGTTGGAAGGGGTCAAAAGACATTTGACTATATTCTGGCACTATATTTAATTAGCCAAATTGATTTTTAGCGCACTCTTTTCAAGCAGTGAACTGCAAAATACTCAATATTCCATCTCCTTTAATAGGGGACTGTGTGCACTCTTCTGCTTCTTCAAAAATAACAGAATTACTTTGGGGTAAAGAATGCTTGACCTTATATTAACATTTTTTTTCTCAAAAAGCAAAATAAAGAAACTTAGAATAATAAATAGCAAAAAAAAAAAGGGGGAAATATAATCTGGGATTTCTGTGCTCATCTTTGAATGCTGAAAATTGTAAATGAAGGTAGAATCATCTACCATATACAGGGAAGTTACTAGAAACTATTTCTAGCTGAACAACAATCTGTCAGAAATATTTAGGCATATCATTGCAAAAAAACCCCCAAAACTATCTGATTTTTAATTTAATTTATGACCTTTTTTAAACAATGATATTATCTGGTATATCAGTTCCCAATAATTTTTGAAGCTATGGATAAGGGTTCATATATTTTTAATATTTGGGGAGGGGAGAGGGGGTGTTGTATTAGATAAAGATATACTATTTTTTTTTAAATAAACTATATCAACTTTAACATTGTTATCTCCTTGTCCACAGCACAAAGTTTTTAAACTCTGATCAACCATCCTAAACTTTAATGGGAGCTGAACATGTTCAGCATATCCAGCATCAAAGCATATGGTGAAATTCTGCTTTTCTGATGCTCTGTCCCATTCCATGAACAGATGGAAAATACTGTATGCTTTTTAGAATTATCAATAAATCTAATCTATATTATATACTACTAAAGTATGAATACACATTATCCCATCAGAATAAACAAAAAATGTGCTTTTACCATGCATACAGAATGTATTTCTTACTTATTGCAATTGTTTTGGTCTTTCTGGCTTCCCAAGAGTCTTTGCTACCTTAACTTGCATTATTCTGTCCTTTTTTTGATCCTTGAAAATGGGAAGTAAATACGCTATTACAAGTATTAAAAAAAAAAAAAAAAAAAAAAAAAAAAAGCGGTGAGTTATTCCCTTTCCCTTTTTAACATTCAGACTACAAGATAAACAAGCAAGGACAGAATTACTGTAGAAATATAGAAATATGTCCTGAACTGAATGTTTGGTAATGCAGTCTTGCAGTATTAATGATGTGCATGTCTGAATTTTCATGTGTGGCGCGCAAAGCCACAGGCGTATTTTTGAAATCTCCATTCTTGTTTCACAGAGTAGAGATTCAAATGGTCACACAGGTGGAAATTCTTATTATGGCCATAATCTGATTCATCTCATTAGGATGCTACTTTAGCTGTAATAGTATTAATACCTTGCACCACTATTAAATTATCAGGAAAAGAAAGTTAAATGAAAATGTAATGTAATTAATATCAACAAAGTTGAGACCCAACCCTCATTACTGAATTATCCAGATCAGCTGTACTCCATCAATTATACTATTAATCACAATCTGCCACATTTTTGTTTTGTTATCTCAGAACTAGGTCCTTCTTTTTACCTCATGAAATTTTATTCTGGGAATTTCTCTGCTGGTTCATTTGCAGCATTCGTATCTTAAACTTTAGAAAAATTTTGTATCCCTGAACTGATTTCATGTTACAATATATTGTTTCTTCATGTATCCTGTGAGATGAAAATGGTGGATAAACAATAAATTGGTGATAAGTATTTTTTCTACAGATGAGTTATTTTTTCTCTGTCTCTTCTGTATCCTCTTTCCTTATTACTTCTGCTGATTACCTCTCTGCCTTTCATCTCCTGAGGCATTTAAAAAGGATTTATTCTTAGTTTTCATGCCTAGACAGTCCTAGGATATGTTTACATTTAATCCAGCAGTATTGATCATCCTCTTTCCTCATTACTGAAGGATCATAATAGTCCTTGCTCTTGTGTCTTTTACACTGCCATTCAACCACTTTTTTCTGGCCTTTCTTAAGTTCTCCCCAGTAAGTGGAATGTATTCTGTATTTGCCATGTGATGGATGATCAGAATGCTCTCTCTGCCACTTGGGACAGTGGTTTATTTAATTGATAGCTTCTTTTTAAAAAATCAGAGACTCAGAGAAGGGTTTAGGCTGGAAGGTCCTCTGTAGTCACCTGCTCCAAGAAGAGCTAACTGCAAAGCCAGGTCAGGTTGGCCAAGGCCTCAGTCTGGGCGGTTTTAAAAACTTCCAAGATGGTGATCCTGTCACTTCTCTGGGCAGTGTCTAAACCTGCTTTAGTAGAGATTTCTCTGCCTCAATCAAAATGTGCCCTGCTACTAGTTGTGGCTGTTGTCTCCCATCCTTTGAGAAGCTCTCCTGTGTTGGTGGTGTCCCTCTTGAAACTGAATGGATGCAGGGACTGTCTTTGTTCCTCCCTCACTCTGCGTGTGTTACTATCACTCTCGCAGCTGTGATATCCTCAACCAGGTCTTCATGCACTGCTCAGAACCAGGCCAATAGATGTTGATAGTATCTAAATATTAGTCATAATCCATGCCATTTAAAGAGGCTATATGGTCTATTGTGTTTCTGGAGGGGGCTAATGACCCTTAGTGTGCCTATGTCCATACACACTCAAATACTTTAATCCTCTAAGTAATACAAACCCATAGCTCTTAATATAGTTTCATTTCACAGAAAAAGCACTAATTCCTTAAAAGTGA
Source organism: Donacobius atricapilla (assembly GCA_013397315.1). Lineage (NCBI taxonomy): Eukaryota > Metazoa > Chordata > Aves > Passeriformes > Mimidae > Donacobius > Donacobius atricapilla. The sequence continues at coordinate 4,306 of WBMY01001898.1, read as the reverse complement.
CCTTTCCCTCCACCTATTTTTGAAAATGAAGTATATTTATTGCTGTACTGCAGGTGGTAAGAGTATCTGAAGATGAGGACAACAGACTATATTTTAAATAGCCAGAAATAAATAAGCTGGATCAATATACTGTAACAGATTGTTTTGCTCATTAGAAGGTAAAAATAAAAAGGAAACTTGTCAATCTACCAAAAATCTAGCCTTTCAATAAGGATATAATTGGAACAAGCTGTCAAAAACAACTTTGAAATTAAATTCATAGCAGCTGGTACTCAATACATTTCATGACAGGTCATCAAAGATAAAAATTTACCTCTACATGTTATTTCTTTCATTTCTGTCAGATATTTAAAAATGTCCAGGATTTTTTATGCAATATTAACTATTTCATGTTAGAATAACACATAAATTGTGCCTTTACCTTAATTGGAGACTTTTTCTTTGCAGGAATATTTCATTGTAATGTTTGTTACTGTTAGTATTAATCCTTTCCTAACCCATCCCTTACAGCCTTGACTAGTCCTTAGTTTTGTTGTGGCTTTATCTCTCTAGGAATAGATGATTTACTTCCTCCTCTGTAAATAATATGCAATATTTTCTATCCATCAACAGAATGTGGATGCCATCTAATGTGTGAATATTTCTCAGACACCCAAACATACAAATCCAGAGGTATTTAGAAAGACAGAGGATAGTATTAACAGTTTAATCTGATAGAGATCACTGCAATTCTGCCCTGCAGCTCACTATTTAAAAAAAACCCAAACCAATCCAACTCATCTTTTTCATAATACCCTCATTGTAAAGGAACAATGAATGATTGTTTCTTTTCCACATCGAAAAGTCTCTTTGATATTTCCTATCCCTCCAGAAGCCTCCCCCGAAAATAGTCTAAAACTCCCTAGGTGACTTGTTTCCTAATTCAAGATAATTCAAACATTCAGACAAAATCCCGTCTCAAGTGTGATATCTCTACACTGCAAGGAACTATCAGTGATGACTGTAAAGCAGAGGGTGACCTCTGACAGTGATGGCACATTCCTAGGCCATTGCTTGAACTTGGGAAGCTGGAGCTACAGAACAAAGAAGCCTTGCTCCCCAAAGGTAGCTGCCATGCACCTGTTAGAAGGTTGCTAAAAATCCAGATGATTAGATGGTTTTCACACATTCCACTCTTCTGTCATCAAGGTTGCTGAATGATTAAAACTTGCTGGTTACCTATTTTTGTATTCACTGTGTTTTGTACACATCTCCACTTTGCCATGCATCACCTTTACTGATCCTTTTTGTCATTTGCAAAAAACTGTAGTGGTAGAGAGGATGTGCTATGAAAGTAAAAGGATGAGAGCCCACAGGTGGGGACTCTGCTAGACTTCAAGAGATTCCTTGTAGCAAAACTCTTCCTACAAATTTAGCCAAGTGTGTAAAACTATTTCAAAGACCAAGCTCCGGCCCAGGGCTCCAGACTGAACTTGCTGCAAGCTGTCACTCATAATAGTCGGAGCAGCATACTTTTAGTGCTGGTGTGATGCTGCCTTTTTTTTCTTTAACTCCAGAAAAATTCAACTGATTGCTCCTCTCACTGCTTCCCCGGTGTGTGAAAGAGAGAGAAGGAATGGGTAGGGTTGAAAAAAATTCATTGCACCTTCACCCCTGCACCCCCTGCTCTCTTATTCTGTAGTCATGCCTAGGCATCAAGGTTCATAAGGGAAGGTGAAATCTCAAAGAATTACTGTAGACCTGTAAGACTTCAGTAAAATAGAATTCTTTACTAGGGAGCTGGGGTCCCACCATTCAGGATGGTTTTATCAGCAACGTAGCAAAACTACATTGATTTTGAAGGTTGAGGTCAATACAGCAAATATAATCTCGTGAAGTCACCACTTGAGTTGTCTTAGCGGTATTAGTTTCACTAATAAGGGATCATGAATTGATTAAATTAGCATTTTGATTTTTTTTCCAAATACAGAATAGTCAAGAATTAAGCAAACCTTTTGTCTTTATCTTATATTACAAGAATCAGGCTGCATTTTATGGATCAGACTCATTTAGGTTGGAAAGGACCTCTAAGATCATGAAGTCCATGATTATCATAATTATCACAGGATTCATCTAGCAGCTGGGTGACATTTTATGGGAAGGTCTGTTGCCTCAGTATTGAAAGTGAAATATGTTTTTCAGAGAACAAGTGTAATATTTAATTTTGGCCAGTTTCAGTTTATTAAATCTCTCTGCAAAAGAATATGATTTCCTTTTAGTTTTCCCCTAAGTCTCTTTACAGCATTTTGCAGACTGACTTAGAGATACAAAATCTAATACAGAGCTGTGTTCTTTTGACCTGAAATCTTTGACCCGTGAGATAAAGTGACATTGTTTCTGCTTGAGGACCAGTTCAGCTAATTGCTGAGTGATGGCTGTGACACAGCTGGTACACGATTTTGTTCCCAAGGTAACTCTGCCATACAAAGTGATTCAGAATCAATCATTTGTTTTATAGGGAGACAGCAGGTGTTACGTGCTGCACTGGGGGAAAATAGGCATTTTTACTGAGAGGGTCATCCTTTTATTAAAACATCCTTTCATCTCCCTTTGTGATGTAGAAGGCACATTTTCAGTGTTAAAGCTGAAAGGAACATAATGTTTTCTATAGGAAGGATACTCAGGAATTTCTCCTTTACTTAACATGAGTTCCCTGGGACTAACATGAACATAAAAAGCTGTAATTAAACTGCAAAGAAATGCATTTACATCTTCTCTTACCTCCAGCAAAACCATAGAGGCTTCCCCTGTGCCCCTCACCTAAAAACATTGGTTCACAACAACAGTCAATAAACTCCTTTATATTTACAACACAGCATCTCATTAAATAGCAATGTTTGGCAGTTAGGACTGAGTTCATCTCCCAGCAAAGTCAAATGGATTTCTGTGTTTACAGTCAGAGGCGCTGGACTGCATTTGCAGTGCTGAAATTGTTGCTGGGGAAAGCAAAAACTTCTATACAAACAATTACATGTGCGTTCTTGAGACAACATCAGAAAAATAAAATGTAAAATTTGTTCCCCTCCCTCTGAGTAAAAGAAGCCTAATTTTTCACGTGTTCAAAAAAGAAACAATTTTAGCAGAGACCGGAGCCTCAGATCAGCATTTATTAGAATAAAATAAAGAAATACTACCGTCTTCAGTGCATTGAAGTATCTGTAAAACTGAAAAAATGACATGGGTTTTGAATTGCTGATCACTTGCTGTAGTTGCACAAAGCAATCCTTAATTTCCATCAGGTTCTACCTACAGGCAAAGCCCCCAGAATCAAGCCTATTATTTATAAGGAAAAACATAAAAATTTGAAGATGATACAAAATAAGCACTTGTGAGTTTGGTGAAAAATACATTTTTAAGAGTTGCACAAAGAGTTACTCTATCCATTATTTTCCAATTTTTTTGGTTTTGTTTCTTTGTTTAAGAATATCACAAAAGGTTTCTTCAATTATAATAAACCAAGATTTCTTAGCCAAAAGCTGTGAAGAAAATCTGTGATTGAATTCCAATAAATTGACTTTTCTATTAAAGCTGGTTCCTTTTTAATCCAACCACAAACTAGCATTAGCATAAATTCCTGTGAAACAAGAGAAGATCCTGTCAGATTAATTTAAAGCTACGGGAAATCCCTTTTCAGGTTTATTATAATTTTACAAGTTTAAAACTCAGTGATTTTTTTTTTTTACTGTTGTATTTCTTCGAAATATTTCTTATAATTTCAATATCTTCCTTGACATTATTTTTTTCTTGAAGGGACACCTTTCTTGCTTGTAGGCAGTGTATGGTGGGTTACCCTTGGCCAACAAAAAAACTTCCTTAAACCAAAAGATTAAAGCATATACCTCTCATCTATTCTGGACAGAATTGTATGTTCAATTATTTTTGTCAATTTTTATATTGCTTCAGTCACTTAGAGGCTGTCTTGCATTAGAATTAAATAGTTGTTTTCTAGGCTTTTTTGTTTGTTTGGTTGGTTGGTTTTTTTTTTTTTGGAGTGGTATATGTGTATGATCCTGACTACATTTTGGTTCTGTTGCAGAGATCTAAAGATATATTGCATCTATCTTTTAAACAATTAGAACATGAAGAATAGGCGAATCAGAGGCAGGTGAAGTGAAATTCAGTAAAGGACTGCATTTCTATGATGAATCAACAGCCTCAATAGAAAAACTAAACACTTTTTTGATTGAAAAAAAGTAAGTGGTGGCTGACTTTTGCCCTCCTGTCCTTATAGGAGGACATATATATAATAATATATATAATGTATATA
>WBMY01001895.1:60181-97635 GCA_013397315.1 Donacobius atricapilla | reverse complement strand
CGCCCGCGAGGGTGGGGGAGGGCCTGCTGGGCGGGGGGATGGGCCGGGAGGGGGCTGCTGAGCCCGGGAAGAGGAGGAGGAAGGCTGAGCCACGATCCCATTAAAGAGCTTAGGCAGCGGGAGGGCGGTGCCCAGCGGGGCAGGATTAGGGGGCCTCGTTACCCACCCCCCGAGGGTAATTAGCTCCCTTTTCCCTGCGGGAGGAATCCCCCAGTGTCACCATCCCCCGCCAGCACCCCCCTNCCTGTCCCCCCCCAGGCCCCTGCCACCGCTCCGGAGCACCCAGGGGCAGGGGACACACACAACCAGGGGCTGATCCCATCCTCAATGCCCCCCAAAAGTGGGATCACAGCCCACAGACAGGAGGGAGCCCCAAAATGACCCCATTTCCCAAGTCACCTCAGGGGACCAGTCCCCACGGGCAGGGGGTGTCACGCTGATGCCCCCCCCTTATGTAAAGCCCCCTGCCCACCTCCCTGAGATGCTCCATCTTTTTTTTTTCTCCCTGAGCCCTAATCTTTGCCATCTTGGGCTAATTGGATTTCCTGGGTCACATGGCAAGATAAAAAGTCCCCAAATCCCACGGTCAAAAAAAATCAGGTTATCCATGGGGAATTAAGGGAGAGAGCGGGGGGCAGCCAGCAGCGAGGACCCACCGAAGAGTGCTGCCAGCTTGGGGCACCCCAACATCAGGGTGTGGGGTACCAGGTTCACCTTTTTTGGAATTTCTGGTTCACACCCCAGTGCCCACCTCGTCCTCGAGGTGTGCGTGTTATCTCCTTGAAGAGCTGGAAAAGCCTGGGGACCTAGAGGAGCTTGTGGAGTTATTGGAGGAGGAGGACGAAGCCATGGGGAGTGGGGCCAGTGCTGAGGACAAGGAGATGGCCAAGAGGTCCAAGGAGCTGGAGAAGAAGCTCCAGGAGGATGCGGATAAGGAGGCAAAGACGGTCAAGTTGCTGCTGCTTGGTAAGGCTGGAGGGGATGACCCTTGGAGATGTCCTTGTGTTTCCACTCCGTTGAGGCTGAGGGGATGTGGGGATGGGGAGGGGGACAGGGAATCCATGACCCCCTGGGCTCCTCCTGCCCTGTCCCTGGTACCCCTCAGACAAGCTGCCATCAGTCTGGAGAGGTTGTCCTGCCACCAGGACGTCCCCAGGGTTATCCCTGGGAAGGGCTGGAGGTGCCATCGGCTCTTGGGGATGGCAGGCACGAAGGAGACGGTGAGGGGATTCGGGAAGGGACCAAGACACTGAGTCCCACCGAGGATGTGCCACATCTCAGGGGGGTCAGCGAGAGCTTGGGGAGCTCCTGCCACAAGGACCCCAAAACCTGCTGGTGCGTGCCAGGCAGGAGGAGATGGTTCCTTGGGGGTCCCTCCGCACCCCACAGGGCAAGGGGGTGACTCCATGGGGCAGGGACCAGCAGTGGGGCCTTATCCAGGTGGGGGGGCTGGGGTCAAGGCGATTAACACCCTAATTCTAAGCAGCTTCCTGTGCTGCCCTAAGCTGCTTAGGGCCCCAAAGGCATCGCCGGGCACTGCCCACGGTGGGCGGGAGGTGTGGGACCTCGGGCACCTGCACCCAGGAGGTTCCCACCACTCTGGGGGTCCCCGAGCTGTGGTCCCACAGGGTGCAAGGGGTGACAGGAGTGTGAGGATGATGGTGGTGATGGGAAGAGGCCAGGCTGGGTTTCCAGGCAGGGGATGGGTGGGGGACAGCGGCTTTGGTTCCCATGGGGTGCCCATGCCTGTGGCATCAGGCCCTGATGGGCACTAAGGGGTCCCTCCCACCCTTTTCCAGGGGCTGGAGAGTCAGGGAAGAGCACCATCGTGAAGCAGATGAAGTGAGTACGGCCTGAGCCAGACTGGGGAGGGGGAGGCCACCAGAAGGAGCCACCAGCTCTTGGATATGGGGTGGCTGGACCCCCATGTCACCTGGTGGTGCTCAGTGTGGGGTGGTGATTCCCACCCCAGAGGGGATGTCCTGGCTTGGGGCTGAGGCCACTGTGCCTGCCAGGATCATCCACCAGGACGGTTACACGGAGGAGGAGTGCATGGAGTTCAAGTCCATCATCTACGGGAACATCCTGCAGTCCATCCTGGCCATCATCCGCGCCATGTCTACGCTGGGCATCGACTATGCCGAGTCCTCCTGCGCGGTCAGTCCGGGTGGTGTCCCTGTCCCCCCAAACCCCGTGGGGTGGGGCCAGGGCAGCACCTGGAAACAGGGTCCACAGCAGCCCCACGTTGTCCCCCCAGTCCTGAGGGCACTTTTGGGGGACAGGGGCCACGGGAGGGTTGGTGACAAAGGTCCCTCTCACAGGATGAAGGCCGGCTGCTCTTCAACCTGGCTGACTCCATTGAGGAGGGCACGATGCCCCCCGAGCTGGTGGCCTGCATCAAGAAGCTGTGGAAGGACGGGGGGGTTCAGGCGTGTTTTGACCGCGCCGCCGAGTATCAGCTCAACGACTCAGCCGCGTAGTGAGTGGGGCCATGGCGGGCACAACAGGGACTGGCCTGGGGACCCCCTGGCAGCTCATGGCTGGTTCCAACCCAGCCTGGCAAAATCCATCTCCTCCCTGCTCCTGGGAATACCCCAAGCCTGCCATTCTTCATCCCACCAGTGTCGTCCTCCATCCCACTGGTGTCATCATCCATTCCACCAGTACCATTCCCCAATCCCACCAGTACTGTTCTCCATCCCACCAGTGTCATCCTCCATCCTACCCTGCTCCCACTGCTGCTGTCCTCCATTCCATCAGTGCTGTCCTACATTCTCCGTTACACCAGCACCAAACTCTATCCCACCGATGTCATTCTCCATCCAACTGGTGCCATTCTGCATCCCAGAAGTGCCATCCTCCATCCCCCTGGTGTCATCGTCCATCCCGCCAGTGCTGCTGATCTGCAGCCCCACCACCCTTGATGGCCCTCAGCTCCCCCAGGGATGTCACTGCCCTGGAGTCCCAGTGTTTGGCAGAGCTCAGCCCCACAACCATTCACAAAAATCCAGGGAAAGGGGGAGACATGGGCAGCCCCCTGGCAGCGGGTCAAGTCCCTTTCTGTCCCCCCAGTTACCTGAACCAGCTGGACAGGATCACCGCCCCCAACTACCTCCCCAACGAGCAGGATGTGTTGCGATCCCGAGTGAAGACCACAGGGATCATCGAAACCAAGTTCTCTGTCAAAGACCTGAATTTCAGGTGGGTGGGAGCCTCCCCCACCTCCATGACCATTCCTCCATGATTCCCCCCAGCCCTGATGGCAGGGAGGGATTTTGGGATGATCCTGACACTTGAGGGACCACCAGTGCCCTCCCCGGACAGTGATTCCTGCCCCCTGAGGATGTGGCACTGGAACCATCACACGGGGGGTGTCAGGAGCAGGTGTCCCTCATCCTTGTCCTCTCCCCAGGATGTTTGACGTGGGAGGGCAGCGCTCAGAGCGGAAGAAGTGGATCCACTGCTTCGAGGGGGTGACCTGCATCATCTTCTGCGGGGCCCTGAGCGCCTACGACATGGTGCTGGTGGAGGACGATGAAGTGGTGGGTCGGGGTCCTGGAGGCACTGGGAGCCAAGGGGGAGAGGAACAGGGAGCTCTGAGGAGGGGGGAACAACACTCTGCACTGTCAGATGCTCTGGGTGATCCAGGAAAGGTGTGGGAGATGGGAGACAGAGCTGGTTCCCACCCAGTTGCACCCGGTAAAGGTGTTTGCACTTCCTCTGGGGCATGAATCCATGGGTCTGCCTACAAGGAAACCCCCAGGCGCTCCTGTGCAGACCCTCAGAGTCACCAGAGAAGGGCCACACAGCCAGTCAACTGGAGCAAAGCCAAAGGGAAGGGCAAGAAGAGCCAGGAACCTGCTGGGATGAAGGAAAATCTGGTCCTGAGGCACCTCATGCCTCGCTGTGCCCTCTGAGGTGAGCAGAGGGGGTGAGGGGCAGCTCCCACCCTTCCAGTGTGGGGCACAAGGATGTGATCCAAAGTGTGTCCAGTGAGGGATGCACCAGCAGAGCCCTGGGAAAGCAGCTCGGAGGGCACAGATCCAGAGAGGAGGAACACGGAAAAGCTCCATAATGCCTTTTTCTCTGAAGAAATAAGGGGTGAACATGAGAAGAGCAGGAATGGCTTCTTCCCTGGCATCTCCTTCAGGTCCCATGGCTGCTTCTTGGGATCCAAATACCTTCTCCTGAAGCTGGATCAGGGTCGTGATCTGCCATCCCTGGGCCCTGCCACGGCCAGGCAGGAGCTGGCAGCCTTTTCTCAGCCATGTGCAGGAGAGCATCCTGCCCATGGGAACCCTTGGAAGAGGCTGGAATTCTCACCCAGCGCAGGACAGGGCGGGATTTGTGCAGAGCCAGTGCTCTGCATACAGAAAAGCTGCTGTGATGGGAATTCTGGATGAGGGAAAACCATCCCAGGAGAGCCCACCTGCTGCCCACCAAGATGGAGGATCCCCCTTATATCAAGAAAAACCCCTATTGGACTTGGCTCTGCCTATATGGATCCTCATCCCTTCAGGATGATCCAGCAGCAAACTAAGAACTCAATATCTGCTCTAAAACTGGAGTTTTCCTTTTCCCAGCTCTTTCCTGAAGCTGTGGGTAATGGCTGGAAGCCACGGTCCAACACGAGCATCCCCTGATGACTGGAATGGTGCTCACTGAGCACCTTCCTCACAGCCTGCGAGGTTTCCATGGATCATTTTCCCAGTGAAATCACCACAATCCTTCATTTCTGACAAGCCCAGGAGGGACTGGAACCACTCCGTACCCTGAGCATCACCTGGATTTATCTGTGATTTTGGGCGGGCAGGAGGGACTGGGCAGGCAGCAGGACCAGCTGCTGCTGCAGCAAACAGGGGAAAGTTCTTTTCTTGGGAATGGGGGCTTGGGGGTGGGCTGCAGTGGCCCAGAAGGGGTGTCAATCCATGACGATCCGCTTCCCTGCAGAACCGGATGCATGAATCCCTGCACCTATTCAACAGTATATGCAACCACAAGTTCTTTGCTGCCACCTCCATCATCCTCTTCCTCAACAAGAAGGACCTTTTTGAGGAAAAGATCAAGAAAGTCCATCTCAGCATCTGCTTCCCAGAGTACGACGGTGAGTCCAGACCCTTCCTGGCCTCACCCCTCCTCCTCAAGACCCCCCAAACCAGGGGCTGGGGAGTTACGTGGTCCCAGAAAAGACGTGGCAACTCAGTTTTGGGATATGTGGGATAGGGCTGGGGAAGGGGAGATGAGGATGATGAGAACTGGCTCTATCTCAAAAACAGGCTGGGGAAGGGGAGAGAGATGATGAGAATTGGGTCTGTCCAAAGGAAAGGCTGGGGAAGGGGATGAGGGTGAGGAGGATCAGAGCTGGTTTTATCCCAAAAAAAGGCTGGGAAGGGGATGAGGATGAGCAGAACCAGATCCATCCTGCTCTGGAGGGTGCTGAGTCAAATCCTGGGAGGTTGGAGCTGAGGAGAGGATGGATGGGGCCTCAGGAAGGCATTTGGAAGAATGAAAATGGGGTAAAAAGGAGTTTTGTGCTACGCATGGTCAGCACTCCACCCTTTTCCTCCGATGCCCACCTCCATGGAGCAGCTTGGCAGCATTCCCTTACTCTGCAGGTCCAAACACATTTGAGGACGCAGGGAATTACATCAAGACCCAGTTCCTGGACCTCAACATGCGGAAGGACGTGAAGGAGATCTACAGCCACATGACCTGTGCCACAGACACGCAGAACGTCAAGTTCGTCTTCGACGCCGTCACAGACGTGATCATCAAAGAGAACCTCAAGGACTGCGGCCTCTTCTGAGCACCAGCAGGTATGGGAGAGAGGCTGGAGCCAGAAAATAGGGACAAGAGAGGGGAGGAGGGTTGTCAGAGCTGGCTCCATCCCAAAAAGGGCTGGGGAAGGGGATGAGGAAGAGCAGAGCTGGCTCCATCCTAGAAAAAGGGCTGGGGAAGGGGAGGGGGATGAGGATGAGCAGAGCCAACTCCATCCCAAAAAAGGGCTGGGGAAGGGGATGAGGAAGAGCAGAGCTGGCTCCATCCCAAAAAGGGCTGGCAAAGGGGAGGAGGATAAAGATGATCAGAGCTGGATCCCTCTGAAAAAAGGGCTTGGAATGATCAGAGTTGGCTCCATCCCAGAAAAGACTGGGGAGGAAGAGCAGAGCCAGTTCTATCCCAGAAAAAGGGCTGGGGAAGGAGAAAGGCTGAGCAGAGTTGGCTCCATTCTAGAAAAAGGGCTGGGGAAACGGAGGGGTATGAAAATGATCAAACCTGGATCCCTCCCATAAAGGGCCGGGAAAGGAGGACAGGGATGAGAAAGAGCAGAGTTGGCTCCATCCCCAAAAAAGGGCTGGGGAAGAAGGAAAAGGAAGGGGATGATCAGAACCAGCTCCATCCCAAAAAAAAGGGCTGGGGAAGGGGCTGGAAATATCAAGGATGAGCAAAGTCAGAGCCATCCCCCAAAAAAAAGAGCTGGGGATGAGGATGAACAGAGCTGGCTCCATCCCCCAAAAAAGGGCCAGGAGGGGGATGAGGATGATCAGAGCTGGCTCCATCCTGCTTTGTGGGGTGGTGGGAGGTAGGTCCCCCTGGAAATCCTAGGAGTAGGCGAGGGGAGGATGGACTGGGAGCAGTGGGGAGGGGGAAGTCTGGGGTCCCATTAGCCCAGGGATGTGATCACATCCTTGTGCTAAGCTCCTGTGGGATTCAGTCCCATCCCACAGTGGGGTGGGCTCAGACAGACAATTCCCACCCTTGCACATGGAGTGATGAAAACATTCCCAAATCCTCCACCCGAGTTAAAGGGAATAATCTGATTTCTCTCCTGCTGCAATTCCACCTGCCCAGCCTCAGCGGATGGGAATATCCCAAGGCACACTCTGCTGCTCCCAGCCTTTTAGCTCATCCTAAAACTTTAATTAGAGTTTATCACCCTAATTAGGGTTATTCGTCCTAATTCTTGCATTAATTCTGAGAAGCAGCAGGAATTCCATCCTCTCTCCCCTCTTTCCAAGCAGCTCCCAGCCACTGGCTCTGGCACTTTGCTTTTCAGGGGACCTCTGGTGCTTCCCTTATTCTTGAATATTAACAAAAAAAGCATGAAAAAGCTAAAACAATGAAACCAAAACAACCCAAAAAACCCTCAAGCAGGTTCCCTGCAGGCAGGAGGCACCAGAAGGTGACACCTGGAAAAGGGTGGCGGGTGAGGGGGGGGATGCTCCATCCCTGTCACCACAGGGATGAAGGCCAAGCATGGGTGATGCTCCATCCTCACTGCCACGGAGGAAGGCAAAGGGATGGGATGACACATGTCCCTGAACTCCACCTGAGTTTTTCCCTTGTTTCCATAAAATTGCTCCTCCAAGCCCTTCCCTGGGTGTGTTTAACTCCCTGTTTTCTCTCCCTCCCTCCCAGAAGAAGAAATCATTCCCATCTCACCGTTCTGCTGAGCAGAGCCAAAGGAAGAACCAACCCCCACCACACGTCACTCACTCCCACTTTTTCTATGACCTGCCCAAATCTGCCTCCTTCCAAACCCAAACTAGGAAGGGGCTGAAGCTCAACTTCCTGCTCCCTTTCATGGCCATTTCCTCTTTTTTTTTTTTTTTCCAAGGAAGAACCCCTGTTCTCAGCATTTTACAGGAGGTTTGACACCCAAGAGCATAGCCAGGAAAAGGAATATTGAGGGAATTTGGGAGGTAGGATAGACATTGCCCCCTTGCCCATCCCTCTGCAGCCATTCCTGCCCTTGGATCAAAGCTGGATTAATCAAGGATGGAATTTCTGAGGCAGGTGGAGGCTGCGTTACCTCCAAGCCACTGCTGGGAACCAACCTCAGCCCTTGGGCAGGACAAATCAGGGGTTTGTGCGGTGTTTTTGGGCCCTAAATGGAGGGAATTTCTCAGGCAGGAGGGGCTGGGGAAGGGAATCCCAACTCCAGCCCAGGAATGGGCTGGATAAAGAGGAAATGGTTATTTGAAAGATTGTCATTCTGCTACTTAGAGCTGCATTTGCTCTGTCTGTTTGTAAATAATCCATAGATGAGCCCTGTATTCATCCTCTCCCCAATTCCTGCAGAGATCTCCCATCCAGCTTCATTTAACTGTAGGAAAACACAATAAAGGAATACGCATGATGTGGATGTTCTTCCTTTCTCCCACTTCCACTTTGCTCCATTCCTGTGTTCCGGAGCTTGGATCAAGGGATATTTCACCTGCTTTGCATCCATTCTGGGGATGTATGGATCTCTGGATCTCACCTGGATCACCCCATGGCCACTGCTGGGCTCCTGGGGGGTGGGATGGGGGTCACCATCCCAAAAAAACTTCCTGGCCAGTGCCCCTGGATGAGAAGAAGCTTCTGGGTGAGTTTAAAGGATGAGTTATCCCTTGTAGGATGGCTGGAAGGGAATTATCAAGCAGACACAACTCCAGACAGCTTGGAAAAGATTCCAGAACAGGGAATCTCCCTCAGGGCTCCCCCTGCCAGCACGCACGAACCTCCCTGAGGAATTTCTCCTGGATTTCTAAGCAAGTGTTCTCAGAACAGTCCCACCTCCATCCCGCAGAAGTGCCCAGAGCAGAATTCCCATGGGGGTCACAGCAGCCAGTGAGATTTGGGCTATAAATAAGCAGGAATTATCCATCTGCCAATAATCCCATGGGCACTGGGATTCCTGGCACGTTCCAATCACACCACTCAAGTCTTTGGGAGCAGCACAACACCAACAGTGGTGGGTGATAAAGCACAAGGAACCTCCCTGTCCACATAATTCCACCAATTCCCATCAAAGCTCCTCCTTTCCTTCTCCAGCAAAGCAGAAAAGCTGGGAACACTCCTGGAAAAGGGAAGAATAAAGTGGAGAAAAGGCTACAATCTTTACTCACCATTTTAATACTGCCAACAAGTCTAACAGATCCAACTGTACACATGACAAACTGGGAGGAGTCTGGATGCAATCATGGATCAGCAAAGGAATGTAGGACTGGTTAGGGATGGCACTAGAGGGAGACAGGGATTTGGCACCACACAGACAAAGTAAAGGCATGCTCAGGACAGGGCTGGGCAGGGAGGGCCATGGGAAAGGCAGCACAGAATAATCCACCGTTTTCATCCCAAAAAATGCACAGGAATCAGTGGTTTGAGAGCTGGGAAGCAGCAGTTTTCACCCCAGCGAGGACTCAGCTCCTCTCCCCACTGAGCTAGGATTATGCTGAGCACAAATCCCTTCCCATACTGGCATAAAACTGGGCTCAAACCCCCAACAGAACCTAAACCCTCCTTCTGCTGCAGGAGCCTTTCCCAAAGCCTGGGGGGAGCAGGATGGTAACAAATCACACATGGAAAAAAAGCTGAAGCTCTAAGGATCCCTTAGTAGCTGCAGAAATATTAAATCCTGGCCATAGCAAGTGTTAAAAACAAGGAATTCCTGCTAAGAGGAATATTTTCTGCAGGATCTGCTCACATGTGCATAGTTAAGTGATTTTTTTTGTTGCTTTTTTTAATTATTATTATTTTTAAAACAAGGTTTGCAAATAAAGAAATAAAGTTTAGTAAAGTTATAGTTTTCTCGATGGAAAAAAAAAAAACCTTAAAAACAGACTAGTGGTGGCTTGTTAACCAAAGGAAGAGAGAAAGCTACATATCCAAGGTCTGGAATCCAGCTGGAATCCACTGCATATCCTGGAGTTCACGCCGTCCAACGATGCCAGGAGGATCCACTCCCACTACATGGCTTCACTGTGCCCTAATTCCACATCCCACAGCAATAAAAGGTCCCTAAGACAGAAGATTGTGCTAAAGAATTCCAGGATTCCACATGTTCTCTGCTCCTGGGTCATGCTCGTCGCTGTCCCCACGAGGCAGCAAGAGGCTGGGGCTCACCAGGCAGAAACACTGGGAAGGAAACCAGGAATATAGAAGGGAGCAGAGAGCCGTTCCCAGCAGGACACCCGGAGCTGCATTTACCTCTCAGTAGAGCCCACATTCCTTGAGGTTGTTTTTGATGATGACGTCGGTGACGGCGTCGAACACGAACTGGACGTTCTTGGTGTCGGTGGCGCAGGTGAAGTGGGTGTAGATCTCCTTGGTGTCCTTCCTCCGGTTCAGATCCTCGAACTGGCACTGGATGTAGGCAGCTGCCTCCTCGTACGTGTTGGAGCCTGGAAAGCAGAAGATCCCTGGCTTTGCCCACCGGCTCACGGCAGCTTTTAAGCCCACATTAAGCTGCTTGCAACCATCTGCCTTATCCAGCTACAAATCCAAATCCACCATTAACTCCTTCTGGGAGACCTGAAGTCTGTTCCCTGGGCAGTGACCTTGGACATGGGATCCAGGGATTGCTGTGAGCTGGGACGGCCACGCTCCACAAAGAGTAACAAATCATGGGAGTCATGGGCTTGAAGGGACCTTCAATCCCATCTCGTTCCACCCCCTGCCAGCAATAGGGACACCTTGCACTACACCAGGCTGCTCCAAGCCCTGTCCAGCCTGGCCTTGAGCACTTCAGGGACAGCGAATCAACAGCTTCTCTGGGTATCACAGAAATCAGCAGGTTTGAAGAAGTTTGAAGGGGTTTTTAAACATACAGCTTCTCTGGGAATCACAGAAATCAACAGGCTTGAAGAGATTCGAAGGAATTTTTTAAACATGTAAATGCCTCGAGCAGCGCCCAGGTAAAACCTTCCACCTGTGTGGAACCACAGCAGTGATGGGCTCCAGAAAAATCCACGCCTAACACGGACACTCCAGGGTGGACAGGAGCCAGAGCAAGACGTGGTTAAGTTCCACAGCCTCTAAAATTGAATTTAGATGGAATTATTGTCCCAGTAAGGTGTGAAAACAGAGAAGTGACCTTGATTTGTTGGAGTGCAATACTTTATTCCAGGGAAGGATAAAGGTTTTTTCCAACCACAGCTCCTCCAAGAAAACGAGCTACCAGCCAACAGGACAGGCCAGATGCTGTCCAGGAGGCACAGGGGAGGAACTGGGGGAAAAGTTTGTAACTGATTCTGGGTTGTGCAAGGCTCTGACTCACTCATTCCTGGCCCAGTGACACAGATGAGCCCAGTGATCCCAGCCTACCTGTGTACTCTGGGTAGCAGATCGTTAGTGGGCTCTTCTTAATCTTCTCCTCAAACAGGTCTTTCTTGTTCAGGAAGAGGATGATGGAGGTGTCTGTGAACCATTTGTTGTTACAGATGCTGTCAAAGAGTTTCATACTCTCGTGCATCCGGTTCTGGAAAAGGAAATCCAACGGGAGAGACATTAGGGAAGGGTGGGATGGAGGAGAGAGACTCTGCTGCACAGGCCAGACTCAAAATTGGGGTGCCACATCCTCACTGCCATTTCCCCAGAAGGAGCACAGGGGGACAGGTCACCTCCTCCTGTTCCTTCCTGGAGTGACTCACATGCAGGGAACAAGCCATGAGAACATCTCCAGGCAACTCCCAGCAACCAGGAAGGTGGAAAACCTCATGGATGGGTTGTATTTACCACTTTGTGGGGCAAGATTCCACTGGCTGATCCAAGGACTACTTGTCCTTGCAGCTCTCAGACAATTTAACGGGAGGAGTATGCCAGGAACATTCCAGCCTGGTGCAGGATGGAGCTAGGATGCTCCCAGCTCCCTTCCATGCAGCCATAAATCCACTTCACGCACCATCTCCTCGTCCTCAGCCAACACCAGGTCGTAGTCACTCAGGGCCACACAGAAAATGATGGCTGTCACTCCCTCGAAGCAGTGGATCCACTTCTTCCGCTCCGAGCGCTGCCCTCCCACGTCGAACATCCTGGGAGAGGCAGGAGAAGTGGCTCAGGAGCTGTGCACAGCGCTCCTGCCCAGCCCCCGTGGGGCTCCCAAGGACGGGGGAGGCTGAGCAGTGGGCTGGGAACACGTGGGGTTTGGGGAGCTTCCCTCGGGAGAGGGGGGTTTAAAATTCCCTTCTTGGGAGAGGGGATTTTAAATCAGAATTCTCTATTTTCTTTCAAGCCAGGGTGGATAGAGCTTGCAGCAACCTGGGCTAGTGAAAGGTATCCCCGCCCATCTAGTTCCAGATGAGATTTAATATCCCTTCCAAGCCACACCATTCCATGGTTCTGGTTTTTGGCAGGAAGAACTAGAAGTCACCACCCAGAGCTCTGCTGATTTTGTTCTCTCTCCTATTTCCTTAGCAACAACCCATTTGCTTGACTGGACTCCAAACACTTTCTCATAGCACCTCCAGGGAAATGGATTATTGGGAACACACTACCTGCAAGCTCCTGCTGGGACTCAGGAAGAAATTAAAGGGGCTAAGAAATAATTTCATGTATTAAAATATAATCTTGAGGTACTGGAGGTTAAAGGCTGAGCAGTTGCTTATGGAATTTCTGTATGAATTGAATTAGTTTCTAATTAAATAGAAATTTGTGTCACAGGTAGCTCCAGTCCCCTGCTCACCCAAATATTTTGATGAGAGTCTAGGATTAGGATTTAATTAAATCAAGTTAATATCTGAGTTATTAAGTCATAGATATTGATTTGTTCCCAGAGCAGACAAGGAGCTGTCCACGGGGGGATTTAATGATCCCAAACTAACTCCCAGCTTCTGTTTAACCCTCTGGTCTAGAAGGAGAGATGGAAATCTCCATGAGAATTCAGGATATTTACATGACTTGAATTATTTGCCATTAGCACAGAGAGATCCATGAAGGAAGAGCATCCCTGACAACTCAGCTCATCCCAATTCCAGTCACTGTGGCTTCCCCATGCCATTATTAATGTCTGAGATGGAATATCACGGCAGAGCTGGCAGTACCAGGGTTTCTGATGGATGAATGCTTCCCTTCGTGGAGCAAATCCCCCTGGGACAGCACCTCGTGTGTCTGGGGCCCTGCTCTGGATCAATGGCTCTGGGCAGGATCGGGCAGGAGGATGGAGATGATTAAAGGAACACACTGGAGATGCTAATCCTGATCCATCACCATGGAAGACAAGTTATTCCCTGGGTGGACCAGACGCTGCATAAATAAATCGATGATGCCGAGTATTTTGGCATTATTGTTAAAAATGTTCTTAAATTGCACAGTTTGGAAGCCAAAATGCCGTTCTCCCAGAAACTGTGCAAAAGTTTCCTTCTCCAGAGGAGACCACGGAGATGCTCCAAAGACTGGAGCCCCTCTGCTCTGGAGCCAGGAAAGCTGGGAAGGTGAAGGCTCCAGAGAGACCTGAGAGTCCTTTCCAGTGCCCAAACGGGCTCCAGGACAGCTGCAGAGGGACCTGGGACAAAGGCCTGGAGGGACAGAACAAGCTGAGTGGCTTCCCACTGCCAGAGGGCAGGGATGGGTGGGATATTGGGGAGAAATCCTGCCCTATGAGGGTGACAAGCCCCTGGCACAGGGTGCCCAGAGAAGCTGTGGCTGCCCCATCCCTGGAAGTGTCCAATGCCAGGTTGGGCAGGGCTTGCAGCCACCTGAGATAGTGGAAGGTGTCCCTGACCATGGCAGGGGGGTGGGACTGAGTGGGATTTAAGCTCCCATTCAGTCCAAACCAGTCTGGGATCCTGTTAAAACCCTTGGATTTTAGAAGCACCTTGGATTTTGCTGCAACTCCATCAAAGTGTTTCACACCCCATTTATAAATAAGCCAACAGATGCTTTTTAGGAATGTGAGCAGGAAAGGCTCCAAACCACTGGCACAGACAGGGGAGGGGGCTGAGCCACAGGCACTGCGCTGTCCTACACCCACCCTCCGGCACAGGAATGCTGTGGGGCTCCAACTCTTGGTCAGGAGCACACATGGGATCTGAAGCAAGGAATTCCTAAGCAGCAGGAAGGGGAGCTACAGGGATCCGAGGTGAGGAACGAGGGATGCAGCCTCAGCGTATGGAGGCAGCGGGAGCTGCTCTGAGGTTAGAGGAAGCTCGTTAGTGACATGTAAAGGGACACTGCCAGGAGCAGGCTGGATCCACAGCCTGGCAGGAACTGCATCAGCAGAGGGGACAGGAAAGTCCCAGCCCCTGCAGCGCCAGGCACAGGCTGGCAATTCCCAGAGAACACATGGAGCACACCATGCATCCCGGTACACAGCCTAGCTGCGGACACGGCTCGGTTCCTCTGCTCTGAGGAAAGGGTTAAACTCAAACTCAAACTCCAGTCAGTGTCCTTTTAGTATTATTTTTGGGATTGGATCCTGGAAACGAGCAGTCAGTACCTGTGTCTGCGATTCCAACATAAAAGCAGCTGAAAAGAACAGAAGGCAAATCAAAGTCAAACCGGTCTCTCCAGTAAGTGACGCCAGCGGAGAGGGATAACGGAGGGAAGGAGGACAGTTAAACCAGGAGCAAGTTTGGGATGTGCCCCAGTGCAGGGCATGGGCAGAGCCCTTCACTCACTTGAAATACAGGTCCTTGAAGGTGAAGTGAGTCTCCACAATTCCTGTAGTTTTCACTCTGGTCCGCAGCACATCCTGCTGAGTTGGAATGTAGGTCGGCTGGGATATTCTATCCAAGTCATTTAGGTAACTAAACCAGAAGAGACAACACAAGAGGCTTTTTTTTAGTCGGCTGCCTCACCATGAATCTTTTATAAACTGCAGAACAAAGCACAGAATTTATTTATCTCCCTCACAGAGCACAGCCCTAGAAGCAAACAACCCCCTGGGGCTGACCTGAGGGATGTTTTGGGGGTTTGGGGACTTTAACCCCTCCCTGGATGACCTTGGAGGTGGTGCTGGTGGAGCTGAGCTAGCTGGGGAGGGCAGAGAGGGAATGCAGAGCTGTGCCAGGGCTGGATCTCCCAGGGCAATCCACAGTCAAGGTCTCTCGCTTCAAAGCACAAGGCAATAAATCCAAGGGTTTGCTCTTAAAGGGCAGGGATGCGTCAAAGGTGCCGGGAGGGAGGGATGAAGCCTTAAAAACCATTCCAAACCAGGCAGATCCCGTCACCTCCTTCCCCAACAAGCTGACACAGCACCCTCTGAGGATACAGCCCAGGAAGAAGCCACATCCTTGCAGAAATTTTCCCATGAAGACCTCAACTAATTCCAGCCCCAGCACCTCCCTTTTGGAGTTTGGCTCTCAGGCACACTGGCATGAGGTATAGATGATTCCCAGCAGGATCAGAATTCCCACTGCAGCCAGCAACACCTCTGAGCTCATCTTCCCTCCAGGCTCAGCCTGCTTTCACAGAGATGACACGGATCCCACAGCTCTGCTGGGATGGCACAGGCCGTGTTCTTTGTCAGGAGCAGGTTTTAACCACCCCAGCCCTGTGTCACTGGGAGGGGTCAGGGGTACAAGGGCTCTGATGGGTGTAATAAACCCTCCCAAATCACACATTATTATCACAGTTGTCAGCCAGGAATTGCTTTTTCCCATGTGCCTGGAAGCTGTGCTAGGAACCCCAGCAACACATCCCTCCTCCAACAGCTCCAGCATCCCCCTGGCCAGGACTTGCAGAGCCCTCCTCTATTTCCAAACCCCAGATCCCAATGATCTGCCAGGACCTGCCCATTGCCATGGGGCTTCTCCCACAGAGCTGGGATCTGAGAGTGGATTTAGTCCAGGAAGAGCCAGTCCTCTCATCCCTCTCTCGACTCCAGAAGGATGGCAGGTTTGTGAGCTGCTCTGTGACCAGGGCTGGGCCTGGCTTTAGTTTCAGCTTAGTAAAACATGATTTGGAAGGTATTTACTTTCCTCAGCTTCTACCAAGGAATATTTCTGCTGAGACAGTAACATACCCAGATTTTTTTCTCCTCTCTCTCTCCTACCAGTGTAAATTAAGCTGAGACACAATGTACAAAAGCCAATGGGAATGCTAAGAACTGCCCCAGCAGCTCCTCAGAGCCTGGCTTTGATACAGGTCACACCACTGATGTGACAAATCATGGAATCGTTTGGGCTGAAAAGTCCTTTAAGATAGAGTCCCACTCTTACCTCAGCACTACCAAGCCCAAGCTGAAGCTACAAAGCACCTGCTCCCAACAGCTAGTTGGAAGTTTGAGCACTGAAATTGGTATAATTCCTAATTAAGGCTTTGGGAGCAGCCAGGGAGGAGGGAATGGAGGTGGCAAACTTCCAGCAAACAAACTCAGTCAGGAAATAAGGCATATCAGATTCAGTGGTGGTGCCTGAAACAATAAACTTTGCCAGACTAATTCCAGAGAGACCTGAAGGGCAAATCCCATGGAAATATAAGCGGTTGGAAAACCCAGCAAAGGGGATTTCTGGGAAAACCTGGAAGTCCTGCCAAGTGTGGACAGAGGAAGCAGCTGTGCCCTCCCAAAAATCCAGGCTGCGCAGCCCAGCTAGTGCCACTTGTATTTCAGGTTAAGTGGGACTTGAAAAAGATACCCCAAAAAGCTGTAAAAGCAGAGGGGAGGGGAAAAGGGGAAAGAAAAAGAGGAGAGGAAAAAAAGGGGGTGGAAGAGGAGGGGAGGGATAAAAGATGAGGGGGAAAAACAGGAGGAGAGGGAAAAAAGAGGGAGGGAAAAAAAAGGAGGGGAGAAAAGGAAGAGAAGGAAAAACCCCACTTAGAAATAATCTAGGTTTTATCCAGCACCATGTCAGGGAATTTAGGCCAGAACTGGCATTTGGGAACATGAGGAGACGTGCAGGACTAGATAAAGGTTGATCGGGAACTGTGTTAATTGCCCATGAGACTGCAGATAATTACCTACAGCTTCCACAGGCTGAGATCTGCCTGAAATCCAGGAAAAGTATCAAAACTAGGAATGAAAACACTTTAAAGCATTATGTGCTCGGTGACATTTCAAAGTATCTTGAAAATCTGGAGACATGTGAAATGGAAGTATCCTTCATATTCATCTTGCTGCACCCCAAATAGGGGTTTAGAGGGGATATTGGGAAGGAATTCCTTCCTCCCTGTGAGTGTGGTGAAGCCCTGGAATGGAATGTTCAGAGCAGCTGTGGCTGCCCCATCCCTGGAAGTGTCCAAGGCCAGGCTGGACAGGGCTTGGAGCAACCTGATAGTGGAAGGTGTCCCTGCCCATGGCAGGGGTAGAAGATGAACTTTAAAGTCCCTTAATCCTGGGATTCCATGATTCTGAAGCCCCTCTGCTCTGGAGCCAGGTTGAGAGAGCTGGGAATGTTCAGCCTCGAGAGGAGAAGGCTCCAGGGATGGAGACCTTAGAGCCCATCCAGTGCCTAAAGGAGCTGCAGGACAGCTGGAGAGGAAATCTCAACAAGGGAATGGAGGGACAGGGGGAATGGCTTCCCACTGCCAGAGGGCAGGGATGGATGGGATAGTGAGAAGGAATTCTTCCCTGTGAAGGTGGAAAGGCCCTGGCACAGGGTGCCCAGAGCAGCTGTGGCTGCCCCTGGATCCCTGGAAGTGTCCAAGGCCAGGCTGGACAGAGCTTGGAGCAGCCTGGGACAGTGGAAGGTCCCTGCCCATGGAATCAGATGAGATTTAAGTTCCCTTCCCCAATTGTGCACTGAGATCTCAAATGTTTCTCCACGGCACTGGCTGGAGGCAGGAGCTGGGAGCCTCAGAGCCATTGCTCACATCAGAGGGAAAGACAAATGGGAAGTCGCAAGCTAAACAAGTAAATGTTTGCAATATTCCACAAAACCCAGGGTGGTTCCAGGGGGCTTTATCAAATGGTCCTGGGAAAGGCACTGAGAATTTCCGTATCAACAGCGTGGACCAGGAGCTACTCAAGTGATTAAAAAAAAAAAAAAAAGAAGAAAACATTCCAATTGCAGGAGAGATTGTTTGGATTAGTGTTATCCTCCACCTCCTCTCCTCCCATACCCTCTCCAGCCTGCCAGGGCAGTGCTCTGACAGGCAGGATCTCTGCCTGCACAAGGGAAAAGTGCCCAGTGATGTAGGAAACAGCAGGAAGGGGAGCCTTTGGAACAATTCCATGCTGAAATGCTTGGCTCCCTGCCACAGCACCCTTGCTCTTGATGCCACCTGATTTTCACAAGCAGTTACTTGTCTGTTTGCCTCTTCCTTCATTCCATGTGTCTCAGCCCCAGAATCTGATGTAGAGTCAGAACTGCTCTGCAAACACAGCACAGAACTGGATTTCAGCTGGAAAACCAACAAATGGGGCACAGAATTAACAGCTGCTCACGCTGAGGCTTCAGTGCTGTTTGTAGGAGATAATGAAAGGAACAGGGAAGTGAAATTTCCAAGAGAAGTGGGACAAAGCCTGTGACCTCCCACCCTAAAAAAGGGTGCAGGACATCCATCCTTGGTGGTCGGGCACTTGAACAGCTCCCCAGGGAAGGGTCACAGCCCCAAGGCTGGCAGATCTCAAGGAGAGTTTGGACAATGCTCTCATCTGTGGAAAAAATGCCCCCAAACACAGGGTGGGATTTTGGGATGTCCTGTGCAAGGCCAGGAGTTGGACTTGATGATCCTTGTGGGTCCCTTCCAGCTTAGGATATTCCATGATTCTAAGCATGGACAAGGGAATTAATTAGGGAACACCAGAGATAAGGCAGGTCAGGAGCCATGTGTGTAGGGAGAGAAAAATCCTGGGAATTCTGCAAGTCCTGTGGAAGAACCAGAAGGACTTTAACAACGTGAATTTACCATGAAGGAACAAACCCACTGGCAGCGTTTCCCAACCGCCGAGTTGCCGAGCTGCAGAAGCATCGTAACTTTGGTTTGGTGCAACTTCCTGTGGTTTTGGGACAGGAAGTTGAATTTTCTGGGGCACTCCTCAGGAAACGCCTGGTGGCTCATCCCGGGTGTAACGTCCCCATCCCAGGCCGTGCCGGCTCCTCACAGCAGCCAGAGCTGCACCTGGACATGGGTGGGTGGCAAATACCCAGGAACAAGAAGAACCCTCCAAAATCCACCTCTGGAAGGCAGCTGGGTCAAGCAGGTACCTACAAAAGCAGGGTAACACCCGCTTTTCGCAATCTGCTCCATTTCTCCAGCTGCCTTCATCTTCCTCCTCTTCCAAGGCCATCCAGACACACACCAAGGTTCCTCCTTCAGCTCCATTCCTGCTCTCCGCCCAAGTCCTTAAGCTTTCCTCCTCTTCTTCACATCTTTCCATTAAATCCTTCCTTCCTTTCCCCCTCCTTATCAATCTCTTTCCTCCCTTGGAACCTGAATTTCCTCCTCTCCTTCTGCAGAGGCATGCACAAATCCAAGAAAACTCCTGTGAGCCCTTCCCTTGATCCAAACCTCTGCCAAAGTGCTGCAAACTAAGAAGGATTCTGCCTTGTTTTCAAGCTCAAATATGTTCTGAACAGCAAAACCCTGCAGGCAGTGAGCTGTGGTACAGCTGAAAGTTCTCCACAAAGCTCTTCCCAACTCATTTTTCCAAGGGTTGAAGCTTAAACTGAGATGAGTTTTCAGCTGGAAATGCTGAAAATCACCTTTCAAAGTGTCAAGTATTTGTGGTAGAGAGACCAAGAATGTGAGTTTAAAACAAAAAAGAGGAAAACAACAACAACTGTTTTGCTCATCAAAGGAACAGTTTCCCCTTCCTGCACTAACCTGCCCTTGGAAAAAGATGAGGCATTTCATCAAAAATTCCATTAGCAGCCTGTTTATCTACTCAGGACCTTCCAGTTGCTCAGCAGCTGTGCTGATTTTTGGACCAGGACAAGAAGATTTTGAAATCAGAACAGTTTAGAGGCAGCATTCCCTGTGAGGTGCCAGGCAGAGAGACAGGAGGAAAGGGAAAGCTGTAAGGAGAAAACTGGGAATGTTGACCTGCAGGGTGAGGGGACCTCAATTTGGAAATTGCTGAATGTCAGGAAAGTGGTAGTTTAAATTTTAGGAGCGTTGCTCCCCTTTGCAGGAACAATGGAGGTGACACAGCCAAGCACCAGCCACTTCAACAGAATCCCAGAATCACTGAGCTTGGAAAAGACCTCTAGGATCCAACCTGACCTTGTCACCAGACCAGAACAGAGCACTGAGTGCCAGGTCCAGCTGTTCCATGAACACCTGCAGGGATGGGGACTCAACCACCTCACTTGGGCAGCCCCTTCCAAGGCCTGACCACCCTTTCTACAAAGAAATTCCTCCTGATGTCCAACCTGAACCTCCCCTGGCCCAGCCTGAGGCCATTTCCCCTCATCCTGTCCCTGTTCCCTGGGAGCAGAGCCTGACCCCCCCGCCTGGCTGTCCCCTCCTGTCAGGGAGTTGTGCAGAGCCACAAGGGCCCCCTGAGCCTCCTTTCCTCCAGGCTGAGCCCTCCAGCTCCCTCAGCCCCTCCTCGTGCTCCAGACCCTTCCCCAGCTCTGTTCCCTTCCCCGGACACACTACAGGCCCTCAATGTCTTTCTTGTCATGAGAAACCCAAAACTGACCCCAGGATTTGAGGTGTGGCCTCAGCAGTGCCAGGCAGTGGGCAGGGGATGGGCACTGGATGGTCCTGCTGGACACCCTGCTCCTGATCCACAGCAGGTGCCATCAGCCTCTTGGCCCCCTGGGCTTGTGTCCACCTTAGCACAAGATGCCAGGTTTCTTCCATGAGACCAGCAAATTTGTCAAAAATCACGTTTTTCAGAATTAGATGAAATGCCTCGCTGTGAGGGTGGGGAGGCCTTGGCATAGGCTGCCCAGAGGAGCTGTGGCTGGCCCATCCCTGGAAGTCTTTAGAGCCAGATTAGATGGGGTTTGGAGGAATCTGGGATAGTGGAGGGTGTCTGGGCCCATGGCAGGGGGTGGATGAGATGGCAAAGATCCCTTTTAACCCAAACCACTCCAGGATTCACCAAGGCACAAAACAAGGGATGTGGGGTTTTCCCCAATGCTCCACAGAGACAAGACAAACAGCACTCCATCCCCAGTGTTACCCAGTCAGACCAGTGTAGACAGGACCTTCCCACCCAGTCCCTCCCGCTCCAGCCACACTGGCCCCTCCTGGACTATTGTGGGAGCTGGGAAGAGCCCAGGAGCTGGTGTTGGTTCCTTACTAGGATGCAGAATCGTTCAGCTGGTATTCCCTGGACCTGCTGAAGCAGGCCTGCACTCCAGGGTCTCTCCAGAGGCGTTTGATGACTCCAGCCAGCTCAGCCGTCATCATTCCCTCCTCCGCGCTCCCGGCCAGCACGAACAGCTGCCGGGCATCGTCCTGTGGGACACAAACACATCTTTGGGATGTCCATCCAGAGACCTTCCCCACCAACAGCCAGGTTCAACATCTCCACATTAATTAATCATTGCTCTACTTAATCACAGTCCAGTCCACCCAGTTTTCTCCCAAAACTCACGGAGCTGTTTACCTCCTGCAGCCAGAAACGGAATTTCTGGGGAAGGAGCTCTAGGCTGTGGGGTGAGATGTGTGGGCTTGATATTTCTGAGCCTGAGTTTTAGCTTGCTAACCATTGCTAACTCCTTTCCCAAGTGAAAGCTGTCAACGGTTTCTCTTTTCAAAACATCTCTCTCCATTTCTCAGCACAGGCTCAGCAAACAGTGTTCCCTTTGCCATAACAACTGTCCCTGGGTGTTGTTTCCTATTCCTAAACCAATGGAGAGCAGTGTCAGTGCCATGAACCAATAATAGACCTTTTTAGCACAGCATGTTATAAAACAAACTGTTGGAATTGTAAATAAAGCCTTCTTTCTCTTCTGACAACTCTATGGAGTCAATCTATTTCATGTTCTACCGTGACAGAGATGTCCTGATCAGGGATGGCCACAGCACTTCCAATGGCATCACAGCTCCAAAGGCATCATTCCCATCAAAACCATGGGATTTCAGTAATTTGGTACAATGTTTCAGAGAAAAGGTGAGAATGCTGATGTGCTACTACACACCAATGAACTGAACTAGAGGTTTTACTTGGAAAACCTCTGTTGGTGTTGGCACAGCACAGGGAAAAGGGGAAAAAAGTGAGTTCTCAGAGATGACAGGACCAAAGCTTTGAGGATTTGCCTTTTGCTGCTAAAGCTGTCGGAAGTGAGGAAGACTTATTCCTTAATAAAACATTTCATCAGAGATGGGATGGACTGATCGGGATCTGAGCATGAAAAATGTGCCTCAGAAGCCTGAGCAGGACTGTGCTCTTGTCCAGGTTATCTATCCAGTGGTTTAGGACAGGGAGCCCCACGCTGCCCTGTAGCCCCCTCTGATTTTATTCCTACCCTGACCAGACCTGTCAGGTCCTTCTGGGAGCTGTGAGAGACCTTCCACTTTCCCAGCATGCTCCTCTGAACACCGACTGCTCTGCCCCGAGCCCCAAACCCCACACGTGCCAAGCCCAGGGTGCTGATCCCAAATCCACTTGGTCGAGGTGTTAACAGCCAAATGCAGAGGGACCCCAGCTCTGGATCTTTGTAAGTCACTCCATGCTTTGATGCAGTTGGCCTTTTCCTGGGAAAGCATGGCAAGGCTTTTGTCCTCTGGGATAGTAAAAATTCACTGCATTCAGCTCTTGTGAAGCCATCTCAGCATGGGCAGGTAACTGAGAAAGGACGTGGATTCAGCATCTTCCCTGCTCCAGCTCCAAGATCCCAACTCAGCCTCAACAAGCACCAGGAAAGGTGGAAGAGAACTCCGGGAGGGTTTGAAGCAGCAGCTGAGAAGCAGCCTGGGTGAACATGTGAGTGAAGATGTGCCCTTTGGCCAGGACTTGGAATCATAAATCCAAAATAAATACCATAAATTCAAACTATCCAGGGCTGAATCAACTGCAGCATGAGGCAGCCCTGTGCTGACACAATTCCTTTCTCCTGCACATTTCCAGGAGTCCCTAGCTCCCTCTCTGTGCCTTTCCCACCACCACAAGGATCAAGGCTTCCTGACTTCCAGCTCAAAGTGCTGTACATAAATGCAAGAAACAGACCAGGGAATGAGCAGAGCTGGAGGGGAGGGGAAAAGCAGGGCCTCAAAGCTCCCAAAATTTCAAACTCAGAATTCCCCAAAATTCAAATACATTAGAGAAAAATTTGGGGATTTTCCTTTCTTGAGCATTCAAGATTTCCTTTCTTAGCATTCAAACTACTAAAGGTTCTTACCCAGAACCTCAGTAAAATATTGTTTTGTACTGACAACACATGAAAGTTATAACAGGTTTTTGGCTACTTTATCTTGTAACATATTCTGCTCCGGACTGAAACTCCAGGATTCATTAACACAGTTCAGGCTAAGGAAATAAATGCAATACTCACTGCTCTGGCAACTTCCCCGAAGTCTATCTTTAGCCTCCCCATGGCTCTGATGATGGCGATGATGGATTGGATGGTGTTGCTGTACACAACCACTTTATACTGTTTGCATTCCTCCTCTGAGTAGCCATCTTCATGGATAATCCTGGAAGGAAACCAGCTTATTGCTCCCAAGCCAAACCAGAAGTGCACCACACATTTTTTATCCCATCTCACACAAAAAGAAAGGTTCCAGCCTCCACTCACTTACTTCATCTGCTTCACAATGGTGCTTTTCCCAGACTCTCCAGCACCTGAAAAGCACAATAAACATCCAGTTAACCATATGAAACTGAAAAGAAGAGCAGGATGTGCTTTTTCTAGCTCCCACAGAGAAGCTGATGGGGTCTGGAGTAGGATATTCCTTGTGCATTGCTGCTGGTAGTAGAGCTCCACCCTACTGTCCTGGCATGTTCTTCCCGGATTTTTTTTACACATACCAACAGCCACCATCAGTTCATTGGCTAAAAAACCCCAGAATTTCTCAATTTCCAGAGGTCAGCAAGGGCAGCCAACTGGGAGGCAAGTCCGAAAAACTGGGCTGAGAATTTATCCAACAGAGCAGCTCCCATCCCTCACTCCAGGCCAAGACAGCCAAAGTGCATCAGCATCACCAGATGCTGCCACTGTTACTGAGCTGGGCAGGAAAGGCCTTGAACAGCCAGGTGGGAAGTGACCCTCTGGCACGGGGTGATTTCCAGGTGAAATCTCAGAGCTGCAGGCATGTCTGCATCCCAACAGCCTTCCTTCAAGGAGTGGCAAGAATACCTGGCTTCCAAAGCTCTGCAGAGCTGGGGCAGGGGGCAGTCATCCCTGGGAGTGGGTCAGTTACCCCTAGACAGGAGTCAGTTATCCCTAGAAGCAGGGTCAGTTATTCCTGACTGCAAAAAGCCAGCAAGTTCCCCGTTTTTCCTATTTTTTGTCCCAGATCCCAGAGCACTCCCAAACCAAGCCCCTCCTGCATGGCTCAGGGCAGTGGACACCTGGGATTCCAAGCCATCAGTTATCCTGGTTTTTGGAGCTAAGCAGAGCTGCCCCACATGCCTGTCCATGCCAAAGGCAGGCACAGTGTTCCTGAAGTCAGCAGAACTCCAGGACTTCAACTCGTGCGGCAGCAGGAGCTCAGCTCAGCTGGCTCTGCCACTGCCTGAGGGCTCCTTGGCCTCAAGACTCCCCAAGCTGCAGAGCTGGGCTGGCTGTAGGCAAGGAATGATGTTGGACCTGCTTGGGTTTGGATAGATGACTGGGGTGAGCCCGGATGGAATAAAACACCCAGTGAATTCCAGGATGGTTTGGGTTGGGAGCTCCTTAAATCCCATCCTGTTCCACCCCCTGCCATGGGCAGGGACACCTTCCACTATCCCAGGTTGCTCCAAGCCCCATCCAACCTGGCCTTAGATGCATCCAGGGACAAGGCAGGCACAGCTTCTCTGGGCACCCTGTGCCAGGGCCTTGCCACCCTCACAGGGAAGAATTCCTTCCCAATATTCCATCTAACGCTGCCCTTTGTCTGTGGGAAGCCATTCCCTGTGTCCTGTCACTCCAGGCCGTCGTCCCAAGTTCCTCTCCAGCTCTCCTGAAGCCCCTTTAGATTTGAAGTCTCCCTGGATCCTTCCCTTCTCCAGGGTGAACATTCCCAGCTCTCCCAGAGCAGCTCAGTGTTTGTGGTCAGGTGTGAAAACATTAACACTCCTTGGACCCAGCACTTCCACTCTGAGAGGATACAAATCCTTATTTTTATTTCCCACATCCACCCTTCACTTTCCCAGGATCCAAATGCTGGGATTTCAAATTTCTGCTGTCCCCAAACAGCCCCAAATTCAGACTGAGAAGGGACTTTCAATGTGACCTCTCTGCTTTTGCCTTCTCAGCATCACATTTACTGTCATTTCCTCCTTAGATTATCCCAAAATAATCTCCCACAGCAGCCAAGCTGTTCTACCTGTCACCAACCCCATCAGGTCCAACCCTGCAACAGCACTAATTCCAACCAGATTCCTTTAACCCCTTCCCTTCCCCACTCAATCCTAAACATTGCCTGGTGGAGCAGGAAATCCCCTCTCCAAGGTTACTCACACCTTACTTTAGAGGAAGAAAGTAGGAATCCACATCCTCCAAACTGTCTCCTCACCAACACACTACCTCAAACTGGCTCCTCAGCCACGGCCAAGCAGTGAGCTGTTATTCCTAAAGAGGTTTCTCCTGTTCTTCCAGGTTCTCTCTCTCTCAGGCAGGAGACACACAGACAAGGTACCTCATTAATACCCACTGAAAAACATCTCCCCTCCAGCTCCAGCTCTGGAGTGGAAGGCTGGAGCTCCTACTGGGATGGCCCAGGAGATGGGCAATGCCAGGGAAAAAAGGGATTAACACTGCCCGTGTCTAGTCTGACACAGAGAAACAGCTTCCCTCTAACAAAAGGAGGATTAGATGGGATATTGGGAAGAAATTTCATGAGGGTGGTGAGACCCTGGCACAGGTTTCCCAGAGAAGCTGTGGCTCCCCCATTCCTGGAGGCAACCAGGTTTAATGGAAGGTGTCTCTGCCCACGGCAGGGGGTGAGATGAGCTTTAAGGTCCCTTTCCACCTCAACAATCCTGGATTCCATGATTCTGGAGCCCCTCCACTCTGGAACCAGGCTGGGAGAGCTGGTGGTGTCCAGCCTGGAGAAGAGAAGGTTCTGGAGAGACCTTAGGGCTCCTTCCAGGGCCTAAAGGGGCTCCAGGAGAGCTGCAGAGGGACTTTGGACAAGGACCTGGAAGGACAGGATGAGGGGGGATGGCTTCCCATTGCCAGAGGGCAGGGTTACATGGGATATTGGGAAGGAATTCTTCCCTGGGAGGGTGGCAAGCCCCTGGCACAGGGTGCCCAGAGCAGCTGCGGTTGCCCCATCCCTGGAAGTGTCCAAGGCCAGGCTGGACAGAGCTTGGAGCAATCAGGGCTGGTGGAAGGGTCCCTGCCATGGCAGGGCGCGGGGAATGCAATCCCTAGAAGGTTTTCTCACTCCACTCCAGCCAATCATTCCCATTTTACTCTTCCTTTTTGGACCCAATTTCAACACCTCTAGGTCTCACTTCTGTCCTTTGATGCTTCTCTAAACACTTGCAGATGTTCACACTGGAGGATAAGGATAAGCTGCTATTCCCCCTTTTCCAACCCACCGGAAAGGGTTTGCCTGAAGGGATCCATATTGGACCAACTCAGCAGCTTCATTCCCAGCTCTGGGGACTTGCATGTGAGCTGTTTATACCCGGTGTGGCTGAATCCTTCAGTGGGGGAATAACAAATGGGAATTTAAATGCTACTAAAACACTGCTTCAGCCTACAGCAAAGTGATGCTCCACACTGGAAATTCACATCAAGAGTGGATGGAGTTACACTGGAATTCTTACAGACTCCTCAGGCAAAGCCTCCAGCTCTGGGATCCTAGGCAGGGACTAGATGGGGAGCCAGGAAGACCTCAGAGATCATGAGATGTGAGAGTGGATACAAACCCATGGAAATGAGGGTGTTCCTGGGACATTTCTGCCTGGCAAAGGAGAAGCAAACCTTTCTCTTCTGCTCCCGTGAGCGCAGCCAGGCAGGGATCACATTCTGCCACAAGAAACCAGGGCTGAGCTCGGCGTGAATGTCATAACCCCATGGAAAAACTGCTTCAGAAGCCTGAACTTCTCTTTTCCCAAAATAGCAGTGAGGAACCTCTTCATACCACCCTGCACACAAAGGGCAGCTCCTCTGTTACAGAGATTGTGCCACTCCATGGACACCGGGCAAGAATTCCACAATGTCCCTGTCCTCAGTGCATCCTTCCACAAGCATTCAGCTATTCCCTCTGGAAACCAAAGGGAGCCAGGAGGCATCACAGCTTCTGAAAACCCCCACACCTCACCCAGTAACACACCAGACCACACCAGTGACATCCCAGTAACATCCCAAACCATCCCAATATCACTACAAGTTCTTAGGGAGAAGCTCTGCACCTAAGTGCTGGAATTCCATCTCCAAGGGTGGCAATCCCTGTACACGTTCCTACAGCCAGATCCCTTCTCCCTCCAGAGCAGGAGGGAACTGGAGCAGCTTTCCAGCTGTATCAGCACTGGCCTGGGAAAGCAAAGGATACTGAGGGGAAATTATCATCCAACCACTTCCTACAAGAAAGCCAGAGGATTTCCTGGAGCAGCAGATGGGAAGCCAAGCAACTTGGCATGGCCACGCACTGGAGATGACAGGCAAGAGAGCAACAAAACACAGCCTCGACTGGGACTTACAAGGGAGCAATTCTACACAACTGTAGATTTTTGCTTTAAAAAATCTCCAAGGAGGCAGGTCAGACGCCCTACATCTTCCAGACACATCTCCTGCTCCAGAAGGTCCTAAAAATCCTGTTTTCAGTGGTTTTTTTCCCCTGAAGTTGTATCAAAACTGCATTAAACTGTATTTCAGTACTGAATTCCACACACATAATTAAGGGGAAAAGCCCTGGAACATCTGCAAGTTTCTGAAGAGAAACCAGGTCACTGCTGAAACAAATCCTTCCAGGGACAGAACAGGGATGTACCCAGAAAATCCATTAAAGTGCAAGTGAGAAAAATAAAACTGAAGGGCCTGACATAGGCATGTGGCTTGAACCTCCAGCAACAGCCAGTTCAGAAGCTCTGCAGGGATTTGGCAGGAACTCCACTAGCCCATTCCTGAAGTGCTGAAGCCCTTGGTGAGCTCCCAAATCCAGAGGTATTTCTCAGTAATTCCAACACTCCCTGATAAACAGCTTGGGAATAACGGCAGGAGTTCACTTGAAGCTCCAGGGGTGAGTTACAGACCTGGGAATGTGACAGGACCCTCCATATGAGGCTGGAAGCCATGCTGGATCATCTGGCTCTGCTTACAGCTTCCAAATCCCAAATGGAACCAGCTCCCCTCAGACAGGCTGAAAGGGGCCCAAACAACAGCACGACCAAGCTGGGAGGAGTCCAGATCCAAAAATATCTAATGGCTTGAGATCCACTGGAAGCATGGAACAGGAGCTGTTCCAATCACCCTAAACCTCGATGGGTATCTCCCTCATAAACACATTTCCTTTGTTTAACACTCATCCCACATCCCACCCCACAAGGAACACGGACACCTCCCCTTACCCACCAACACCCTCCTTAGCTTTCCACAGCACTGCATTCCTGAGTTGTATTCCATGAGGAATATCTCCCCAACAGCCTCCAGCAGCCCATAGACCTGTGCAGCCAGAGCTGGGGAAAGCTGAGCTATCAAATCCTCATCATCTTTGCCACTTCTCTCCTTCCAACCTCATTGTGTGGAACGCATACCCCAACATCTTCACCTGCCCAGTGCTGCCCTCCCTGACAACATAGATCCCATATTCCCTTGTTGAGGTTTTTTACTTCAGTGGACACCTAGAAACTCCTGGATACCACAGAATCACATGCAGCTAGAGAACTGCACTGGGAATCAGGAGAAAGGAAATACACTGGAGAAAGGAGCAGTAGTGTTGTACCACCAGGCTTGAAAAAGCAGCTATTGTTGGAAAAGTCAACAGGAACCAGGAAAGATTAAGCTGACACCTCTAGTTCCACAAGAATGATGGGAAAAACAATATATTCAAATAAAACAGGGCACATGGGCTGGCTACAGCCTCACTGCAGAGGGAACAGGAGCCAATGGCACAGGATAAACCACTTGAGGCTGTCACTGCCTCTGGAGGAAAAATAAGTGAAGGCTTGGCTAAGGAATGGCATATTGAAAACAGAAGCAACACTAACCCTGGGATCACGGCAGTGAAATTCCAAGCACTGCTGGGCCTGCTGGAGCACACGGGCTGAAGCTGACACAGCTTTTCCCACCAAAAGGTACCTGGGACATGCACAGAAGAGCAGCAGCCCCAATGGATGATTCAGAATCATAGAAGGAGTCCTGGAATGCTTTGGGTTGGAAAGGACCTTAAATCCCATCCCATTCCACCCCCTGCCATGGGCAGGGACACTTCCCACTGTCCCAGGGTGCTCCAAGCCCTGTCCAGCCTGGCCTTGGACACTTCCAGGGATCCAGGGGCAGCCACAGCTGCTCTGGGCACCCTGTGCCGGGGCCTCACCACCCTCCTTCCCACTATCCCATCTAACCCAGGTATGGGGCAGTGTGGAGCCATTCCCTCTCATCCTGGTACTCCAGGCCCTTGTCCAAAATCCCTTTCCAGCTCTCCTGGAGCCCCTTCAGGCACAGTAAGGGGCTCTAAGATCTCCCTGGAGCCTTCTCTTCTCCAGGCTGAGCATTCCCAGCTCTCCCAGACTGGCTCCAGAAACAGATAGGTTTTCCTTTTTGCCTTGAAACTATTGAAGCCTCAACCCTGTTTTAAACAATTACTTTAAAGTTTAGAAACATCCCATGACCAGTCAGAAGGTTGAAATATCTCCAGGAATTCTGCACCATTCCTGGGAAACATCAGGCTGGAGGAACCTGCACCTACCCCCTACACCCAGACCTGAGTGACCACTGACAATTCTGAAAAAATTCCTGAAGGAGCTGCTGAAATAGCCACAAACCAGCAGCAAACACCCCTCTGCTGCACCCCAAAGGTGTTTCAGGCCAGGCTGGATGGGGCTTGGAGCAACCTGGGCTAGTGGAAGGTGCCTCTGCCCATGGCAGTGAATGGAACGGGATAAGCTTTAAAATCCCTTCCAGCCCATATCATCCTGGGATTCTATGAGCACAGACCCTGCACAGACCTCAGATTTGGATTTGTTTTCCCAGCTCTTTGATCTCCCCCAGGAGTGTTTTGAAGGAATTATGGCTGCTGTCGAGCAGCGTGGCCAGAGACCCCCATGGAGAGGCCTTGTGTGGCTCTTGGCTGAACATCAAACCATCATCTCTGGCCTCCTGGGCAGCCCCTGATCCCCACAGCTCCTCATCTACACACGGGGTTACAGAATCATGGAATGGTTTGGGTTGGGTGGGGCTGTAAAGGGACACTTTCCACTATCCCAGGTTGCTCCACGCCCCATCCAACCTGGCCTGAAACACCTCCAGGGGTGGAGACCACAGAGCCCCTTCCAGAGCCTAAATGGGCTCCAGAAGAGCTGGAGAGGGACTTTGGACAACGGTTGGAGGGACAGGACAAGGGGGGATGGCTTCCCATTGCTAGAGAGCAGGGTTAGATGGGATATTGGGAAGGAATTCTTCCCTGGGAGGGTGGGAGGCCCTGGCACCCTGTGAGGGTGCCCAGAGCAGCTGCGGCTGCCCCATCCCTGGGAGTCTCCCAGGCCAGGTTGGACAGAGCTTGGAGCAGCCTGGGCTGTGGGAAGTGTCCCTGCCCGTGGAATGGGATGAGCCTTAATGTCCCTTCCAACTCAATCCATTTCAGGATTTCATGATAAATGGATGTGCTTGGAGATATGGGACAAAAAGGCCAAGTCTGGTGTCTTTGGACCCAAGTCTGGGTGGCAACAGCAGAGAAACAGCCAAGCAAGGCCTGTAAAATGGGAGTTGGATGATAAAGCAACAGGTAACTTGGAAAGAGAGGGAACAGTGGGAAGACCTGGGCTTGGAAAAGATATTCCATACTCTTCCTGATTATCAAGCATCATCTTGTGCTGGGCTCATTTTTAAAATTCAAACATCCTCTGAATTTCCTGCAGGGCCAACAATCCTGAGCTGTTCCAAACACACAGCCAGGCTCTCCCTGCCCCGCAGCTCCTGCTCAGGGCTAAGCTCATTCCCCAAACACCGGGAGCTTGCAGGGGATGGAGACCCCAAAGCCCCGAGCTCCCGGAGGCCAGCCTTGTGTGCCAGCATCCCCAGTGCTTGTTTCTAAAGCTGACCCAGGCAGTACCACCCCGGTAACCAGAGAAGGTTAAAGGAGGAGCTGGAGTGACCAAACACCAGCTGGGAAAACATGAAACAAGAGCCAGGCATCGGATCCCCAGGAACAAAGGAGACAGCACAGGGATCACCACAAAGAGCGTGCTGGAAAAATAATCAGCATCTGTCCCTCATTTCAGCTCCAAACACCATTTAAGTCAGGAAAAGACCATTTTTCAATCCCATTTCTGCAGGGAACAAGTGCCTGCTGCATCCCAGGAGGTGCAGGCACAGCTCTGCTCACTCCAAACTTCCAGAAGATTAGATCCATGATCTAATTAAAAAATTCCTCTTCACAGCTCCCTCTCTCTTCTGAGAAAAGTTATTTCAATGCTCTGCCTCAGAATTTAATGAAACTTGAACCATATCCAGAGGGCTCTTGGAGCATCGATGGAATCACAATTCCTCAGCCAAGCTGTCTGCTGGGAATTGTCCAGCCCCAAATCCCAGTGCTGGGCATGGACACCCCCCATGTGTCCTGACACAAGCATGAGATGTACACATGGCACAGAATTCCCATCCCACAGCTGGAAAATGACATTGTGCAGGAAAGTGGGCATCTGACCCTGGGGGAACAAAATCTCTTTTCCAGGAAATTAAATAAATCATGGCTGATTCCTGAAAAACTCAAGGGGTTCAGGCACTCTGGAGGTAAGGAGCATTTTACTTGCCCTGCAACTGGTTTTGGTGGGAAAAGGGCAGAAGAGAAAATCAGGAGGAGGTACACAGAGACCCAATGGAAAGGTGGGAGAACATGGGTGGAAGCTGCAGCTCCCACACTTGAGGACAGGGAAATTCCAGCCTCCGGTGCAGCTGTGGAAAGACCTCCAGGGAGCTTAAAGCCCAGAGAAGAGCTGTGACTTCAGAGAGATCTGACCTGCTATCAAAAGAACTATAATCATGGAATCATGGAATTGTTATAGTTGGAAAAGCCCTCTGAGACCAAGTCACCATATCCCAGCACTGCCATGCCCACCCCTAATCCATGTCCCAGGTGCCACATCCACGTGGTTTTTGAGCGTTTCCAGAGATGGAGACTCCACCACTGCCCTGGGCAGCCTGTGCCAGGGCTGGACAACCTTTGCCATGAAGAAATTTTGCCTGATATCCACCCCAAACCTTCCCTGGTGCAATCTGGCCTGAGCCAGGTCCTTGTGAAGTGTGTGTGGAGAATCCTCCCATGGCCACGAGTCACCAGGAACCTCCAGCAGACCCAGATACCTTCAAGATCAGAGCACAACAGCTCCTTGCAGCTTCCCCAGCAGGATTCCTACAGCAGACACCACAAGGAAGGACACTTGGAGCAGCAGCCACTGCTGGGACAGCATCGGGAGACCAACACCCCATCCCAGAGCTTCCTATCACCATTCCAAGGGCATCCCAGAGCTGAAGAGCAGCCACCTAACCCCCAGATGGATCCTCTGGAATAGGGATCCAAGGCACAGCCTCTGCTCCGAGAAAAGCCACTTCAACTAACAACATCATTAACTGCAGCACCAGCTCTGCCTGGATTTACACCCCCAGAAAACACTTTCCTACCTTAAACCAAAACACAACCGAAACAGCGCTGAGGAAGCTTTGGGGAATTCAGGAAAGAAAAAAAGGCTGGAAAAATCAGCGTTGGGAAAAAGCTGAGGGTTCCTGGAGTGGTGGAGGGGGATGAATTATGCAAATTAAGGTTATTTTAAAACAAACTTATGCTTTTAATTGTTTTTGCACTAATTAGCAGCACCACTTCAATGTAATTATACAGCATATCCAAATGCAGGGAAGCTGTCCAGGCTGGATAACAGAGTGTTTTGGGCAAAACCAGTCCAACACTGGTGCACCCACAGAGCCAGAGCCACAAAACCTCCATTTATACAGGAATTTGGGAATGGGACAGCTCTGGAATCCAGCTTTACCACTCGGGGTCACACAGACCCCTGAGACACGGCCCAGAACAGCATGCCAGACCTTTGAAAAGGCACTGCAGGCAGAGTGAAGGATCTGGGTTAGCTCCTACCCAGCCAGGAAGAGCTCCAGCACCTTCCTCCATTTGGCTGGAACAATCTGCCAGGTTTCCCCATCTGCAGAGCCCTGTGTGGGCCTGCCCGTGAGGAGCCTTTTCCTGGGGTTAAATGAGAGGAAAAAAATGGGACTGAGGGTTCCTGGGCCACTCCCAGCTTGTTCCCAATCTCCCCAGCCATTCCCAGCCTCTCAGGAGCTTTGGCTGCTGTTCCAGAGAGCGAATCCCTTGCTGCTGTCACTCCAACCATGCCAGTGCCAGCAGAGCTGCCAGTGGCATTCCAACATGGAACAATAATTACATCCCGCAGGGTTGTAACAACCAGGGTCAGTCATTACTCAATACTTAGTTTTCATTTGTTTTATAAAATATCCCCAGAACTTGGAATTGCTCAACAAACTTCAGAGTTGTGAAAAGGAAACACAACACAGGGACTTGAATTCCCTGAGGAGAAGCTGCCAGGAACAGCTCCAGGATTCATTTTATCCCAGCAATCGTGCAGTTATCCAGGTGCTGGAGCCACTTCCTCCAGCATCTGAACCCTCTCCCAGGTGGAAGGTGCTGAAAAAGTCAAGCCAAAGCTCCCAGAAGCAGGGAGCACAACTGGAATTCTCTCTCCTTCCCGCCCTGCTCAAGAGAAGATAAGGGTTATGGAGGAGAGAAAGGAAAACACACCCAAACCCTGATTTGGGGATTTCTGACTTCCTGTCCTCTCCCAAATCTCTGGATTTTTGGGGTATTTGACTTCTTTTCCTCTCCTCAGATCTTTCAATTTTGGCTGTATTTTGCTTCCTCTTTTCTCCCCAGATCTCCCAATTTTCAGTGTCTTTACCTTCCTCTCTCTCTTTTATCTTCCTAAACCTCCTGATTTCAGGTTTACTTCCTCTCCTCTCCCACATATCGCCTGATTTTCAAGTGTATTTGATGCCTCTTCCAAATCTCCTGATTTGGGCTGTATTTCACTTCTCCTTTCCCAAATTTCACTGTATTTGCCGCCTTCTCCCTCTCCTCTTCCAACCCTCCAGATTCTGGGTCCATCCCTGCCTCCTCACAGCCCAGCTGGGAAGGATCCAGCTCCCTCTCCACAGGCACAGCTCTTTCCTTGCTCATCACAAATCTGCAGATCTCAAACTGGAGCAGCTCTTTTAATGGAGCTGGGAAAGATGGGTGGACTCCAAACTTCAGGAAAAATCCTTTTTTTTTTTCACCAACCCTCTCTGAGAGGGGCAGAAACCAATCAGGGAATGACACGAGACCCTGCAGATC
The DNA here is from genome assembly GCA_013397315.1 of Donacobius atricapilla. NCBI lineage: Eukaryota > Metazoa > Chordata > Aves > Passeriformes > Mimidae > Donacobius > Donacobius atricapilla. Next base: position 63,369 of record WBMY01001895.1, on the reverse strand, counting down.
CAGACAGTTTTATGTGGGATAAAAAACCCTTCCTCAAACAATGGAAAAACCCTCGTGAACTTTTCCATCAGCTTCTAGTGCCTCATTGAAAGAATGTTCCCACTGCAGATAACTTCTCCTGGGAAGCCCCTGTTCTGCTTTACCTGCCCATCAAGAAGGATGTGTGGGGGGAGATTCCAGCATTCCCTGGTGTTCCCAGGAATCATCACACTCAGTTTTAAATCCAGGAAATACCTGAGAGAGATTTGGCAGTGACAACCAGGTGCAAACCTGACCTGAGATCAGGTAAATCCAGCGGTAGGTCCAGATCAACATTCCAGTTACTCCTAAAAAGCTCCTCACCTGCAGACACACCAGGAAATGCAGGAATTTTCCAGCCATCCAAAACCAACAGTGACCCAAAAATCAGCTGCTGCTCTTTATTCTAAAGCCTCACCTGGTTTTTAACACATTCCAACTGATGACTGTATGATTTTTGGGATACTCCCCCCATTCCATGTTTGCTGATAAGATCAATCTCAGCATCAAAGCCTTCGGTGCTTTGGAAAAAATGTCATAAAAATATGAGGAAAGAATTATTCTGTTCCAGGGAATGTGCAAGTGCTGCTTATTAACACCAAAACAAACACCTGGAGAACAAAGGATTCTCCTGACACACAGCCAAGAGCTTTTCCACAGACACAAAGCCCAGAGCAGCTCCTGCAGGGAGCGAAGAAAACAGGCTAAATGGGAAAGAAAAAGGATTCCTGGAGCAGGATGGTTCCTTCACACATCCTGCTCTAACAGGACCCACTCAGCACTGCTGCTCAGATCCTCACAGACTCCATCTGTCTCCTCTGAGACAGAAAAACCAGGATAACCAAAAATATGTACCCAGACCTTGAAAAGAGGGACTAGCATGAGCAGATGGTTCATCAGCCCTGAGTGGTGCTTGTAAAATGTGAGGATTTGAAATGAATTCCAGAATCCTACACTGGTTTGGGTTAGAAGCTCGTCCCAGTCCATCCCCTGCCATGTGCTGGGACACCTTCCACTGTCCCAGACTGCTCCAAGCCCTGCCCAACCTGGCCTTGGGCACTGCCAGGGATGGGGCAGCCACAGCTTCTCTGGGCACCCTGGGCCAGGGCCTCCTCACCCTCATAAGGAAGGATTTCTCCCCAGTATCCAATTTCTCCCCAGTATTTCATCTCAATTTGCTCCTCCAACCTTCAGGAAAGGCATTTTGTGCCTCCTCTGAGCTCCCATCATCACTTCCAAGAACTCCAAAACACAGATCAAACACAGCAAAACTCTGCTATAGGGAATCTGCCACCCCTCCTAAAGGGAAATCCGCCATCTGGCTCTTCCCAGATCCTGAGAAAAAGCCAAAAAATTGACATCTCCTGTTCCCATGCACTTAATCCCCCCAGGATCTCCCACCTCCGCTGGTCCCAAACGTACGGGCACCCGGAGCCGTTTTACCTCCACTCCCTGACTGGGAATTCAATTCCAGCCCAGCATTCCCTCCCTTCCCTGCCCGGACCCACGGCATGAGCAGTCCTGGCCCAATCCCACCCGGGAGAGACCGCCCTCCCCACGGGCAGCCTGGAGGGAGCCCGGGGAAATTCCATCGGGACATGGAGGAGACATTCCATCGGGAAAAGCCCATGGGCCGCATCCCAGGAAAGCCCCCAACAAGGATGGGATAATCCATGCCCTCTCCCTCGGATGGGGACGAGGGGACCCTCAGGACCCTCCTTAGCCCCCCAAGGGATCCCTCGGGACCTTCTCAGCCCCTCCAGGAATCCCTCGGGAACCTCCTCGGCCCCTCCAAGAATCCCTCGGGACCCTCCTCGGCCCCGCCAAGAATCCCTCGGGAACCTCCTCGGCCCCTCCAAGAATCCCTCGGGAACCTCCTCGGCCCCTCCAAGAATCCCTCGGGAACTTCCTCGGCCCCTCCAAGAATCCCTCGGGAACCTCCTCGGCCCCTCCAGGGACCCCCATTTCTCCATTCCCAAACTCCTTCCTGAGGGCGGAGGCCCACCCTTGCCCCCCCAAATCTCTCCGGAGACCGGAAACCTCCATTCCGCTCTGCCCCCCCAGCCCCTCCTCACCGAGCAGCAGCAGCTTCACCTCCTTGGCCGCCTTCTCGCCGTCTTCCCGCAGGTTGCGGTCGATCATTTTACTCCTCTCCACCGCCGCCTTATCCTCGGCGCTCAGCGTGCACCCCATGGCGGCGGCGGGGGCGGCCGGGCGGCCGGGGACAGGGTGGCCGGGATCGGGGCCGGGGTGGCCGGGATCGGGATCGGGGCCGGGATCGGGATCGGGATCGGGGCCGCAGCTGCCTCGGCCCGGGCGGCTCCTGAGGCGGCGCCGGATTTCCTGTTCTCCGCCGCAGGGCACGCCGGGAAATGAAGTCCTGCGGGCTGATGGTGGGAGTACTTCCGCCCCGTTAGAGCGGGGCATGATGGGAGAAACATCGCCTTCCGCCATATTAGAGCGGACTATGATGGGAGGAAAAAGCGCTTTACTTCCGCCTCGATAGAGCGAGACATGATGGGAAATATCCTACTTCCGGCTGGTTTTGGCGGGCATGATGGGAGTTGTAGTCCCCGCAGGGGTCGGTAGGGTCCGTGGCGACCCCAGACCCCCAGTCCCCGCCTGCCCTCCCCAGCCCGCCCTCATGAAGGGGGTCCAGGCTCCGCACCCCCAGAGGACCGGGCCCCTGCTCGGCGGCTGCGGGGGAATGGGAGCTGGTCTCCGGGCCTGAGGAGGGGTCTCAGGGCCATGGGCGGATGGAGGGGACCCCCTCCGCGGGCAGCCCCTCCTCCCCGGCTGTAGAGGGGCCACCCCTCCTAGGGAGACCCCAAACACGAGCCCCCCACTCTTGTCCCTGCCCCTTCACTGGGCTTGGGCACCCCAACAGCTGCCCCCCAACCGCGGTGGTGCCACGGGACCCCAAATCCCCACAGTGGCGGCAGTGCTGACCCCCACCGCATCAACCCAACGAGGGTCGTGGGACCTCCCCCAGTCACCTGCGATGGCAACAATAAGGACCCTCACACACCCCGATTAGTGTAGTGGGATCCACAATCCCCCACAGCAATAAGGACCCCACACACATCAGCAAAAGTTGTAGGACCCCCAGTCCCCTGCTGTGGTGACAGAGACCCCCCCCAAACCCCCACAAACGCTGCGGTGACGCCCCC
>WBMY01001895.1:0-32961 GCA_013397315.1 Donacobius atricapilla | reverse complement strand
CATCCACCATCTTCCTCCAATCCCCATCCAGCCCCTCTTCTGCGCGATGATCCCGCCTTTCCCGCCCTCCCATTGGTCGAACTGCAGGGCCGCTGCCCAATGGGCGGGCGGCGCGGGCGGAAGTGCTGCTCGGGGCCGGAAGTGGCGTTGCAGCCCCCGGTGAGGCCGCGGCGCTCCCGGTGCCCCTGGAACCCCCGAGCCCCCCGGCACCTCCGGAGTCCCCGGGATCCCCCGGAACCCCCGGGCCCCGCCGTCGCCATGTTCCTCACGCGCTCCGAGTACGATCGGTGAGTGCCCGCCCGCGTCTGCGGCTGAGTCACGGGCCTGTGCCCGGCGCGGCCCGACCGGTCCCGGGCCCCCCGAGCGGCGCCTCCCGCACCGGGATCGCATCGGGAGCTGCCGGGAGCCCGCAGCGTTGCTGGGCCCTGCCACGGGACCGCGGCTGCCACGATGGGACGGACCCAAGGGCGGGGGGAGCTCGTGTTGGTGTGTGGGGATGGGATGAGATATCCAGGGAAAGGAGCGTGTCCAGTGGGGAGCAACGGAGCTGCGGGAGGGTGGGTCTGGAGCACCAGGAGCGGCTGAGGGAGCTGGGAAAGGGGCTCAGCCTGGAGAAAAGGAGGCTCAGGGGGACCTTCTGGCTCTGCACAACTCCCTGGCAGGAGGGGACGGCCAAGGGGCTGGGAACAGGGACCAGGGACAGGAGGAGAGGGAGCGGCCTCAAGTTGCGCCACGGATATTTAGTTGGGATAGTGGGAATTTTTTTCATGGAAAGGACTATCCAGCCCTGACACAGGCTTCATAAGGCAGTGGTGGAGTCCTCATCCCTGGAGGGGCTCAAAAACCACGTGGATGTGGCACTTGTGAACAGGGGTTAGCTGTAGCCTTGGCAGTGCTGGGGGAAAGGTTGGACTCCATGATCTCTAAGGACTTTTTCAACCTCAAGGATTCCATGATTCCATGTAAAACAAGACTTTCCTGGCTCCTGGTGCACCCTTTGGATTCTGAACGCTTCCAGCACCCACAGTGTGCTAGGACATCCCACCTGCTTCTCACCTGTCCCTTGACCTGCCGGCTTTCCTTGTGTTCCTGTCCATGAACATCCTGAATCCAGCCCCTGTGGGTGTCCTGTGCTGAGGGGGACATGTCCCTGCTAACCCGTGTTACCTGTGCCCAGGTGGCTTCACCCTTGAGTAAGGACTGGCATTCCCTTGGTTTCCTGCCCTTCTCACTCTGTGTTGTCCCTGCAGGGGTGTGAACACGTTCTCTCCAGAGGGGAGGCTCTTCCAGGTGGAATATGCCATCGAGGCCATAAAGGTACTTTTAAAAAGTTTCCAAACCGTGGTGTCTGGGGCTCCTCCAAACCCTGGGGGTGGATTGCTCAGGACTAATCCAATCTGTGTCTATTTCCTCCAGCCAAACATCCCACAGTGCTGATCTTTTATGGGTCATTATGAACCAAAACCCATCGATTTTCCTCAGAGTTCAGTGGAATGTTCCCTCCTCTGTCCTATCAAGTGATTTATCCCCAACCAAAATGCAATCCAAAGCTGTTTATCCCCAAATCAAACCTAAGACACTTCTTGGGTGGCTTTAAATGTGAAGGTGAAGGTTGTTGTGAGCAAACACACCTTTGCAGGGTCAAATGGCCTTTTGGGGATTAAATATCCTTAATTGATAAATGTCCTTAATTGATAAATATTCCTGTTTTTTATATTGATAGAATGTGGGTGTCGATTGGTAATAAGTTTAAATTTGGAAGAAACAGGTCAAGTGATGAAGGGAAAAAGCTCTGAGGTGTTTGGATTGAGGAGCAGGATCCTGACTTCATCTTCCCTGTGTTGATTTAGCTCCATGGAGCACTAAAAAGAGGAATAAAGTAATAATGTAACAGAAAAAGTAATAAAATTATCAAGGACTTGGAAATTAAAGCTCCCAGGAGGTTGTTGGTGACCATGCTTGATAAATTAAAATAGATCTCCTGGAGCAGGGAGATCTCCTGCCATACCTGTGGCTGTAGGTGCAGCTTTTTAGGGAGTCTTGGGGTTAAAATTAAACCTTGAGGTGGATGTTGGGAGTGAGCATTCCACACTGCAACTGAAATTCCATGATGTGGAAAAGCTGTGAGTGCTGGGAGCAAGGTGGGGTCCAGGCAGGGGCTGGTGGGATCAAGGTGGGATGAAGGTAATTGTTGGTGGGATCAAGGCTGGATCAAGTTTAGGAGTTGGTGGGATTAAAGTGGGGTTAAAGTTGGACCACAGTGGGGGTTGGTGGGATTAAATTAAATAGGATCAATGTAAGGACTGGTGGGATCAAGGCAGGGGCTGGTGGGATCAAAGTGGGATCAGGGCAGTTGTTGGTGTGACCAAGGTAGGATCAAAGTAGAGGCTGTTGGGATCAAGGCAGAGATTTGTGGGATCAAAGTAGAATCAAGGTGAGAGTTGGTGTGATTGGGGTGGGATCCAGGCAGGGGCTGATGGGATGAAGACAGGATCCAGACAAGGGCTGCCAGGAGCCCCTGAGATCAGTCCCTGTGCTTGTGGCCCTGGTGGCAATGAGGGTGTCCTGCAGTGCCGGGGTGGAACCTGGTGCCTGGGACTCTGGGGAGAACAGGAGCTTATGGAAAACCAAGTGCCCAAGCCAGAGCTGCAGTGGGGTTTGTACTGATGTGGGAAATTCTCTCACCCTTTAAACTCTTTTATCCTCTGGCAGGGAAATTCCTGGAGAATTCCCAGGGCCTTTTATGCTCACCAGGCTCCACAAACTGCTGTTGCTTGAAGGATGAAGGATGTGCACCAGCCCCACGGGGTTCTCATGGGAATCACGTGGATTTCACTTCCCCATTTCCTACTTCAGGGAATAAGCTTTAAAATTCACCATGCAAAGCCAGAGTGGTTTTGTGAGAGTGATGCAGTTGAATTCAAACCAACACACCTGCAAACAAGTCAGAATTAGCATTGATATTTGTGTGAGCTGGAGCCTGTGTTGGTGTTTTGCAGCTTGGCTCCACAGCCATTGGGATCCAGACCTCAGAGGGAGTTTGCCTGGCTGTGGAGAAGAGGATCACATCTCCCCTCATGGAGCCCAGCAGCATTGAGAAGATTGTGGAGATCGACTCCCACATTGGTATGGAGGAGGGATTCGGCCCCGGGGGTCCCTCTGGATCAGATCTGGGAGCCCCACTAAAACTGTGAACTATTTATGATAAAAGTCCATCCCCTGCGAATTTGGGAAGTTGTGTTTTGGGATGAGCCCTCCCTGCAGGCAGTTCTGCCTGGAGCAGGCACGCTCATCCCTCCCAGGGCACACCAGCTCCTGGTCACTGGTTTTCCAGGCTCCAAGCCTGCAGAACGTAGCTCCAGGAAGCAGAAAGAGGCAGCTGAAGTACTGCCCCCTGCCTCATGAAAGCTCATCCCAAATTTAGCTCTGGGAGGGCCAGGAATTATGGTTGGCTTGAGACTGAGGCCAGTGTCACCAGGATCACTGGTGCCACCCTGGAGCCACCAGTGCCCTGAGTGGTCCACAGTGAGCTCATGACCAAGTATGTCACCCTGAAAGGCAGGAAACCTCCAGAATTCCCCATGGTACTGCTCCATGGGCATGGGAGGAGCTCCAAGAGTCCAATTTCTTCCTCCCAGGAGTTTGTGATGCAGCTCCCTCTTCCCAGAGCGAAATCTGTGCTGGGGGCTCCTGCTCCATTTGCTGGCTTGGGGCAGCCAGGGCCCCTTCCCAGCTTGTTCTGGAGCAAATCTGTTCCAATCCTGATGCAGTTCATCACACACACACAAATACACACTTAGACTTTAATCAGAAGGCATGAACTAAGAACTAAGTTTATCTAAAAGAATCTGAGTCCATTATATAGTATTTCTACAAAGGCCAGGGATTGGGGGAGAAGGTTGACACCTCTCCCCATCCCATTGGTCAAGACAACTGTCCATCAGCTGTCCATAGCTCTAAGATCAAGAATGAAAACTTTCTTTGAAACTACAATAACATTGGCTAGTGTTTACAGACCAGTGTGTGAGAAAGAATCCAAAACATGAAACTGTGAAATAGAAGAGAGAGCTGAAAAAATCAGGGCGACACAATCCCACGGAATCCTTGAGGCTGGAAAAGCCCTCCAAGATCATCGAGTCCAACCATACCAAAGCCACCCCTAATCCATGTCCCAAAGTGCCACATCCACACTTTCTGAACCCTTCCAGGGGTGGGGACTCCACCACTGTTCACAGGGGCAGCCTGTGCCAGTGCCTGACCATGCTTTCCATGAAAAAGATTTACATAATATCTGACCTGAATCTCCCCTGGCACAGCATGAGGCTGTTTCCTCCTGTCCTGTCCCCGTTCCCTGGGACCACAGCCCGACTTCCCCTGGCTGTCCCCTCCTGTCAGGGAGCTGTGCAGAGCCAGAAGGTTCCCCCTGAGCCTCCTTTTCTCCAGGCTGAGCCCCTTTCCCTGCTCCCACAGCTGCTCCTGGTGCTCCAGCCCCTTGCCCAGCTCTGTTCCCCTCTCTGGACATGTTCCACTTCCTCACTGTCCTTCTTGTGAGAAAAGCAAAACTGACCTCAGCACTGGAGGTGTGGCCTTGCCAGTGCCCAGCACAGTGGGACAAATCTCTTCCCCACCTTCCCGCTCAGGGACCAGCTTCTCCCTGCAGCCCTTTGTGGTTTATGTGGGCTTTGGGCAGTCGAGGGGAAAACACGTCCCAAATAATGGGTGGGATGACTCCTGTTTCCTCTTTGCCATTCCAGGGTGTGCCATGAGCGGCCTAATAGCTGATGCAAAGACTTTAATTGACAAGGCCAGAGTGGAGACTCAGGTAAGGTCCAACATCTCTGTTCTTAAATTAGCAGTACAAATCCTAGAACTCCTTGAATGTCCTGGGAAAGGGAAGATCATTCCATCAAAGAAGCTGGTGGGAAGCTGGAGGCTTGCTGGGAGTGCAGGGGCTGTCTGACTGTTCTGGCAAAATACTGGATATATTTGTTTTATTTTTATCCTCTTAAATTTCCTGGATGCCTCAGGTGCTTGGAGGTCCCAGGTACAAGTCTGTGCTACTGCAAAGGATTTTCCTGCGGTTTTCTCCTGTAAATCAGGAGAGTTGGGTAATACATAACTTCCAAAGCAGATATTGGGATAAAGCCCTTCTGCCTTGCTTTTCCCTATTGGCATCCCAAGATTTCGTATCCAGTTTTCTGTGGATTTTTGTACATTCCACTCTTCCCTGATGCTTCCATGTGAGAACTGGCTGTGCCCTGAGTTCCATAGGGAAGTTATCCTTGTGTCCACACAGGGTCTCACTCCACCTCAGACATGCAGGGGCATCAAATTTGGGAACATGGGAATAATGGGAATCTTTATTTGGATTTTCCTGCAGAATCACTGGTTCACCTACAACGAGACGATGACAGTGGAGAGTGTGACACAGGCTGTGTCTAACCTGGCCCTGCAGTTTGGGGAGGAAGATGCTGATCCAGGAGCCATGGTGGGATCCGGGGGGGTCAGGGGGTGCTGGGAACCCCCCTTTCCTTACCTGTCTGACCCATTCCCTCCTTTCCTGCAGTCCCGCCCATTCGGCGTCGCTCTGCTCTTCGGGGGAGTGGATGAGAAGGGACCCCAGCTGTGAGTTCTGCCCTCTTAATCCAGGGAAAAGACCAAACCTCCACTGCAAAATTCCCAGGCTGTTTTAACGACTCGATTCTGGGATTTTCCTTAAGCCAAGCCCTCGGGGTTTATCCCATTATGTCCCTGATTTGTTTGTTAATCCTGTTAAAATCTTTCCAGAGCCCCACCTGCCTGTTTGGCATAGAGAAAACATCATATCTTCCCCAGACCCTTGTGCTTTTATATTAAAAACGTGGTTTCCTGGGGAGGAGGGAAGCGTTGAAGCTCTTCTCGTCCTGGGTGTATTCTTACCTTTCCCTAAAGGACCGGCAGAGCCACTGGTAACATAATCCATGTGACATTCCTTGGGGAGGTGTTGGAGCAGCTGTAACCTGAACTCAGGGCTCCAAATGGCCCCACTGGAAATGGGAAAGGCTTGGCAGAGCCAGACCAGTCAGGTTTGCCTTCCAGCAGGGAAAACTTGCTGAATTTATTAAAAGAAATTTAGGATAATATGGGAAATCCAAAGGAAAATGGTTCTCTGAGGAAAGAGGGCAGTGCCAGTGTGGAAACGGCCAGTCTGGGAGCTCTTGGGGATGAATCCCAGCTCCAGCTGTGCAGGGAGCTCTGGGGGCCTGGTGAGAGAGTTCTTGGGGTCTCCCAGGGTGAGATGGGGAGCAGGTAGTCATCTCCTGTCCCCGCAGGTTCCACATGGATCCCTCAGGAACATTTGTGCAGTGTGATGCCAGAGCCATCGGCTCCGCCTCAGAGGGAGCCCAGAGCTCCCTGCAGGAGGTTTACCACAAGGTAAGGGCTGCATTTGGGATTGGGGGTCACATCTCGTGGGTCTGGGGTACTTCACCACCTACCAGAGTCCCCCAATTCCCTTCCTCAGTGAGGATTTAGGACTGGGCTGGAGAGGAGGTGCCTGAGCTGCTCAGGGCAGGATCACTCCTTAGCAGGGGATCCTGTGAGTAGGTGCTGAGGATCTCTATGAGTAGAGCTGCTCCCAGCAGCTGCTCTCTGCCTGTGAGATAATTAAGGCCATGTCAGGAAGTTCTCTATAAATAAAAACTGAGCTCTGAGTGCTGCTGTCAGCATCAGGCTCCATGTGGATACAGCTGGAAGCATCCTGAGCTCACATCAGCACCTTCACCTCAGCAGGGAAGGGAGCAGCTTTTGTGCTGGAAGTTCTGGTCATGTTTGATATTAAATAGGAATTTTTTCCCCCATGAGGAGGGAGTTGCCCATTTTGGGTGGTAAGAAACAAAACCCTAATGAAAAGCACAATTAGTGATGGTGGCTGGAAACACTAATTTGTTCACTAGAATTCTCCAAATTCCCCAAATTCTGGACTTCCTGGATGGTCAACCCTTTTTCAAGTACAAAGTTAGTGACACAGCTGTGCTGCACATCCCTCTGGCTACTAGGGATGCATGGGATTTATTGGATTAAATGCAGCACGGGGGCTTCTGCCCAGGGGGAGTCTGACTTTTTGGGAGGAAATTGGAGAAGAGAAACAGCCCTTCCTGTCCCAATCCCATCAGATTTATGTGTCCAAATTAATCATTTTTAAATCTCAGAAAGGCAGGATTTCACTCTCCCTGTGGATATCCCTGCGCTGCCTGCTCCAATCTCCCAGGGATGCTGCAGATCCCTTGATAAGCTGCTCCCTTGGCTGCCTGGCTGAAGGGATTTGCGAAGGGGGAGGGAGAGGGACCAAGTCCTGAGCCTCCAGCATGTAATCCTTGAGTCATTTGTTTTTCAGTCCATGACGCTAAAGGAAGCCATCAAATCTTCCCTGGTCATCCTGAAACAGGTCATGGAGGAGAAACTAAATGCCACCAACATTGAGGTAAGTCCTCCTGGAGTCAGGATTGCTCCTGGAGCAAGGAATGGAGCAGCTCAGGGCTTCCTGAGCCAACTGCTGCAGATGTTCCTGCCCTTTTCATCATACCCTGGGGGGCATTTTGGAAAAGCTGAAGCTTTTCCCTTCCAGAAGTATAGAGCCTGGTCTGTTTTCATGGCTAATCTGTGATGAGCAGAAGGGATTCTCTGACCTTCTCCAGTCAGCAGAACCCAACATACCACCCAGACTGCTTGTTCTTCCCCCGGATCTAGCCATTCTTTTTTGCCTTGCTGCTTGTAATATTAGAAGGAATGAAAATTACCCAGCCCCTGGGCTGCTATATTAGTCCTGGGGCAGTGCCAAAAATCCCTTGGAGAGTGGGAGCAACAAGGATCCTCCAGGAATGGCTGTGCCCCTGGAACCCTGGGGGCAGGCAGTACCCACAGCCCTGGGGATGCTGGGCCCCCCAAACCTGCTCCATAGGCTCCTTTTTGGGTGGAAAAGGTGCAAACCCTCTGCATTGGGTGGGGTAACTGGGAGATGAGAAGTCAGGCTGGTATATAGAGTTTGCTTCTATTTTGGGTGGGTTATGAGACACCAGACCTTTCCAAAGTGTGGCATTCCAGCTCCTGAGCTGCTCTCTCCTCCCATTCCTTCCGAGTGCTGGGAAACCTTTTCCCAAAGTATCCACCCCATTTTTGTATTAAATGTTGCTGCAGGGGACCATTCCTGGTGGGATTAACTAACTTCCTTTGGAGGGGAAGGCCAACAGCTCATGAAAACTTGGATACTCTGTCCCAAAATCATGCCATGCCACTGGAATCTCCTTCCCAGGTGCTCTTCCAGCCCTTAGCCATACATTTTTTCCTGGTACAGTGCAGGCAGAGGAATGTGTACAGTATCCTGATGTCATGTCCCTGTTTAACAGGGCTTAACTGTGCTTGGCACGGCCCTGGAGTGGGGCGGAATCGTGTTGGGGGGAAGGACTGCAGGAATGTGCTGAGGATTAAAAGGTTTCTATTGACTCAAGTCACCCCCTGGCTGAAAATCTGCCACCTGAAGAGCTCTTTGCTTCCTAGAAGTATGTGCCTCTCCCATTTCTTGGCTCCAGCCACGCTGCTGTGGCATTTTCCATCTAGGAACAAAGAGGGAAAGTGTGGTTGTGGAAGAGTTAAATCCATTGACGGTGAAGGTCAGGAGCCTGAAAGAACTTCACGATTTTAGGTTAATGACTTCCCCTGTGAAGCCTATCAGGGAGTGGTGGAGTGAAGCTTTGACAGGGAGAGGGTGAGGGACAGGTTTGAGGAGGAGTGGAAAAGCAAAGGAATTGATGTCTCTGCTGGTTTTGGGTGTTCATAAAGGTTTTTTCAGTATTTAGAGCTGGTTTTGGTGCATAAATCTGGATCTTGTGCCAGACTAGATCTTGTGCCAAACTAGACTTCCTTGGAGTCTAGTTTGGCCCAGGATAAGTCCAGTCCATACACAGGTGGTTTTGTGCCCAGAGCAGCTGTGGCTGCCCCATCCCTAGAAGTGTCCAAGGCCAGGTTGGATGGGGCTTGGAGCAACCTGGGACAGTGGAAGGTGTCCCTGCCCATGGTAGGGGTGGGACAGCTTTAAGATCCCTTTTGACCCAAACCACTCAATGATTTGAGGGGCCTAAAGTGGCATCTCCAAGTGTCTCTGCCTTGTCTGAGAGTTCTGGGTGAAACCTGGGCTGGCAGGAGCTCTCAGGCTTAGAGCATTGGGACGTTTCCACTTGGAAAAACACCTCATGGTACCTCCCTGCCCCTGGATCAGGTCCTTCCCCTTGTGCTGGTGAAGGGGAGGTTGTGAGAAGTCAGCTCAGAAGAGCTCTGGGATCTGCTGGGATGCTCCAGAGCTTTTCTTCAGCTTATTGGTTGCATCCCTACACTTTGAGCCCTGGAGATCAAACCATGTGCCCAGTGCCTGTGAGTTCAGGAGCATCCCAGCCCGCTCCTGCCCCATCCCAGCCTGTCACAGGATACCCCAGCTCATTCCAGGGCATCCCAGCTCTCTTTGGAGCCTTGGCATTTCCATGACACAGCTGTCCCTGTTTTGGGCTCCCATCCCTGAGCCAGGTGTGAATATTTCTGCTCACGTTTCTCTTCCAGGCTTGTCATTCAAGGATCCCTCATCCTTGGTGCTGCCTCTGGAATGTTTCGGCTGTCTGCCCTGACACTGTGTAGTCCCTGTCGCTGTTTTCCTTAGAGATCTCTGCCTCAGTTTTTCTGAGCTAACCCTGAGTCCCCTGAGCTCCCAGACAGGCCAGGATTTGTCCCCTTGGTTCCAGGGGGAGAAGAGTCATTTGGAGAGGCAGGAATTCTCTCCTGGGAGGTTTTGATGGCTTTTCCCCCATCAAGTGGGAGCAGTGCCTGCCTGTTCCCACTGAAATTCCCTGCTGCTGCTGCTCCTCTGAGGAGACTGAGTCAATTCAAAGCTATTTGTGCACCAGGCAGCTATTTTAGGGAGTCATGGAGCGTGTTCCAGGCTGGAATGATCCTGCTGGTCTGGCAGATCAGAAGGAACAGCTGCTCCCTGCTTTTCTCAACCACACTTAACCCCTTGTTCCTTCTCTTCCAGCTTGCCACGGTGGAGCCTGGGATGAAATTCCACATGTACACAAAAGAGGAGCTTGAGGAGGTCATCAAGGATATTTGAAAAAGAAGGAGAGACCCCCAAAAGCTCAAAGCCCTGCCCTGACCAAAGGAACTGGCCCGGTTTACCCAGCTCCTGGGACTTCCCTCCCCACAGCTCTGTATTTGCTGCTCCTACCAGCTCCAGAGGTTTTTTACGGTTTCTGGACAGAACTGAGCTTTGCCCCGGAGGGAATGAAATAAATCATTTTGTTACTCTCATTGGGCTCCTCAGCAGGCGGGAAAAGGTGGGAAGGCAGGGATTTGGAGCTAAAACTGGGGGTGGATCAGGACAGCAGCTGTGCCAAGGGCACTGCCAGGTCTGCTACAGCAGTGAGTCTCCCTCTTGTGGTGCTGTCCATGGGGAAATCCAGGTGTCATCCCACACTTCCTTTTAAAAAATGGGAGTTTTTAATCTGTTCAGTGCACTCCTCCCTCCTTCTCCAGTGTTTTTTTAATCTGTAAAAGAGTCCCTGGAGTTGCATCTCCTTTGCTGCAAAGAAATCTACAATCAACCTTGGGGTTTGTGTTTCCTTCTGGTAGGGCTTGGAAAAAATCCACAAAAACTGACAGATCAGAGCCTACCAAGCAGACACAGGGATAAGGGGCTGGGACAGCCCCTCACCACTAAAATCCACTCAATTTTGACAGTTAACCCTATTTTTCACCAGAAAATTCCTTCTTATCCCACTTAGATTTTTATTCTCCAGCAGAAATCTGTGTGTTCTCAAAATAGTGTCAGGGTATCAAAGATGGGTCTGATAAGGGAATAAATTAAGATTAAAACAGTATTTTCCTATAAAATCATGGTTGTGGGGAAAGCCAGCTCTGCCTCGGTCCTGGTGAGGACTGGGCTGCCCTCGGAGGGACAGAGGCCTGGAAATCAAATTCCAGGAAAAATTACAATTTTAAATTACAGGATAAAATACAATATCAGTTTCAGGATAAAATACAGTATCAGCCCAAACCAAGTCGCAGTGGCTGGTGTGGAAGAGCTGGATATGGCTGGGACAGGGGTTATCCTGGGAAACAGGGACATTTTCCCCAACATAATGCTGGAAATGAGGAAATGTGTTTCACCAGTTGGCAAAGCCAAATGTCCCCGCACCTTCAGCCTCTTCTGCCTTTTCCAGAAGGAAGAATGCCTATCCTGTTGGATGGATTCAGGAAGGGAAGCAAGGTCTGGAAAATCAGTCCTTGGATAAACTCAATTTCAGCACAGCCAGCGCCCTCCTTTTGGAATTCCTGTGAGCGTCTCCTCTTCCAGAGCGGTTTAAAAAAACCAAATTGGATCATCAGGTGCTGCCTGAGGCCCTGGTAGGAGCTGGATCCAACACCTGTCCCTGCAGGTAGCATCAAATTATTGCTTGATGGACTTTTCTCCTTGGGGAATACATTCCTTGGAGCCCGGGTGTGAGCAGTCAGCCTGGCTCCGGCCCCGTTTTGGGGTGCTGTGCCACTCCTCATGCCACGGCCGATTTGGGGCGGCTCCGGAATGGGCCCTGGCCCATCCCGAACGGGAGGCCGGGCACGAGCACCAAACCGGGCCTTGGGCCTGCCCCGGCCGCCCTCAGTCGCGGTTCATCGTCCCGGAGCTCCGTTCCCGGGCCGTCCTGGCGAGTGCTCCGCGCCAGAGCGCTCCGCGTGGCTTCGGCGGCGTCCCAGGGAACGCAAAGCCCGCTGCTTCCCCACGGCGGCGCAGAAGCCGGATGCTCCCGCGGCTGGTCCCGGGAGGACACTGCGCTGTCCCGCCCCGGCACCCCCGGTCCCGGTCCCGGCCCCGGCCCCGGCGCGCCCGGTCCGCCCGCACCTCGGGTATGGGCCCCGCGCCTCCCTGTGCCTTCGGCCAATCAAAAAATCGCCCCGGCGCTCCCCGCCAATCAGAGGCTGTCGCTGGGTAGATTAGAGACCGTATCCTGCGAGCGCTGCCAACCAGTCACAGGAGGAGGTGGGCGGTGATTGACAGGGAAGCGAACCAATCAGAGCTGGCGAAGCTGTGCCTGTGGGGAGGAGGCGTGGCCGCATCCTGAGCGACAGCTCCTCCAGCCAATGGCCGCCGCCCCGGCCGGGAGCGCGGGTCACGCCCCCCGGCAGACGGACAGCGTTAGACGGATGGACAGCAGGACAGGCCGACAGACAGACCGATGGACGGACGGACGGACAGAAGGCGCCATAGATAGATTGACAGATAGGTGTCCCCCCCCGGCCGCTCTCCCAGCACACCGCACCAACAGGTGCAGGCGGACGGGCGGACGGACAGAAAGACATCCCTCCTTGCGAGCCCTGGGATGGACAGACAGACAGATACCCCTCCCTGCATCCCCGGGGATGGACACACAGACAGACATCCCTTCTGCATCCCCTGGGATGGACACGCAGACAGACATCCCTTCTGCATCCCCTGGGATGGACACGCAGACAGACATTCCCTCTACATCCCCTGGGATGGACACGCAGACAGACATTTCCTCTACATCCCCTGGGATGGACAGAGAGACATCCCCCTCTACATCCAGGATGGATGGACAGACAGACTTCTCTGGCACTGCTCTCCTGAAAACATAAATAAATAAGGGCACATCACAGGCAGCATTGTCTCCCAAGGAGTCACGGAATTGGCTGGGCACTTGGAGACACAGAATATCCTGAACTGGGAAAGATCCATGAGGATCATCGAATTCAGCTGCTCCAGTCTGGGGGGACTCATATAGGTGATAGATGTGGTTCTGTTGGAGTAGAGATGATCCTGTAGAAGGGCCCAGTGGTGGTGAGATGAGTCCAGTCTTCCTCTGGGAATCCAGTGCACACAGGCTGTCCTGGTGTTTCAAATCTCAGGTTTTATCCAGGTGGGAATGCTTGGCTCCTCCCACTGGGTGGAGCATCTCCCAATGGGATGATGTAATGTTACCAGCCATGCAGTGAGCCTCGATGGCCCATTAAGAGCAGACATCCCCTGGAGGGAGGCTGGGTCTGGATGCAATAAAAAGCTCTGCCCCACCTGGTTTTAACAGCTGTCCATTAACAGAAGGCACCTGCCCCCTTCCCCCCAGAGTTATGAGATGAAGAAACGCCCCCTCCAGCTGGTTTCAACAGGGGGGAATAGAACACATCTTGTATTGGAACCCAAGACAGAGCTCCACCTGTGGGCTCCTACCACAACTTCAGTGGTGGCACAGTGTTCTGTGCAGAAATACACAAACATTTTGGATCTGAGAGAGTGAAAGGGCATGATGGTTGAGAATGAGCCTGCAGAGCACTATGGCTGAGTGCCTGTCTCTCGATTGCCTTCTGAATCCAAGTTATCAATGGCAACAGAGAAGTCAGTGGAAGTTACCTGTGCTGGCACATTTCCTGTACAAGCCCTATGCAGAAACAATTCCGTTCAGCTTTAGACTCCAAGATTCCGACTATGGTCCATGTAGCTGATAGGGAAAGTACAGAGTGCACTGGGGAGTTTGATGTGGCTTACATGTGGCAGGGGAAGGTGCAGTCCAGCACTGCCTTTTTCTTCTAGAGCCTTTTTTATGGCAGCAGTTGCTGGATATTCGAAAGAGACCTGTGAGAGTGGAAAATGAGATGGTACCTGTATGTGAGAAGGAAGATGCAAACCCAAAGTGTGTTGTGGGCAGTTTAAGGGATGCTAGGAGGAGGAGATAATCCAGGAACTCCCTCTGTCCTGACACGTACCTTGTCTATGAGATACAGCTGGTTGAACTCTTCAACACTGTGTGTGAGAGTGATTGCCCTGTGAATACCAGTTTCCACAGGGAAGAGAATGCTTTCTGTCCTGGCACATCTCTCAGTCTGTACTGCAGCTGGAAACGCTTTGGTTTAATGGTGGATTCTGTGACATTGACAAAAAGTGAAGCTTTACGGAGTTGAGAAAGGAAGTGTGAATCACCAGTGTGTTTGGTCTAGTCTATAGGCTGGAAGGGGAAGGTGAAGACCCGTACTGGCTGTTTGTTCTAGGACTTTTTGTGCGGGAGCAGTTGCTGGATGTTTTGGAGGTGTTTGGTATCTCTGAGAATGAAAGGCTAGGATGATCTTTAAAGACAGATCTTTAGGGAAAGTGCACATCTCCAGCAAGTATAAGGCAGTTCAACAGGTGTGAGTTACATATTGAGCCAAGCAAGAGAGTTCTCAGCTGTTTATGAACTGTTTGTGACACTGTTTGTGAACGAGCTTTTTGCTGGACCATTGCAATTTTGTCCCTGGGCTCTGAATGTGACTGTACAAATAGCTGAGAAAGATGGCGCATGGACTGATACAGTTTTGTGTGGTTGAAAAGCTGCAAGGAGAACAAGGGATAAACCAGCAACTGTTTCTTGTATTGTCCCTTAACTGTGGTGAGGATTAGGGATTTCAAAAGGAAGCTGAAGTTTCTTCTAAGCTTCATGTTGAATCCTCTCCTTCTAGTCTTGCATAGAGACTTTCAAGATGCACTGCTTAAAAAAAGGAATTCCTAGAGCAAAGGAGATGGTGCTGGGCATCACTTTTCCTCTGCAGTCTTAAACTGCATGACTCACATGGGTGTGTATTTTGCTTTTTAGTTCAGCTGTGGGTTTCATGTTCACTTTAAAGGATGTCAACAACACCATGCAAACTGGAGTTTTCTTTTCAAACTAAGTGTACTATCACATTGTTTCACTCTGGCAGAGCCCAACTTTGAGCCTTACCACATCCAGCAATTCTCATACTGAAAGTCCTAGGAAAACAAAGTAAACATTGGCCTTCACTTTCCCCTTGCACCTTACAAACTGTGGCATACACAGGTCCATGTGCTCAGCTCTACGTACCCTCTGAACTTTCAGGCTCACAGAATGCAGTTACAAACCTAAGAACATCCAGCCCCTGGTCCCACAGAAAACGTTCTAGAAGAAAAGAGGCCGTGCTGGAATTCACTTTTCTTTTGCAACCTATAAACTGCATGTCCAGCAATAATCCCTCTTCCTTCCCTGCTGTGTGCAGGAGCACATTCTGTCGGTCTCCGAGGATGCACAGCGGAGCTCTTCCCCGTCCTGCTCCCACACGAATGAGGCCGGGCCAGGAAAGTGCTTGGCTTTTTTTCTGGGCACTGTCAGGGCTCATCAGAACAACCACACGATGCCGCTGCCGACTTGCAAAAGAAGGAAACGTGCCCGGCCCAGCTCGAAAGCGCGAGGGCAGAGCCATGTTGCAAACGTCTCTGCTCTCAAATCTCCTGTGCCAGCACAAAAAGATTTCGCCGATCTTCCCCTTCCAAGTGCAAACCATTTCTTTGCACCACATTCAAATGGCAACACGAACTTATTTCCACGAATAATTTTTGTCATTCTTGCAGTGACACTACAAACTTGAAAACATTTGTCAAAAATCTAGCTCACAAAAGTGCCAGCTGAGAAAGCTTTTGCTGCCTACAATTTCAACTGCATCCATCAACTGCATCGCTCCCACTGCTATCTGCACTTGCCTTCTCAGCTTTACCATCGTAAGACTTCTGTCTCACAGGATCCAAAACTGACCTGCCTCACTGACTTGCCTTCCCTTGCCCCAGCCTTGTCTTGCCTTGCAAACACACCCCAGGCCTTGCCCTTGCCCTTGCCCTTGCCCTTGCCCTTGCCCTTCCATTACCTTCCCTTGCTTTGCCCTGCCTGGCATTGGCTTGTTTTGCATCACCTTGCACAGCCATCCCCTCCCTTGCCTTGCCTCACCTGTCCAAGCCCAGCCTTGCCTTTCCTTACTGACTTCTCTGTGTCCTTCCCTGGCCCCTCCTGCCCCTTCATTGCCTGGCATTGCCTTGCTTACCCATTGCCCACCTTAACACCCTGTTTCTTCTGGCTTTGCCTTGCCTTGCCTGCCCCTCCTGCGACCCTCATTGCCTTGCCTCTCTCTCACAAGCCTTGACTTTCAAACCTGTCCCTTGACTTGCCTAGCCTACCTAGCCCACCCTTCCCTTTGCCTTTACACATCCCCTGCCTTGACCTGCCTCCTCCTTTCTTCCCAGGCTTTGCCATGCCTTGCGTTCCTTCCCATTGGCTTCCCTTGTACTTCCTACCCTTCCCTTGCCTTGCATTGCCTTTTATACCCATTCCCTGCCTTGCCTTGCCTTCCCGTTCTTACCTGGCCTTGCCTTGCCTAGCCCTCCCTGTCCCTGCCTGGCCTCCCCATCACTGGATGTACCTTCCTATGCCCAGCCTTGCCTACCACTCTGGGGCCTTCTCTTGCCTAACACTCCATTTGCTATCACCTCATTGGGCTTGCCTTCCCTACCTCTCCCTTGACTCACCCAGAATTGCCTACATTTGCATGGAAGGCAGGGCAAGGCAAAGAAGTTGTTGGCAGGGCAGGGCAAGGGAAATGTAGGCAAGGGAAGGCAAAGCAAGGGTAGGCTGGGAAAAATGGGGCAATGGTCCAGAGAGCAAGGCAAAGTCAAGTGACTCAGAGTGCCTTTCCTTGGGAAGCAAAGGGCATAGTGCCAGTTTTAGTGGAGCTCTGTTAAGGTACCATGGGGAGGTAAACTCCAGCAAGACTTTTCTGATGGGGCACCGTTCTGCATAGGAGCAATTATTGAATGTATTCAATACTGGAAGGGGCATCCTACTTTCAGTTGGCAGGTTCCTGAATGACAATGGCAATACTTTTCCATGGAAAGGACAGCATGTAGCCCAAGGGTTTCATGTGCAGATTAGAAGCTGCCTAGTGGAGGTCAAAGGCAGAGGGCAACTTTCTGTCCTGGCATATTTGGTGTGGAAGCCCTCCCTCCATTTGTGCAGTTATGGAGTTGGTAACAGCCTGTCTTTTGAAGGTGGTCTCCTGAAAAGGTGAATCTGGCATGTGGTTTCCACTTCCCAGAGGTGGTCTCCTGAAATTCTGGCTCTATACTTATTCTGGACAAGGTAAGCAGCTATACTCAGACTCGATGTGTAGCTGATGTAGAACCCAGGGCAGATAACGCCCAGGAACAGAGTTCTGGCACCTTTGAATGGGATCAATTCCTGGATTTTCTGTTTTGGAGGAGTGAAGCCTATTTCTTTTGAGATGGGCTCACAGTTCCTCTCTCCGTGTGGTGCAGTTCAGTGGGTGCAGTTGAAGTTGTCAGCAGCAACAGCTTATTCTCACCCTGCATTTTTGTGAGCTATGTTTTTGCCCAATGTTTTCAAGTTTGAAACCAAATTCTGTGAGAGTTGAAAACATTTACTAGCACAAAGGCATTCGCATTGCCGTTTGAGTATGGTGCAAATAAGAGTTTGTACCTGGAAGGGGAAGATCAGCAAAATAATTTTGTCCTGACAGTTGATTTGGGAGCAGGGACGTTTTCAGCTTGGATCTCTGCCCTCGGGGCTGTTTCGAGCTGGGCTGGGCGCGTTTCCTTCTTTTGCGAGTCGGCAGCGGCATCGTGTGGTTGTTTTGCTGAGCGCTGATAGTGCCCACGAAAAAGCCAAGCGCTTTCCTGGCCCCGTTCGTGTGGGAGCAGGACGGGGAAGAGCTCCACTGAGCATCCTTGGAGACCGACAGAATGGGATGGTGCATACGGCTGGGAAGGAAGAAAAATGGTTTAATTGTTGGCTGTGCAGTTTATAGGCTGTAAAAGAAAAGAGAAGTCCAACATGGCCTCTTTCTTTCAGAACCTTTTCTATGGAACATGTTCAATATGTAATTCACATCCTTTGAATTGCAATCCTGGATATATGCAACTTTCCCTCAAGCTCTGTGTACCATCTACTCTGTCACTCTTTTAGATCCCCAAACCCTTCAAAACCTCCTGCAACTGCTAATCCAGAATAGTCCTAGAACAAAACCCAGTGTTTATGTTCATCTTCCCCTTGCAGTCTGTAAACTAGACTGGACACGCTAGTGATTCACATTCTCTTTCTGAATTATATAGAGCATCACATTCTCTCAAGGTGGCTGAGTCCATCACTAAATAGAAGCATTTCCAGCTGCAGTTCAGACTGAGACATGTGCCAAGACAGAAAGCATTCAATGACCTTCCCTCTTTCCTGTGATATTCTCAATGCAATCACATTCACACACCTTCAGTGTTGCAGCTATATCTTACAGAAGAGTAAGTATCAGGACAGAAACTGTTCCTAAATTACCTCCTTCTTCTAGCAGCATTTAAGCTGCTCCCAGCATGCTGGGGCTGTGCACCTTCCTCCTTACATGTATGTGCCATGACATTTTTCAACCCTCGCGGCTCCCTTTCAAACATCCAGCAGCTGCTGCCATAAAAAAAAAGCTCTAGAAGGAAAAGGCAGTGCTGGGCTGCAGCTTCCCCTGTCACGTGTAAACCACGTCAAACTCCTTGGTGCACTCTGCAACTTTCCTTGTCTGCTACATCTTACCATGATGTTCTCTAGGTCTCAGAGTCTAAAGCTGAGCAGAATTGTTCCCACAAAGGGCTTGGACAGGAAAAGGTTCTAGACCAGGTAGCTTCTGCTGACTTTTCCCTGTTAGCACTGATAACTTGGATTCAGAAGGCAGTTGAGAGGCAGTCATGCTCCTCTTGCAGCCTGTACCCTGCACACTCAGCCACAGTGATCTGTGGGTTCATTCTCAACCTTATGTAAGGTTTCCTTTTCCCTGAGTGTGATATGTCCAGCTACTCCTCACACAGAACACTGTGCCAGCACTAAGGCCTCCAGCTCACAGCTTCTTCTCACACAGGCAGGTGCCATGCACTTTCCGTCTCAGCTCTAAGTGCCTTCACGTTCTAGCAGTCTTGAGACTTTCAGAACCTTTTCTATGGGACATGCTCTACATGTAATTCCCGTCCTCTGAATCTAAAAGGAAAAGTTTTCTGACTACATCTCACGCAGATAACTGTGCCAGGAGAAGCTTGCTCAGAGCTTGCCCCTTATGTGTGGACACTTGTATTTGCACCACAATCAAGTGAAGTTCTCCTTCCTTTACAACCCACCAAGTGCCATCAGATTGCTGTGCTCTGCGCATTTCTTCTCAGCTGTAAGTGTCATCATGGACCTTACTGCTCGTAATGACCAAACATCTGGGTATACCCCTTGCACAGAAAAAATGTGGCAGAACAAAAACGTTTTCTTCTCATTGCCCAGACTATAGTGGTTTCTTGAAGGGCTTAGGGGTTAAAGAACTAATTCAGGAACTGCTTCTCTCCTGGCACATGTTGTTGAAATGCTGCCGAAACAAAGACACACCTAGCAAGTGCTTCTGTTCTGGCGCATATTTTTGTACAAAAGCACATTGACACGTTGGTCTCTGCAAATTGAAGACTGTGTGATCTTAGCTGAAGTCAAGCAGAAAATTGCAGAGCAGCAGAGTGAGAATGCAGCTCACACGATGCAATAGGAGAGGAGATCTTCTCTTGTGGTATGAATGCAACGTGTAAGGGGCACGGTCTGAGCAAGCTTCTTGTCTTGGTGCATTTATCTGTGTGAGATGCGTTATAAATACATATTATATTATATTATTGGCTTTTCACAAACATTAAGATGAATACTATATGTATAATGTCAGAATAACTTAGCTGTATAAATATAGATTTTATTTCTGCTGTTAACAGAATTTAGAAATAGTAATGAGATAGCTAATATATAGTTATGCTTGTAATTAAACTATCTGCTTAGCTAAAATAACATCCAATGAACATATGATGAAGACTCTGCTACTAACATATTAAGTATTAGCACCTGCTGTCTGTAAAAAATACAGATTAAAGCCCAAAGTGAAAATAATAATTAAAAAAGAACAAAACCACAGCTAAGAAACATGCATACTCTAAAAAAGCAGACCCAAAAAAGAGCCATACAAAATAGTTCCTAAAATGTATAAACTAGTTTATAAAAAAGTATAAATATGCATGATAGTCTATAAATAAACAACAAGCTAATGTAATAAAAGAAGTATTTAAAAAGTATCTCCAAAAATAATGTATGCTCTTAGCTAAATGCCAAACATCTAAACATTTAACCCTTTACTTTGTCTCCTGTTATCTTTTTATTAAACCTTTTAAATTTTACCAAAAAAATAAACCTATTTTTTCACAGATGTAACTGAAAACTTTTCAGTTTGAAGTTGGGCTAACGGGAGAGGTGGAATGTGATGGTAGAACCGATAATGAATGTGCACANATATATATATATGTATGTATAGTCTGAGGCTCCCACTCAATCCATAATGAAAGGAATAAGGGATTTGTGTTTACAAACAAACTGTGGGTCCGCTGGTAGATAGAGGTAGATAATGAGAGATGAAAGCAACAATGGGGAGAACCATAAATTCCATAGGAGCTCCATTGACTGACACAAGGAAAAGAAAAAAAAGGGGGAGGGGCACACATTAGAGGGGGCTGTATTAGGTGATTTAGGAAGTCTATACCTCTCAAGTACCTCAGCCAATGGGGAAAGAGAGAAGGAAATGTGGCTGGGAAATTAGGATAAATAGGAGGCTGTATCCTCTAAAAATTTGAGAGATCCCGTGGGAAATGCCCATGATCCCTCCCTTAATTCAAATAAAGTAACAGAACTCCTTTGTCTCCTCTTTGGGCATAAACCTCTGGTGTTTGTGGATTAATTTTCCTGACAATAACAAGTTCAAACTACAGCAGCAGAGGCACAGAAGGCTGACTGTTGCATATGCACTAAAAGCCCATCCTCTATGAGGAATCAGCTCTCCTGTGTATCTGTCCCTTTTGAATTCTTAGTTGTGCAAGGACAAGCAGCTCTCTTATGAATTTTCACTGAAGAAAGCATCACACTTCCCCTGAGCAAGGAAGACTTTGTCCCAAAATGACTCCTCAGTATGCTGGGAAAGCTTACTTTCTCTGTAGGGGTTGGGAACTGGAAATGTCACAAAGCCTTAAAATTCAAAAAATAAATGGAAATGGACAATTCAGATAACTACAAATCAACAAGTTCCCATAACCACTAATATGATGGAAGCACTTCTCAAGAAGTTACAAACAAGAACTCAGATGAACCTGATGCTATGAAAGGAGTTATGCTCTAAGACCAAAAATGCAATTCAGTTCCGAGACAATAGTAAAAGTTGCCAAATGTGTTGTGTAAACAACTCAAATTCAAAGAAGGCTGCACATAAGTTATGTGAAAAGAGTGATACTTCCCAGGCAACACTGGCAGATAGGTTTCTCTGAGTTGCCAAAGTGTAAACAATATGAATATCTACCTGTTTTAGTGGACACCTTTTCAGGATGGAGGGAGCCTTCCCTTGCCACACCAATCATGTTAGGGAAGTCATCAAAGTACTATTAAAGGAAATAGTCCCCAGACTTGGAATTCCTGAATGATTGTCCTCAGTCAATGGGCCCCATTTCATTTCAGAAGGAAATTTTTTACTGTCCAAGGAGTATCAAAATTCCTCCTGTTTAAATAGGATTTACATACCCCCTGGACACCACAGGCTAGTAAAAAAGTGGAAAGAATGAATCAAGGTTCTTTTAAAAAAATACTAATTTTTTGCCAGGAATCTCAGCTCAAATAGGTACATATCTCATCCACAAATTGATCAGGTAAGGATCAGTCCATGAATCACAGAAGGAATGAGTCCTTTTGAAATATTATATGAGAAATCATATCTAACTAAGAGTAGGGACAATTGATCAGATGATGCTAAAGGGAAGGCGTGACAAAAAATTATTTGCATTCTCTTCCTTTTGTTTTATCCTCTTTTCATATGCAGTCAGTGAGCACATTTGTCCCTGGATATGTCACTACGCAATGTTCCACCTGGAAACTTGGTTTATATTCTCAAGTGAAAAGCTGGACTGCTGAAAGGAAAGTGGAAAGGATGTTGCATTGTCCTGGCTCAATTATTTTCATAGCTCCATTGATGCTGTTTGCTGTTAAGATTCAGTGTTTACATGCATGTTCATTTAAGTTATAGTATTGACTATGTGTTTTCAAGAGGGAGGTCTGTCAGAGAATGATTGTTTCCTGAGGAATCCTGGAGGCCCAGGAGCAGAGCTGAGTGTGTGGGTTTGTGGGTGCAGCCACCCAGGCTGGAGCTGCTGTCCTGGCTGTGCCACAGCTCTGGCTGCCACCTCGGGCCAGGTCAATGTTCCAATTTCCCATCTGGAGGCTGACAAGCTCGCGGGAATGGATGTGGACCTGTGAGGTTTTTATCCTCTTCTGTTAGAGCCAGGATTAAATGCTCGAGAGATGCAGTTCGTGCTCAGACTCAGATGTTTATTAATTCTTATCTATAGTACAGTCTCACAAGCTGTGAGTTCTAGCTAACAAAGTGAAAAATGGCTCTGTCTCTATCTCTTTCCAACGTCTTTTAAGCACAAATGAACCTATTATGAGATGACACCTAAATTATTTTTACTTTTAACCCAATAACTAACCACCCTTGGTCTGCAATGTGGACCTTTTCACCCAATGACAAGGTACCACCAAACCCATGAAGAAGAAGGTGAAAGAAGAACTTGGCCAACACCCTAAATCCTCCACATTGCTATATATATATCACTATATTCTATATCTTAAACTCTTAAGTTTTCCACCCTGTGATATCACACACTTCTGTTCAAACTACACACCCACAACCCCAGTGCTGTCATTCAATTTTGGAAGCCTGTTCCATGGCCTCAGGTCAAATGTAGTGCTTGCTTCAGGGTCAGTGCCTGTCAGCACGGAAAGCCTGAAATTCTCAGCCTCCAGGGTTCCAACATGGACTCGGACTGAAATGTGAATGTGGTGCCCTTCAGGACTGAAAAAGGGAGTGGAGTGTTTCCTGGAGATTTTCCTTCTTTGTTAGATCTCAGGAATTCACATGACCTTTAACAGCCCCTTGGCAGGATTTAAGCACACATTTGAAGTCAAGCATTTGCCAACTGCCCTCCTGAGGTGCGGCTGGAATCCACCTGTGAGCTCCTGTTCCCTCCACAATGGAGTAAGCATTATTTATTTATTTATTTATTTAAATTTAGTGATAAAAGCAACTCAGGAGTTACCCTGATATTCAGCACCTGTTTTAACTTCAGGTCCCACCACATCCTTTCCCAGGTTGTCACATAACGGGGGGGATACATCAAACCAGCCCCATAAACGTATTCTGCACCTTTATGTATTTGACCTGGAATGACAGTACATGATCCTGCTGGGCCATCTCTGCTCTGTGGGGGAGCCAAAGTGGTGCCTTTACATTCCAGGATAAGGATTTTGTTATTTTTTTAAAGTGACTTTGGAGCCTTAAGGCTGGATGGAGAAAATCAGCAACCTCCTCTATTTCCTTTGGTATTTTCTCATTCCTGTGTATCCCATTTAAGTTATATTCTCACAATTTGACAAGGAGAATCTATCACTTTAATTTGGGCTTTGGTCTAATAGTCAAGAATATTACTACTGAAAGTCTTTCTGAGGTTTGGCTCAGGCCCCTATATGCATTTTATAAAAGCTATAAAACTGCCTCTGGCCACTGTTTAAATTTACTCTTTCCCCCCCCACCCTGTTTATCTTGAGTGCTGAAACTCTGAAAGGGGCCAGTGGGTTGTCCTCCCTCAGTTTGCTCCCTCCTTTGTGAGGTGAGGTTAATGTTTGCTTCTTGGCTTCGCAGAGGAGAAATTCCATTAACACACCACCAGACTTGCAGTGCTCTTGTTGGAAACCAATGAAAAGCCTCCTGCTGCCTGACCTCGCAGGTGCCCGTCTGGTTCTCATTGCATGGGCAGCCTGTGGGTTTGTCAAATCACTCTCCAGAACCCAAAGTTACCCAAAGCAGTGATGCTGGCATGAAGAGCATTCTTCCCACCTGGGGCCCCAGCACACAAAAAGTTGGAAAGATCAAAAGGCTGGAACCCCTCTGCTCTGAAGACAGACTGAGAGAGATGGGGCTGTTCAGCCTGGAGAAGAGAAAGCTCCGGAGACACCTTAGAGGCCCTTCCAGTGTCTAAAGGGGCTTACAAGGAAAAGCAAGTTGTAGAGGGACTTTGGACAAAGGCTTGGAGTGACAGGACAAGGGGAGAATGGCTTCACACAGAGCAGGCAGGGTTAGATCAGATATTGGGAAGAAAATCTTCCCCATGAGGGTGGTGAGGCGCTGGCTCAGACTGCCCAGAGCTGTGCCTGCCCCATGCCTGGAAGTGTCAAAGGCTGGATCAGACAGGGCTTGGAGCACCCTGGAACAGTCGGTCTGTGCCCGTGGCACGGGTGGAATGACCTGGTGTTTGTGGTGCCTTCCAACCTAAACCAGTCTGTGACTCAATGATTTATTGCTTTTCACTCTGAAGGCTGGAAATGTGGTTTTCAAGTGGGTTGCAGCTTTCACAGTTGAAGGCAAAGCTGCTGATCTGTGTGCTTGCTTTTCACCTCTTCCCTTATCCTCTCCTCTGCCTTTTCCTGTGTGAGCCTACTTTTGTGGTTCACCTCTTCTGGTGGAATGAGCTGTCACACCAAACCGAGGGAAAGGGAACAGGGCCAAGAGAGGTGATGCAGTGCTTAGTTTGCAGATTTCATCCATAAGCCCTGTGCAGAAAGCACAGCATGTCCCTGCAGATTTTTATCTACAGCTGTTTCTATGTATACAGGACTGCACAGAGAAGATTCACACGGTGCTGTGCTTCTCGTAAATGGAATTGTTTTTATTCTTGCTAGCAAGTGCCAGCTGATAGCTTGAGAAGGAAATCATAAAATCATAGAATCTCCTGAGTTGGAAGTGGCCCACAAGGATCATCGAGTGCAACTCCTGCCCTGCACAGACACCCCAACAATCCCACCCTGTGCCTCACAGCATTCTCCAAATGCTCCTTGAGCCCTGGCAGCCTTGTGACCATTCCCTGGGACCACAGCCTGGGGTCCAGATTTGATTAAATGTTAGTTCAGGTTTACAAGACAAATTTTCTAGTAATAAAGGAAAATGTTGATTGATTGCATAGGGTATTGTACTATATTTAGTAATTTGATGTTTACAAAAATATTTTATGGATGTCTATGAAGTTGTAGGTGCTACCATTCCTGTGGAGGAATGTACCAGCAGAGCAACTTTTTCTATTTAAATCGAGAGAAGCATGATTTAATTTCACTTAAAATGTGCTCTTTTGCCCATTATAGCTTGGGGAGGTGGATTCTAATCTTTAAAACATTTTTTAAAAAAGCAAACCAAACCTTTGACTGTGACTAAGTGTAGGTGGAGCACCTAGGCTGGTGAAAGTCAGATAATCTCTCCCTGATATCCACAATTAGTAGAGCTGTTGCAATCAAGACCTAGAAATACAGAGACATTAATATTAAACACAGGCAGCTCACAAACCTAGCAGTCAAGATAGGGAATAATTTTCTTCATTAACACTTTTTTCCTTTTGTTTTTTCATCTTAAACTATGTAATTTAATAAATACAGATGTATTTGAAACTCAAGTCATATCTTTCCTAGTTTATGACAAGTGTGTGGCAGATAGGACTTTTCTGCTTAAAGAAACGTTGAGCTGGAATGGAAAAAAGGTTTCATGGAACAAGTGTGAAAGAATAAAAAGGGATTAAAGGGCTCATATTCTCCTTTGTCTGTTTAGTGGTATGAAAATTCTGGCTATGACATCCCTTCTGGCTCTGAGGGAGCAGTGAAATATGATCCTTTTTTTAGTTTATTTAGGTATTCATGCTGTAGAGTAATGACATAATGGAGAAGCCTTACTGGAAAATTTTTCTCCTGACATGGCTCATTTGTGATCTGTTGGGGTGAGGCAGGGACAGCTGCAGGTACAGGGGAACGTGGCGTTGCAGCATCTCCCCGCAGAGCTGCAGAGCTGAGGGGCAACAGCTTTCCTAAGCAATTGTGCAAGATTCCCAATACTTTCCTGTTTCTGCATCAGGAGAAAACCATCTGGGCCAAAGAGCTTTTTGGTGAAGCAAAGGGTGGAAGAATGACATTTCCTAGAATAGCCAATATCCTGGTAGAGATGCAAAGTTTTTTTGTGGGTTTTTTGTTCCCTTTTTTTTTTTTTTTTTAGAAGCTTAATTCTGCTCTGAGGTGAAAGTCAGCTGGAACTTGCACCTGCTGGCCTCCTTCTGCTTAGTTCTTCCTCAGTTCTTTCTCTCCTCTGACTGAAGAACTGGAAGGCAGAGCATGCCAGCCAACTGGGTGTCTGACCAGCCCAATACTAACCCAGTGTGTTCCCAAATAGGTGTAACTTCAACCAGAGTAAAGGCTGTTAAGAAAGTCATGAATTATATCCCATCCTGCAAGTCAAATTCTTGACTGTTTACTCACTACTGTCAATTCAACTGTAAATTACTTTAAAATAGCGCTTAAAAAGTGTAATTTTCCATACCAGCAAATTTTTGGTACCATAAGAGAAACTTGGTGCTGAGAAGCGTTATAAACACATGGCAATGTTTGCATATATATATTTTGTCTTCCTTCAGATGAAGTTTCAAAGCAAAGCTTAATTTCAAAGCATAGTGGAAGGATTTTTGGGTTTATCATGATCTGGTATACAAGTGTCAGCCCTCTGCTACAGGTGCAGCATAAGGACTCAAGTTGTTTAAGCACTAAATTAATTTTACCTTCCATTCAACTGTCATTTTTCCCCTCCCTCTTAATTCTTATCTTTAAAATGACAGTTTAAATATTTGCTTACCTGAGGTAAAACAGTGCCATGCTTATCTTGGTAAGATGAACTACTTATCTGAAAGGCAGAAAGCTGAGATGACCAAGGAAACTGTCAGGAGAAGGAGGCCTACAGGAGAGCAGGAGAGGGACTTTGGACAAGAATCTGGACTGACTGGACGAGGGGAAACAGCTTTATCTGAAAGATGGTAGATTTAGACTGGAAATTAGTAAGAAATTCCTCCCTGTGAGGTTGGTGAGGCCCTGGCACACATTACCCAGTGCAGCTGTGGCTGCCCCATCCCTGGAAGTGTCCAAGGCCAGGCTGGATGGGGCTTGGAGCAGCCTGGGCTAGTGGAAGGTGTCCCTGTCCATGGAACAAGATGATCTCCCAGGTCTCTTCCAACCCAAACCATTCTGGGGTTCTAGTTTATGTACTTCAGCTGGCCGAAGCTGAGGAGGGAGAAGAAGAAAGGGAAGCACAAGAGACCATCTCCCTGAGGAAGGTTAGTGAGGGTAAGGAAGACCTTGCGAAAACGTTCAGAGTGAACCCCCTTGCTTTCTAACCTCCTCACAAAGCCTAGATTCAGCTCGGTCTAACCTTAGGTTTTGACAACGGTTTATGTTTAATGGAATTATCTATACAAAGTTTATAATAGTTAATGCTAAACAGCTACATGGATTTTTTTTAACAATTCAGCATGCCATCTGTCACTTACTGAGGATCTGTTGCAATTAAGAAAACTCTTTCTGCCTTGGGCATGGGAGGACCTCTTAATTTCAGGTAAGGGACCTGAAACCATGAGTGGTGCCGCATTTCAAGGGGAGAGTCACTTGTATGCACTCCAGCTGCCACCCAGGGACAGCTGAAATTCGGCTTATCCTGATGGTAATATTTGTAGAGCCAAGTTGTTGGCTGCTAGTCAATAGTTTAGAGAACATAGATGTCTTTGTTTTACCTCTGTTATCTTCTTTTGTACTTTAGTTATTTTCCACTTTTGGGCTTTGAAACCGCCTTTAAAAATATTTTTCCAAGGCACCTTCACTTCCTTGTGCATAAGCCAGGAGCCTTCCAGTTCACAGGCCCACTACATGGTGAGAGCATAATCACTTCCCTGTACCTAAGCCAGGAACTTTCCAGCTCACAGATCCACCTCAGGGCGTGGGGACTGTTGCTCCACAGTTGGCCTGATGCAAACTACAGCTGAGGGTCAGGTGTATCTATAAGAGGCACCACAGTAATATTTATAAAACTGCCTTGGGGTCTCAGCTTCCATCTCTCTCTCTAACTGGGTATGTTCCTATACTTGCAACTTTTTTTTTCAATAGACAGGAGAGTTTTCTTCTAATTACAAAATTCAGTGTCAGCGCATGAGTGGTTGTTATGAATGGAGATGAGAGCTTAGGCAAGTCCTGCCTTTGGCTCAGATTTCTGGCACTAGCTCTGAGGCGGCCTGCCCCATAAATGTCTCTCGTTCGCAAGTTGTTAAGAATGGCCAATTAAGTCTATTACAAAATGAATTATTTATTGAATAAACACAAGATTAACAGACTTAGGACTTTAAACAGACTGCTTACTACACAGTATGAAACAAAAACAACTACTTGCAGATAAGAAGGTACCTATATTACAGCTAGTGAAGAAATAGTACAGATTAGGAGTCAATGTAAGTTAGCATCAGATTGATGATAGAGTATACACAAGGTCCTTTCCCTCAATTCCTGGGAAAATATCTGCAGAATTTACATCCAAGCTCTGGGGAGAAGTCCTACACTTTTCCAAGGTGTGCGTAGGAGACTTCTGCATCCATGAAAGTTTGTGCAGCTTTTATAGCTTTTAAAGTGAAGTGTCAGTCAGTCAGAAATTCCAGCTTATGTCCCCACATTTTGTTCTCAAGGCCAATTGTTTATTGGCAACTGGGAGTTCCACCCCTGGTGCCAGAGAGAGAGAACTCACTAGCCTGAGACAACGCCCTAGTCATTCAGGCCAGCCTGGGTTATCCCATCAATTCATGTGATGGGTGGACAATGCCCAGAGCTACGACACCAGCTGATGGACAGAACAGATCAGCTCTGCTGTGCTGGGGGGTGTCCTGCCACACTGGTTTCCAAGCAGTGGCTGGAGTTACTAAGCAGAGAGGCGAAAGCGACAGCTCTAACCAGCGTTAGTCAAAGGACTTGGGTTCCCACCCGGCTTTTTGGTCCCTTCTTCAGTTATATAAGACTGTGGTGCACACATGAGCATATTTTGTTGGATATCCCATCAGAAATGCCAGCTGGGTCTGTTCCAGCTGCTGTGGTTGCATTTGGCAAAGCCTGGTCCTCTCACTTTCCTACCACAGGTGAGGCCAGAAGTTGGGTGAAGGGAGCTCCTTTCTTGCCAGCTTGCCTTCCTGCACATCTCCTTTGCTTGCCCATCAGGCCTTTTTGGCTTCCCTTACAGCAGCACTGTGTGACCCATCAGTCGGTGCTGAGGGTACCGGGGGCTGTCTTTGCCCTCCATCCACACAATCCCTTTTAGAGCAGGTTACAGTAACTTGTAAGGAAAAGGGAGGCAACAGAGGCCATGTCTTTGTGGTTCCCTTTTCTTGGAGAACAACTGGGATCTTGCACGCAATGCAAGGTCTGAGCAGGGTGGTATTGCCCAGGCTATAAGCCAGAAGGGAAAAACCACTAAATGCAACTGGGGGTAAGCTGGGAGAAGGAAAAGGAGAAGAAATGAGATGTTAAGGATGTTTTATTGTGGCAGGAAACAAGATGAATGCAATGGCACTATTTGTGCATCCATGCTCTCTGGTAATTATTTTGGCACTATGGTCAGACCCAGTTTGGCAGAAGTTAGAATTCTGGAGATAATAAATTTCCCACAACCTGGGAGCATAGTGGGAACAATTGGGTAGAGGAAACAAGCTCAAGTTTATACTTTTGTTTGGCAATAAACTTTTGTATGTAACAAAAACTGATTGGAAAGGTATGGTTGTTCCAGCCACAGAATCAACTCTGAGTTAGTCACTGTTCACCAAAATTCTGTCTTTCACACACAAAGCTGTGAGAAACTGGGCTTCACACATTCCAGGGTGTGTGGTTCCAGTAGAGTAAGGTGAACAGGCCCCAGCTCATGGCCTCAGGGGCAGCCTCCCTTCGTGTGCCAGCCCAGGGAACAAGTGCCCAGCAGCACTGGTGGTGCTGAGGCTGAATTGTAATAACCCCCAGAGTTCAGACATGTATAGCCCTGCAGCACCCTCCCAATCCAAACCATCCTGTAACTGCATGATGATTCTATGATTCCTGGCCCGCTGCAAGCATCCTTTGCTTGTTTATGTATAACTTACTAGTTAGGTGGTGGGATGAACCATCTAACCTTAAGGCAGACCTCCCAGCACTGCCTTTTGCAAACCAAAATGGGGACACCAGACATGCAGTTGCCACGTGGCTGTCACCCTGGGCATCCCAAATGTGAAAGTAGAGCCACCACGGCTGTGAGGTCCGAGCAACTGCCAGCACAGCCCTGTGGCACAGGGACAGAACCCAGAGGGGCTGAGTGGCTGTCACACTGGGCACACTGGGCAGACATCACTTCCTGCTGCAGCTGAGAAGGTAAAGCTGAGCGTGGAGGGATGGGGAGGAGAAAGGCTCACCAGACAAGCCATTATGAGTCTTCCAAACCACTGGCAGAGGTGACTGTGAAGCTCAGCAGCTACCCAATGAGCTGGTATGGAGTGGGCTGCTCCTGCCCGGGGTGTCCGGTTGGAACAGTAGGATGGATGTGGCGTAACACGGTCAGTGGGGTTGGAGCAGCATGGGGAAGCGGACAGGTTTTCAGAAGACCAGCGCTGTGATGTGTGAAGTGCCCTTTCTGTGGGGATGGGTCCCCGCTGAAGAAGAGAAGAGATTCAAGAGACAGGCATAACTTTTCTCTGGTTCCTTTTCCAAGGGATGTTCTTCAGGCTTATTTGGCAACTCACAGGTGCCTTTTTCTCCCTGGGGAGAAATGTTCTGTGCCCATGCCATCCTCACAGAGTACAAAATACACATTTCTACTGTGGATGGGAATGTCTGAGGGCCAGTGCAAGCAAAAATGAGAACAGAGGGTGTTCCCTAACCAGCAGCCCAGGGCTCTCACTTGGATGATGAAACTCGAGCACTGGTTGTGCTTTGGCCAATCTCAGGCAGAGCCAAAAGCAGGGATCCTTGGCAGTGCCACTGGCACACCAGAGCCAGAGCCTCCTGCTTTGGCTGCAGAAGGACAAACTGCTGTGTAGCCAAGCACTCAGGGGAGAGCCAAGCATCTGCAGGGGAAGGGCTTTCCCCAGCTCTGGCGAGAGTCCATGCAGGTGTGGGAGAGCTCTGGAACCAAAGTCAGGCAAAGCTCCTGTGCTTCCGTGCTGTGAAGGGGTTTGCCTTAGGCTTGGGTAATTGACAGCTCCAGGACTCCCTCTCTTTCAGGCAAAATGGTCCCACTGAAGAAGTGCTTTCAAGTCTTCATCTTGTTGCTCTCAGGGGCTCTTGGTGAGTTTTCATGAGCAAACAACTGGGATTGACAGCCTGGCTGTCCTGGATACCAGCTTTCCTTCAGGGCCATTATGTGTGGGAACTCCTGAGGCCCAAGTGCTTCCTGAGTGTGCCTTTGACTGGGCTGGCTTTTGGACCACCAGTAAGACTCCCCGGCAGTCTCACAGCCATGCTGCTGCTCTGGCCATGGGACTGAATGGCTTGCTGCAAGGTTGAGAGAGAAGGGCATAAACTGGGGATGCCCTGAGGGGAGGGGCTGTGCAAAGATTGGGATGGGGAGGTACCTCTCCTAGCCCACACAGCCTGGTCTTGGTGCTGACTGAGGAGAGGGAGAACAGGGAGTAGAACTGGGGCAACAAGCACAACTGCAGACCATGCTGTGATGTCCTCTGAAGCCTGAGCTTATGGCCCTCAGTCAGAGGTTGTCCTAGAGTGACTTTATGATGCCTGTATCCCCAGTCGTCTGTTCTGTATATTGTGGTGTTCTGTCCCTTTAAGTCTGATTCTCAGAGCAGGGAAAGAAGAAGAGCACAGTTCCTTTTGAAAAACTTTGTTATTCCTCTGCATTCCACTCCTGGATGGTCGGTTCAGCTGCGGCTCGGACAGACTGCTGCAGGACAGAGATCTCTTGTGCTTTTTAGTTAGTTTTAGCTAGCTAGGGCAGAGAACTGTTGTTTTGTTTTGTTTTGTTTTAGTTTTTTTTCTTGTGACTGTTTAAACCTGCTCTGGACTGAAAACCCAGAGGAGAACTGAGAGATCACCCCTGTGCCCTGTGGGGCCCAGGACGGCATTTTTCTCCAGCACCAGAGGAGTTGATAAGAGACTGAGAGAGATGAACTGCACCAACAGCCAGGATTTTTCTCAATTTGCCATCTCACTTCAACGAAAGGTTTTATTGTTTCATACTATTCATCCTGTGTGCTTATAGGCATTTTGTTTGTTAAATAAATAGCTTTTCCCACTTTTCTCCAAAGAAGTTCTTTCCAGACCAGTTGTGGGGGAGGAACCGTTTAAGTTTACTTTTCCAGAGGAACCCCATTCAGAGGTTTCCTCCCAAATTTTGCCCTAAACCAAGACAGAGGTGCATCCTATCTCTGCACCCCACATTCCACCCCTCAGCTAACCTGCTGCCTGACCCCCAAGGCAGCAGGGAGCAGTGGGCCCTCAGGGTTTGCCACAAACCCCAGTCCTGTAACTGTCTCGGTGATGTGAATTGCAGCTGTTGTTTTCTCCGGGACTGCCCTGTCAGGATGGTCACCCTGGACAAAGGGACTCATGGAGGTTAGTGACTGCTGTGGGACAGGCACCTCCTGCAAGGGTGTGTTGCTGATGGTGCTGGATGAATCTGAGGCTCTTCTGCCTCTTGACCACATGACCCAAAGAAGAAGCAGATTGTGTAGTCTGCCCTGGGAAGTCACAGTGGCTCTGGCAGTAGATGTTCTAATCGTGAATTTTCTTTTTCAGGAGCTGCCAAGTGTATTTCCGGCAATACTGAAAACCCTCTGGTAAGAGAGATTTCCTGAACTGAAACTCTGTCTGTGCAGAAGTGTCAGCTGACCTTGCGCAACCTGTGCTTTGTTTCCAAGCAGCAAAGGCTCCTGTACTTCTGTCCTGTCTTTTCCTTTTGCTCAGCTTGGGATAGAAAGAAGCACTGGCAAAGCAGGCAAAGCACGTGTGTCTCTTCACTGAGCTCAGGTGCTTCACAGAAGAAATGGGCTGCTTTGACAAGATGTGCTTTTCTGTTTCTGCAGGAATTCACACACTTTGATTGAAACCCAAAAGTTGCAGAATCTGCTAGAAGAGGTGTATTGGTTTGGCATGA